>OX235271.1:137348951-137782601 GCA_944472155.2 Trichobilharzia szidati
AGTGGTCCTCAGCAGACATCTGGAAGCTAGCAGGAGATGAACCAATATAAAGGTGTACAACAGAAGCGGAAACTGAGTTCAGTGTACATCGCACTGGATAAAGAAGTGGAGAATCGTGCTACGGAATACAGAGAAAAGACGAGGCTGTCCACTATCACCTATGATATTCTTATTGTGGAGGACCGGACTATGCGTGAGACTGTCGGTATTGAGTAGGCAGGAAGATGATGGACGATAAGAAGATTCTAGAAGATTTGGATTAGGAAGACTTACAGGTGAAAACCAACCAACTGGCAGAAGAGGTAGGAAGCGAAGACTGGACTTCAAGTAAACACAGAGAAGACAGAGGTGGTGAAGATAGTAAACGAACAAAGAGCACCAGTCGTTATCAACGGGTGAAAATTTAAGGAAGCGACTTTCTTCAATTTCTACACGGCATCGTTTCTGCTACATGCAACAGGATAAATGAGGATGTCAAAACCAGAATCGGAAATGCAACACAGACCTTCATCACTCTAGAATAAATTGGGAGATCTTCTGAACCCTGCCTGAGAACAAGATTCGGATTTTTGACACCAATGTTGAGTCAGCCAGTTTTTCTGTAAATGTCAGGTATTTGGATCGCCACGAAAAGCATTTCAAACAACTTGTTGCAGACTTTTACCAGCATCAACCTTCACTGGTTCCATATGGAAAATCAAATGGCAGATCAGGGAGAATTATCAAAAAGAAACTCAGGAAACGAACCAGCATATAACCTATAACTCAACAAAAATGTAGATGAAAACGGACATGGATCGAACACACACATATGAGACCATTAGGCGGAATCGCGCTACCACAGTTTTACGAATGTCGTTGTCTAAGCGTGTAAGTGTAACTCTAATAGTACTTCTGAGTATTGCAATAATTTACACATTGTTTTTCCTGCGCAATTTAACAAGATGAATGTTAACCATGTGAAACTACGTCTTACTTTTAGATTGCTTAGGGACTTACACCAAACTTTTTTGTAGTGGTCAGCTGATACAACGTAAGTGGATCTGTATTCCGCAGAAGAACTTGTGAAGTCAGGGGAATTAAAAATGTATATTTACTATGGGATAAGTGCTAGAAATAATGCTTTTCGTTACTTCTAGTACATGGGTGAAACTCATTTTGAATTTCTCAGACCTGGTTTTACTCACGTCATCCTTAATACCCTTTTGCATTCCCTCTTGCCTCTCTAGAAGCATGTTCTATTGTACAGCTTGATAAGAAAGTCGTTAAAAAGAGTATCCTCACCCAATAATTTGTCCCTGATGTTACAATGATATTCATTTATATATATATAACTGAGTTACCTGGAGTACTGGTGAGAAGTCCTAACAAGCGGATTACACCAGGCCAGCTAAGAGAAGAGTTATTTCCCTTTGGTGCTGGCTGACGTTTGTGCCGTAAAGTTCGCAGGCTGGCAGAATTTGGAATTCACTGGTCACTGGATAGGGCCTCAGTGAATGACTAGTCTATGGGCTCGCCTTCCAACCTGGAGGTCCTGGATGCGATGTCTGTGCACTACTGAAGAGTACTAGACTGGAATAGATGGACGCCCAGTACTTCATGATCGTTCAGTGGTTCTTTAAAAGATGCCGGATGGTGATCTGAGCCGTAGTCAAAAAAATCCCTGAAAACCTACTTTTGATAAATGGGTTCTTGTTTAAATCTACATGGAAGCCCCCTAATCAAATATGTGTATCACCAGTGATAAATCCCTGTGAAGATTATATTTACTCTAGTGTTCGTATCAACGACTATAAGCTAAACGTAAGTTTCCTTGGTGGCTGGCTTATTTACAGTGCCATCTGAGATGCCTGTCAGAATATCATTCCTCGCTACACTTTTTCTCTACGTTGCCTTTGCAGACATTCTAAACTGAGAAAAGTCACTCCCCAGACCTTCCGATTCAGGTCAAAGCATAAAATGTAGGAAGCGAAGGAAAAAAATAACCGAACAGTTTGAATTAGAAATTCCACGAGGTGATAGGTGCAAGGCCAATTTAGAAGCAGTCTTTAAACGCCGTTCAGCATTTTGTGTCCAGAAAAATAGGAGTAGTGTAACTCTAAAAGTTCATCCCACTTCACTGTTTTGACAATAATTTATATTTCGTATAAACAGGTTAGTTTACACGACATGCATGTCATTTTTACTGGTACCAACAAACACGTTATAAATTATGATCGTTAAATATCAATAAATTAGCCCCTTTTCAGCAGTTTTAACGGTCGGATTATATTGCGAGCAACTAGAACAGGTTCGTAAAACCGTTGAATTGTTGGGCCGCCACTAAGATCATCACCAAGTTCGAGCGGCAACCCACAGTCCATTTCGTTTGCTGCTAGTGATTTTAGTCAACCAACGAACAACCTATATTCAGGTAAGTACTATGTCCACGATTGACTAAGAGCTATTTCAGAGAGAGAGAAACGTTCTGAAAAGCCTCAAAGTGGAATAAACACTAATAAAGAAAACATGTCACCAACAGTATATTTATAAAATGTGTATCTATATGTAAAATGTATATATATTTAAAGATTAGACAGTGAGGAAATGACAGAGTATAATAGTGCTCAGAAAATATTATTGAGTAGTATATAAGTGATAGTTTAGTCGAAAGTGGCTTCAAAAGTCCGAAAAAGTAGAACGTGTAGGACATACCGACCAACTGCGACGCTAAAGTCAGCGGGGATATGCAATGAAGTCACTCGAACTTCTCTTTACAGTTAAACAATCTATCTTTCACTCTCCAAGTCGCTCAGAGATATGACAGGGGATCAGCTAGACCCACTCAGCAGAAATCCATTTAGATGGGGAAAATATCATTCCTCTTTAATCGCCAAACCCTACTGACCATTGGAACGTTGAACTACAATGCCTGTAAACAGGTTAACCAATCATCGGGGCCCTTCGGTGAACACATTCACCGGCGCCTCTTACAAGTTTGCCTCAAATACACTTAAATTTTTGGTCGGATACATGAATTGTGGATGAGTATTTTACGTAATAGCTCGACACTGTTCCTCAAAACTGTGGGATGTTTGTAACCTCAGGAGTTTGAACTGATTCAAATGGATTATATATTCAAAAAGGGAAAAGTGACTAAACTGCAGCAGGATATCCTGCTGTGAAAGTCGTCATAAGTTGGTGATATTCATTCAACTTTGAAATCCAACCATAAAGGGATGGACTCACTTATCAGTTCTTATGTCGATTTACTCCAAATCCTTCCTTTGGAGATGCAATCTAAAATTACTGGATACTTACAAACAGACCTGCAACATCGTCATCTTTTAACGCTTGCGAAGCAATCTCTGAATGATCTACAGAAAGCTACAGATACCGATGCTAAACAAAATCATCTGAGTCGGATTATTTGTCTTTTGGCTGCTATCCAAAATATATGTGATCGTAGAATCAATGATCTGGATGAAGTAAGTCAACCTCTTAACTGTTCTTCGTCGTACTCTATGGGCTGTACATCTATAGGACTATCTTAGATTTTTTATGGAAAATAATTTCGTAAACACTTGTCTGACTCTATCAGCATGTGGCTATAAGTTGTGTGTCTGAGTCCTGCCTTAGGGTTAATTGTGTTTGTTTTTATGGATCCTCATAGTGTTCGTAAATGTGATGTTGAGGATAATTATGTTAAGCTTTTTTCAGTCTGGGAATTCGCAGTCATTATAAACCTCACTGCATCATGAAGAAACAATCTTGTAATAAAAGCAGTGCTATTAATTAAGTCAATGTAAATATAGGTCATTGTAACTGCTGAAGGAAGTACAATTAAACTCATGAAATTGTAGATTAGCACATTTTCCCCGTTCGTACATGGTCTCTTTAGAGCGGTCAAAGTGCGTAGTTTCATGGGTCATCTGTTTTGTGTTCAAAAATGCAGTATAAGCATTAAATACTACGTGTGTGGTTGCTTACTTAGTAGCTTTTTCTAGACAGCTAAGTCTCGAAAGTAGTTGTATCGACAGCTGTAATCTTCAGTGCACTGGACTGTGATCAGTAGCTTGACTCAAGTCACTCACACAACTTACTTGATATGATTATAAGCAATAATACGTGCTCGAAACGTCATCAGTTAATATTACTGTACAACACTGTGATTTATCAAAATAAAATCTTATCCATAATGGAGTTGTACTCTACCATAGTGCCCAAGTTTTATATTCATATCAATCTTTTGAACTCTTTGAGCGGAAATCTTCGTATGTTCCGTATGCGATTCGACCCTGTCTAAATGTAAGATGGTGCTTTACTAACTTCCATCTTAAAGATAGGGGGTAGAGTAATTGAGCATGTTGACATCACTTATTGGGGGGAGTTGCATCAGTCCTAATGTACTGATCGCTGACAAAATCTCGCATAGATACAGAGGGGTGTGTGGCATTTTCAAACTTTGACGTAGACGTGTTATCTGGTTGTCTATCGAAGCACTCGCATTCTGCTCAATAGTTATCTCTGACTTTTACCTCTGTAAGACAGCCGTTGAAAGTGGAAGCCTTAAACAATCTAGATTAACTGTCCTTGACCAGCGATATTTGCGTCCAGTCTCCCGTGTTAAATGGTATATGGTGAGTAATATTGAGGTTAAGCGTAGTGTTAGGTTAAGAGAGTCAATCGCTGAAGCGAAGCTACATTGGTTGTGGTGGCTAGGATAAGTGATGAGCCTGCCGAGCCAACACCTTCCTCACCGACCAGTGTTAGCTGGCATAGGATTAGGTTGGGAAGGAGTTCGGAGTGGTTAGGTGAAAACACGACACCAATCCATAAGGATCTTGATAATTGGTTTGAGCCACATAAGGAATTACAGACTGCCTGGTTGGGATCTTATCGGTGCTAAGAGCCAATGGTTGGAGTGTATTAGGTGACATGGCTGGAAACCGTTCTCAGTGACACAAATGTATCCATTCCTTATGATCTTTCTGAAAATCATCACTGTTTTCTCGTAAATATTCTCTTGTGTTCATTTTTGTTTATTGTAGTTTCATTGCGTCTCTGTTCTGTATCTTCATGTTTGTTCTTATGAAGTTCGGATACTTTATGATACTTTACTGCATAGTTCTGCGGTGATAATTCAGTCATAAGTTTCCATTCCCTTTGCAATAAGCTAGTGCTATTATACTAGGACTAAATATGCTTCTGTCTACCCAAACCTTGGTTGATAGTGTTGTTCGAAACTGTGTCCCACTGGTTGGGAGTCGAGTGCCTAGACCGGTTAGCCACAGTGACACTAGCTGCATCTAAATGTTAGCGCCTAGGTTCGAATGTATAAACCCGTACACAGTCGCATACTTTTTACATGAAGTATCTCACTGTTAAGCAAATTAAATGAGCGATCTACGGGGAAGTACAGATCTTTGAGAATTTTTTAATGAACTGTTACATTGGTAAACAGACAACTTATGGAGAACGCAGTTGAATAAGTGTGGATGTCTAAGAAAGCACAGCTGACCTCGTTTGTTTAAAAAAAACTTTCGATGAGATTTCACACGACGAGAAAATTTTCGACACAAGACTTTTAGCATTGGGATTAAGTAACAAAGATTTAGTGACTATTAAGCAAATGGTGCTGCGAAATTGTGTAACGGAGTAACAATAGCGCTCGGTGCGGTTACCACCAGCATGAAAATCAAGAGATATTTAACTGGGTATTTACTTATATTTGTCGGAAATGAAGCATTTATTGATCTGAGAAATGAGGATCACAGGTGTTTGTCAACAGTTAATTTCGTAGTAGTGTTAGTATATAACAGAGCCACCAAATGCAACATCTAAACTATACTGTGTATATCTACGTGTTATGCGGTTGCTTATTTTTGTAAAGGTTTTAATACTACCCAGATGTCGACAGTTGAAATTGGTTTTAACACGCTTTCGAGTTGTTGAATATTTACTGGCATGGTAAAGGAAAAATTTTCTACCTAGTGATTCTTAATAAGTGGCTTTCATTTCTGTTCTATACTTCGGTTTGAGTAGCTTAGTATAGTGCTTGCATTCAAGAAATGAGAGAAAGCAACAGTGACGTGCTGGTTTTCATCTATTTGTTGGGTTACACAAAGATTACGAAATTTAACCGTTTCAACTTCACAATAGTCTTCCTTGTACTTTCTTATCGTTCACATTAAATAGATTTATTACTATTGCACATGTTTCACAGGTAAAATTAGTTTGCTGCAGCGGTCTGCAAGTAGAGTAATTGTACCTCTCTAAGCAAATTGTTTGTTGACTCATACGTTCACTGCATAGTTCAGTTTGATGATTACTTATCTAATAGCTATAAAGCCGATCACAATCACAACGAATGTTCGTATTTTTGCAATTTCTTTTTATAACTGTACGTATCATCTATTTGTATATTCATAAATTTTTGAATGTCTTACTCTTTACTTGTTACAATGTTTTATTCCACATTTATCTAGTTAGATGAAGTGATTGAAACACACTCACTCAGACTGATGAATGCGGAAATGAAAGTGGATACGATTGGTCCACAAATTATTGCTTCAAACACAGAAGATGTCCTGGAAAGTGAAGCTGATATCAGCGACCAGGAAACTTCCGATCACCAGTGTAATATGAATCCATCACGACGTAATTTCATTCAAGAACCGACTTCCGATAAGTGTTCCCCGAATTCTTTATCAAACGCACGATGTAATGACATAAATTTACGAGGAAAGGGGCGTTTTCCACTACGTGCTGTTAGCACAAACAGTCGAACGGCTTCACGACGGTCATTGAATAAATGGGTTTCTGGTGTGCATCGTTTCAAACCTGTCAACTCAGTTGTCAATTCAAACGCCAACTTGTTAAAGTCACACAATAACTCCAATCATAAATCAACAAACAGAACACCCATAGATCTTAAGCAGCATAAGGTAGGTGTGACCTATGGACGTTATCCTAGGACCCAGCAACAGAGATTCAAAAGTCGTGTATTATCAAGACCACTTCATTCAAATCGCACCAGACCTCCCCAATATCTAGAGTATGCTATGCTCAGACACGGATCTCGTAAGAGAAAGGTTGCAGTTTCAAAATGTACTCATTCAGACACCCCACACAGCTGTAATGAAGCAAGATATATGGGTGCTGTAAGACGTCGCTGTGAACATGACCATCCTAGTTTTTATCCCAATAATAGTTGTTTTAACTCACCGGTCAAGTCTGTGAGTGAGCTGAATAATGAAGAAGGTAAAGTAGAAGAAAGAGATGCATACACTCTACTTAGTTTAAAAAGCCCTAGGAGGTTAGGAGAAAGGTCTTCTGACTGGAATAACAATTACAGTGAAAACGAAAACTCAGAAGATGGAGATGAAATCGGTCATAGTGCATATGGTGTTGATAGCGATCAAAATTGTTCTCAAGAACAGCAAAACATTAGAACACCTGCTAATCAGCTGTCAATTGTGCAGAATGGTGATACAGGTCGCCAAAAGATGTATCGACTTCGAAGAGGTCTGAATAACACTACACAATCTAGCCACTCACACCGAGCGAATTCTATTGCTCCGTCTTTATCACCGGAGCATTCTATCAACCGTGGTTCTTTATCATCTCAAAATCATCCTCAAGGCAACACTAGACGAGGTTGTAGGGCTAATAACGTTGCACGACATAAGATGGACTCTCAAATGAATACACGCTCTCCACCAGGCAGTCCATTCAGATATAGTACGCATACTGATGATGTGAATCTATTTCGACACAAAATAAATTCAGTAAGTACTCCTAATCGTAGTATAAGTGAAGCAAGTGCTAGTCCTGATGAACGTTTGTATTGTATCTGCAAAAAGGTGTCGTTTGGTGATATGATAGCTTGTGACAACAAGTTTTGTGAGGTTGAATGGTTCCACTTTTCATGTGTAGATGTTCGAGTGCAACCTAAGGGTAAATGGTACTGTCCCTACTGTCGAGGAGAATCTTCAAGGATAAAACGAACTGATGTTTGATAAGCTTTTGTGGATAAACATTCTTCATATATTGTCCAAAAGTGTACATTTCAAAAATTCATGTTTGGACTTGTATTGTGCTTTTATTATTATTTCTTTAAACACGTCTATGAATCAGGCTTCGCCAAACCTTCTATAACTTTTCTTGTTTCCAGTAACTTGGAACGAGCCTTTTGATATGCTTCTAGATTGTGAATTCAAACATATACATATACACAACTTACTTATTACAGTTGAAACATCCATATGTGCAAGCGCTATCCTATAAAATGGAAATTCATTATGAATATCTCAAACACAACATACCGCTTTCGCTTTTCATCTCCGATGGTTGGACATTGGCTCATAACTTTGTACAAATTTGACCTGAAAGTTTATAAAAGTACCATTTCACTTTTTTAATGATGAAAACTTCGTAACTTTTTTCTTAATATGTATAAATGTTTTACAACGCATATTTTGATTAAATTATAAAGTACTAATTGTCTCTTCTCTGGTAAATTGCTGTCTTTCACAGTTTTTAATGTATTGTGGCTAGATTATAAGCTGTCAATTGTTCTACGTAAATCATAATTCTGTATACGACTGTTGGAAGTACACAGTACTACGAGTTTCTTTTTTTTTAAGAAGAAACGGTGCAGTATGTTTTTAATTGATGATATTTTTCCTGAATTTACCAACATTCAAAGGTAGTATCTGAGTAAAACGCTTCTCAACTAAAACACAACGCCCTCTATACGTGAACTTTTAGAGGTGTTTAGACGTTTTGTAAAAGGGAAAAGATTAATGCTAACAAGTTTTGGAGTAGTATAAAACTAACCATGACATAAATCTTTGTATTCCTGTACATGTTTAGGTGCGTAGGATAATTTTCTTTTCTTAGACAGCGCAAGATGTCAATGATATAATAAAATATTTTTTGACAAAGGTGTAATCACCCAACTTCAGACAATCAAGATATTTTAAACAGAAGTTGGGGAAGTAACCACCTAATCGATAAGACAGAACTGGTTCGAGATAAACATATTGACCGAAGTTTATTTTACATTCAGATATCCAACTGTTTACTAAATATTGAACTAACGGAGTTAAATTTCACTTTGTCATACCACATGGATATTGCAATTTGAACTAATAAGTGGCGTTTCTGTATGCGCTTAACATTTATACGACAAAGGATATCAATTCATGATGTCCACAGTACTAGCAAAACCATATCCATGCAACTTTCTTTTGTTTTGATGGCGTGTTTAGGATGTATTGATTCTCCTATAGGATTTGATAAATAGCTCATGTAATTAGGTCATTAGATAGTTTGTAATACAAACTTGTTTCTTTTATGTATCCTGAAATGTTTAAATTAAAGGTGACAGCATGATGTGTATTTGTTAGCTTTAGTATGCTGTCTTTTAGATACATAAAGATCCTAGGAAGTTTCATATATATATATATATATTCCAGATTTAACACCTCATGTTTACAAACAATTAGCACGAATAGACAAGTATCTTTTTTTGATTTTGATTATAACTTGACTCCACACCGTATTCTTGGTACAATTATGGAATTTTCAGCATGTGATAACGGTAGCCCAATTTTGCAGGCCGACCATTGATATCGGGTGTGCGTCGGCAGGGGATTAAACTCCGGACCATGTGCATGGTCGGCGAGTGTCCTAACCTCTATGCCACCGACACACATTGCTGTCTGTATATCTCATTACTAAGTAGATAATAAATCATTTCTTTTAAAAAGAAACAAATTCATTCCCGAAATGCTTACACATGTGTGGTGTATAGCTCTATGCAACCTGAAATTTTGCTAGTTACTTACCAGCTCTGTATTGCACAATTTAGGCGTAGGAAGAGTTTTCCTGTACTTCGTGTCCGAAATCCATATTTCACTAGATTATGCCCCTGCAAACGTTAAAACAAATTATATCAGATTAAACACATACAAAGAAAGGTAAAATGTAGTCACATTATCTCATACAACTTAATGACATATTGATTGCATAAGTGAAATTAAGGCGTAACTTGAAATCTATTGACAGCTAACAAGACATTCCTCGGTATTATGATCCTGTTTGTTTTTTCTACTGACCACAATAATTTCATTAATAAAACCTGGTAGCTTATGAAAACCATTCTAAGCTATGTAAGTCTCAACTCTATTGTGGCAACTTTTAACACACACAGTGACTGATTCCATAACCTATTATGTAAACAAGACTAAGACTGCTGAACACACCGAATAGTGCTACGCTACGTGGTTCAAGCTCCAAATTTCTAGTTGGAATGTTTTCACTTAGAGTTTAAGTATCAACCTCAGCGCTATTTATAATAAACTATGTTGAATATATAACTTGTTTCTGGTATGCGGTTGGGTATATTGTACATGTGTAATTAGAATGTTAAGCTTCTTCCAGTTTGGGTTCAGTTGCAGAAGCAATTCGCTAGCCATAAATGATTCCTTCCGATTATAATTTATATTGTCAGCTAATAATTATGAATATAGGATACTAACAAATATGCCTTTTGGTGATAGAATTAAGTCCTTTTGTGTATAAAAAAGTGGTCAACCGACAACAGTACATAAATAGTTATCGCCATGGTGGTAATGAATTTAAGTGTAAGGCAACTCAGTTATCCGGTACATCTTTGTAGGTGGTGAGTTATGAATGACAATATTAGTGAGAGTCTTATAATATTGCTCAAGTTGAAGGTTGGATGAATTTAGAACTGAAGATTAACTTATTTAAAAGTGAGTGTTTACGTACATGAACCACGACTTCACCACATAGGAATAAAGTAGAATAAACCCTAGAATTATCTGTTAGTCTTAAAGATGCACTTCGACTATTATTTCGGTGAAGTAAACTCGAAAGGTCCCTAGTTTTTTCATACTTAAACGCAACGTTTCTTCATGTGGTTGTATGTAATAAAAACATTTTTATTCATATATAAGTCATTTTCAACTGTTTTGCCTGATGAGATGAACTCTGATAGCTTCGTTGGGAATCTCAACTTTTGCGTGATAAATTTACCACTAGTGAAGAGTATAGAATTTGTATTTGGTTTATTGTTTTTTGTTGTAAGTGATGCGTCGTTAAGAACATATAGTGGCTTATCATAACTTTGCTTATCGACGTAGGAAATTAAAATTACAGGATTTCATCATGAGCTGACATTAGTTAGAGAACCATTGGAAAACCTGCATGGAGTAGTGGACAGCTGTTTCGTCCTAGTTTGTGACTCTTCACAGTACGCACCCACTGGGGTTCTAATCCAGGACCTTCTGGTTACGAGGCGAGCTCGTAGACCATTAAGCCACTGGGATCCAACCCAATGACCCATGAATTCCAGCTTCTGCCAATTCACGACATAGCTCAACGAGCTCGCCTTGTAACCAGAAGGTCCTGGATTAGAACCCCAGTGGGTGCGTACTGATGAAGAGTCCTAAACTAGAACGGAACAGCTGTCCAGTACTCCATGCAGGTTTTCCATTGGTTCTCTAACCAATGTCAGCTCATGATGAAATCCTGTAACCAATCAGATCCCTACAAACCAACACTTGAAGTTAAAATTAATTTGCTTTTTGGTCCTTACAAAGAGGACTAGTGAACATCTTCAGAGATCAGTCAATGTAAGTGTGTTTTACTCAGGAGATGTGGACAATACTCTTATTGATTAATTACGACTGACATGTTAGAATGTTGCTGTAGAAGTTCAGTAGTGCTATCAAAATATCGAATTCACAATCACATATGAAGTCAAGAATCAACTAGTCGACTTATGAACGAAAAAATGAAGGCGGCACAATAAAAAAGGAACAGCGTAGAGCGGCCTTTATACAGACTTCAACAGATAGGTTAACTACGAACATTATGTAATAGAGTAAAACATCTGAACTCTGAATAAATAACAGAGATGAATTTAAGCTCGTCTAGGAGTGTCTTAGCAGTAGTGGATGTCGAACGAAATTCCTAGGGATGTAATGTAAAGACGGCAGGAAGAAAGAGGAATACAGTACCACCAAAAACAAAGATTAGGATTCGATGGGGGCGCGGTTGGACAAGAGATCTACAGATGAATAAAAGCTCTATATCGAAACGCCATCCAAGCTCTAATTTTGTCCTTTTGTGTGAAACATAACCATCTGCATGATTCAAACTAGACCAATTCCTGACTATCGTTAAGTCTAAAGGAGAAGATTTGTAGCTCAGGTGGAAGTTTTGTTTTCTGAGGAGCTGGTTGATTTACTTGCCAAGCTTTCGTCCTCGTTCTAGACAACATCTTCAAAGCAGGTTTTAGTAGAAAATGGGCTTATTCAAATTCCCCATGAATGATGTAGTTGTATCTCCTGACAACCCCTTTCGTGACTAGTTGTTGATTTACGTCTCTATTGATCATATATTTATTGACTTGGAATTCGAACTTTCTTGTCATCATATGATTTACTTTTTATTAGATGATAAATTTCGTCTATAATAGTGTGTTTGTTAATCGCTAATTCACATGAGTACCAGGCTTCTAGGAATTCCCTAGTATTTTTGGTGTTTCCTCTATTTAAAATTTATACATTATCCTAATCAAATTGGTGTCCATAATTATCCACATGCATTGATATGAAAGAATATATATCATGCCTTTTCACAACCAATTTGTGGTCTTGGATTCGGATTCAAAAGGGACTCCCATTTTGATCGATGTTATGTTTATTGCAGTTCGTACAATTTATTTTTCAAATAGTATTAATTTCATCTTCTTTTTCTGTTGGGTCTCTTGGTTTGCACAATATTAAGAATACTAAGACAGTTTGAAGTAGAAATAGCTTACAAGTCAGCACAATCACTTCATTCGATATTGTGACATGACAAGAAAATTGGAATTCCAAGTCAATAAAAATGATCAATATAGATGAAAATTAACAACCAGTAACGACTCTGGTTGCCAGGAGATACAACTATACATCATTCGTGGAGAATTTAAATAAGTTCATTTTCTATTAAAGCCTGCTTTGAAGATGTTGTCTGGAAGGACGACGAAAGCTTGGTAAGTAAATCAACCAACTCCTCAGAGAACACAACTAATTCAAACGGATCCCTAATTTCCTCATTTTTCATTTGATTCGTGTCACACTTTAACGCTTACCCGCACCACTCACTTTCGTACTAACTAGTGTTGTGTTAATATCTGTATGACTATATAGCTTTATACTCCCAAATAAGTATTTAATACTTTTAAAGAGCACTTTTCTGCTTCCAACTGTATGTTAAATAGTTCTTCTGGACAGTTGTAAACAATTAAGAGTGATTTTTGCCTCGTTTTTTTATCAATACCTACAGGCTAGGCTCGGTCTCTATAATACTCATCCACCGACATGAGCTGATATTCCACATTTTGCTGAGCCATTTTTTCATTATTTAAGTAGAATATGAACAGAATAACCTCAGTATATTTGAATATCTTAGGCAACACGCTAAGTAACGTCTACCTAACTTAGTAAGTTTGTTTGATATATTAGATGAAAACAAAGGCAATAAGACCCTGTCAATTAAGTCGAACTTTTCTGATGATTATGCAAGTTTGGAAATTATAAAAGAAGAACATACTGCCACAACTTGACCGTAGTACTTCTTTCAAATATATGGTCTGGTTGTGTCAGTTGGATTTTTCACTGTTTTTAGAGTTATTAATTTCCTGATAATAAATTATTTAGCACTTTAATAATTGAACTTCATTAAGTTTATAAAGCTTTGTTTAACACACATCGGATGACAACACTAGTTCGTTGGTATAGTTAGGCCGGATGAAGTGGGTTTCTATGTTGCCTAAAGTGCTTTTGATTTGAATACCCGAGATGGGATACCACACCAAGTCAGTAACTGTTTTAACCTTTAATGACTTGGAGAATTACTATACTGTAGTTAGAAAACCGACAGATCTTAACCCTAGTGCCAAAAGTACTATGTATTATAGTAAATGTATTTAGTTACAGAAAATAAGCTTGTGTCACGTAGTTCTTCAAATCGCGTGATTATATATAAAATCACTTGGGATAAGTGAGAGCTAACTGGTTGATTTTAGGATGAACAACCTACCGCTGTTAGCTGTGGAATCACAATTAATGCATGCACTTACATGACAACCTGATTGGCTTATTTTTGGAGAATTTTCAAGGCCATACAACCAAACAGATATTATTTATTGGTAGTTTAAATTTCCCGTAGGGTATATTGATTATATACCTACCCTGTATTTTGAACAATAAAAACGTCTTTGTCCCAGTTAAATCTGAATTTCGTGTGTATCTCATTGTGAGGAATATTATCAAATCGTCAGTTGGTTATAGTGTCGTGTATGGAAGCTCAATCTAGACGACAAACACAAACTAATAATACCCGGTTATAACAGTTGATAATATTGTTTATTGGCCGGGATAAGATAAGATAATCTGAAGCTACAAGCAACGAGAAAAACTTGATATTCAGCGCTAAAATCCTTAAGTGTAATAACAAAATTATTATCACTGTAATCCTAAGAAGTATAGTTTTAAGGATATCAAAGGATACTTTATCGAATGTTTTTTCACTTGAATAAGCCAATTCATACTCACCTCAAATGATCCAGGTACTTTAGTGAATGTAGGATCTTCCAATTGACACGTTCCACCAGTGAAAAACCTCCTTAGGTCCTCTACTACAGAGTCACCAACAGGGCGCCAACAACTGACGCTTATTGAATGTGTGCCTTAAATACGGAGAAGAAATAATTTTCAGAATTCTTGTTTAATAGAGATAGCTTTCAGTGACGGTAGCCCTCTGAGTGGTCCGTGCACTACACCTAAGATATGTTTTTTGATTGCCTGGATAGTTTCAATTTATTCTTTAACAACTATTGTTGCGCATTCACATTAGAGAAGTTAACAGTTTAAAAATAACGATGCTATGGTTAATAAGTGGTATCGACCTATGTTTTTTAAAATATTTTTTGTATTTTCAATATTTTTCTCGTGCATTGAAGTTTCTGTATCAGCTTGATTGATTTTCCGGAGAAGTTCGCTAGCCCCAAGCCCAACCTTCCCTCTTTCCCCGGGCTTGCAACCGGTTAAAAAACTAGGCGAGGTTGTTGTCAAACTATGGGGACAAACTAACCAAGAATCTATCATCCAAAAAATATGTAGGAGAAAAAGGAGATGGGTCGGGCATACGCTGAGGAGACCGTCGAATGAAATCGCTTTCCAGGCCATCGCTTGAATGGGTCGTCCTAGGGTGACATGTAGAAGATCGGGCGAGGAGAAGATGAAATATTGTGGCCAATCCTGGGCCCTGTAGAAAATAGAACAAAATGGAGACGTGCTGCTGAAGCCCTGTGTTCCACTCGGAACCCAAGGGAACAGGAATACAATAATAATTATAATCAATCAATGGATTAAAGAAAGCCTCAGAACCTATCTCATAAATATTCAGAACAGCACTGTTTAAAACTTGCACAAGGAATTACCACTATCTATCATAGTATTTTTCTTGATTTTGGCTAAATACAAGTAGTATCCAGTAAAAATGTTTTCTTAAACAAACTATGAATAATAATAATATTATTATTATTATTATTATTAAGTTAACAGTTCTAAAAGGTCGAACTGACAAGGAATTTCATTGGACCGATAAGATAAACTTATAAAGAAATAAAACAAGTTATTAAGTTATTTTGAAAAGGAGAGTCAACTGATTTGATGGAAAACCGAGCTGTTTTTTGCCGCAGTTTACCCTATACACACGTATCACTGAAATCAGCCACATGTATGGCTAAGACTATCAAATTCTTTTTGCATCGCAAGCCCTTTTCATAACTTCATGATCGTCTAGTACATAAATACAAACCAATAAATATGAAGATTTAAATAAAAAAAAGTTAATGTTACCAGAAACACGTGGAAGTTCTATAAATCCATATCCTTCAGTTCGACTTCTAGTCCAGAAATCAAGTGAAAGAATTTCAAAGTATAGTGTAGGCCATGTTAAGTACGATCCTTGTGTTAAGTCTAAAATCAAATGTTTTGTACATTACTTTTTAGGTAGTCAAATATTAATTTAAATTTAATTGCGAATTTATTGATCTCTACATGAATGAAATGAGTCTGCTATAAGTGAATAAGACTATAAATTTCTCAGTAAAATGAAAGATACTTACCTATATTTATTTCTGACCTATATGTTAGGTCAAACTCAATCGGCTGACAAAATACACTTATTTCTTCCTAAAAAGTAGACAATGGTAAAATGCAATGCATAAGTAATAACTCAAAATTTGATAAATTCTAATGCTTAACCTGAGGTACATAAATATAAAGTCTAGAAAAAATACAGATTCAATCCTTTAAACTACTGACTATTCAAAAAGACAGGTGACTGCATTGAATTTTAGTGGTTTTCTGACCCTGAAAAAATGTGTTCACCTATGTGTTAGCGCGTATTTGAGTGCATCAACAAATAGATCTTTCATGATCGATAATATACCTTTAATACTTTTATAAATTTAGCACTACATACCTTTCCGATGCTTTTGGTTGACGCTACTTGTGAACTCCCACACAGCAGTTTACGATTGTATGCTTTCCAGTCTGCAAAAGTATGTTTTAAACAAATGCTAAACCTACTTTGCGGTAACTCAAGATAATATTGTACATATAGTCCAGAATTCTCAAAATTAGTCGCGCAAACTGAAATTATTATTATTATTAGTCACTCACGTATTTCTCCGGTGATAAATAGTCTGAAACTTTGTTCTACAGGCTATGCAAATAATTCAGTGTTAATAAAACACATACCATTTCAAACTGTTTCCCGATTATTGCACATAACTGGGAGAATTTTCTCAAGGCTATCTATTCATAAAATCAGAAGTTAAAACTAAAACTTTACCTCTCTTTCTAACTGTTCCATTTTCTGTTTATCCAATTTTGACATTTGTTGTGAAACATTTTCCAATGTAAAATAATACGATCCTGACAATATAAACACATATTAAGTATTGTTATAAACCTTTTTGTTTGAGCTTAATATTGTGTTTATCATTTCCATGAGTGAAGTCTGGCCGGCAACGTAGAATTCCAGTAGAATCAACTGTAATTTTGCAGAGAATCACTTCATCACCTAAGTAATTTGGTGGTAGATCCGTTGTGTTATCTGCTAAACATTCACTTAGATCAGCCATAATATACATTTCCTGTGCTATTGTATTAGGGAGATGACTGAAATTTCGTAGATGATCGGGAGGAGATTCCAACAGTAATTCATAGGATGGTAAATGACTTTAAAATTTAGAGTGCACTGTTCTATGCTTACTTCAACAAGTCCTCTGGTTTCATTTGAACTTCAGATCTTCGTTTCTCAGGATAAGAAATACTGCCAATACCATTAACAAATATCTATTGGTTGCTAGAATTATTTATTATTTTTTACATACATCTTTGTCCATTACTACTTCATCTTTGTGAACGTAAGTAAACAACCTCCTTGTTGGGAATCCTGATCTGTTGCAAACTTTCTAAAATACCTGTATAGACGTACCTAAGAGCGTTTATTTCTTTGTTGTAAAGCATATGCGTTTCTGTAGTGCAGTTCTTAGCATCTCCGTACAGAACTCTTTCTCTCTAAAGAATAAGAAAAATAACAAAGAAATGAGTATCAGTAAGCAATAGGACTATTTAAACTTTAATGTGTCTAACAATATATCCTGATAGACGAAAAAATAAAGAAATACATGTAGGCAGTTTTATTCATCTGAATTACTCTCCCAAATGCATTTTGTCCTAGTTGCTAAGAGACTTTTTATTCTTATTATTAGATGCAAAACCATGTACATTATTGCCTATTCGTCAGTTTGATATTTTACACTCATCTATTTGCTGATAAAAACAAAATACATTTGTCACTTGTAGATTACTTCATTACTCCATTAAATTAACAAGAAGATGCCTAATAGAAAAATAAAATCGCTCGCCGTTTTATGTTTAGTTTACTTAAAAAGCAAAGAATAAAGATCAAATCATATAAAACGACATACCCACATGAAATCTCCTTAAAATTATTAGCTTACTATGAAACACCTTGGAGATTTTGGCTGAAAATATTTTTGAGAGCATTTCGATCAAATGACTGGTCAACCTTATCTTCTTTGTTAATTATAGTGCTTGAATAATGTTTCTTAGCCTAATGATAACGGGTCATTTAGTAAAAAATGTTCTGGTATATGGGCTCTATGTAGATATTTTTTAGTATAGTATGTTGTTTATGCAGATACTTAATAGAAACACGAATTTATAAATCAGTAGTTGACTAATATTTAGTAAATTTTTACTGACACCTATTTATTACACTTGTTGTCTAACTGAAGAAAGTGAAGTTCATTGGAAACTATTTATTTTTAAACAGAAGTAAGAGTAGGAAGGAAATAAAATATTCTACAGGATAGAACTTTTTAATACTTAAATACATATTTTAAAACAGAGATGATGGTGGTGAACAACAGCTATTGATTATGTGTACCTACTTAGTTTCATTTTAAAAGTCTTCCTCGACGGCTTTATTCGATATCTTCAAATTCTACCCTATTTTTACATTATTATAATCAATGGTTGTTTGAGATTAAAGATGGAAAGAGTTGTAAGAATCATCTTTAAGGTAAACTTTAAAATACCAAACATTCAAACAACCTTTCCAAGCCACATATCTTAGGACATCACAAAAAAGGCTAAGTGATTTACTGGTCCTCAGAACTCTAGTTGTTACATAGAATCACCGTTTCCATCAGCATTTTGTAAGTTCACTACGTGCTTAGCATCTTTCTAGCTAACAGATATTTAAAAAGTTTGTGTGCTTTTCATGACGAAACAAATGGACGACGGTTGCTGTATGGGTCACCAAAGCAGATAGTGACTGAGTTGTATAACGTTATTGGTCCTTACAAACGCGGAGGAATTTGCAGGGATATTTTTACTCGAAAATTTAGTATGCTTTTAGGATATAAACTGCAAATCTGTGCGTAACGTATGTAAACAAACGGTCATTGTGATTGAATTAAATGTAACTTATTTGAATATGTGTGACGTTAATCAGGTTACCATTGAAAGGAAAAGTTTTACATTTACCTAATTCATCTCTTCAGAAGTGCAAACTGAAGTTTTTGAGCTTTCGAGACGACTTTTATTTCACCGAAAATTTCCTTTCATCAATATATCTCTTGTTTCAGAAATTTCATCATAGTCATATAAATAAATAATAAATCTTTTGAGAGAGTGTATTCATTGTTTGTCTTTCCCTGATTTACAAATTCTAACCGTTATCATTCAGTTACTAGTGTTTGATAGACCAACACAGCGAGCAGTTACATGGTTAAGCTTAGATTTGTTGATAGGGAAGGTAAACTGGAGAATGGGGTCATAGGTATTATCCATGTTTGTTTTTAGTAGGGCAATTCTGTTTTTATTCACCTTTTTCCCTGTATAATTCTAAAATGTGGTGACTGAAACGATGCACTTCTGAGTAAAGTTCTTAGTTGACCTATTAGTAAGTCAAATTTTAAAATGGGTATGTATGTGTAATAAAGTTAGACTGCTGACTGAATTAATACAACTAGACTATTAATTAATCCAGTTTCATAGCTATTAAATGTCTCAGTGACCTGAAAATGGATCTTGACTTACGTGGCGAGTTTATAAACACTCAAGAAATATCACATTTCTAATGAACTTTCGTATAAATATTGACAGTGTTCGCTGATTTGTTCCATTTCAGGTATTCAAAATATGGAGGCATGTGAAGAGTAGTTTAACCGTTTACTTAAGTTGACAAATAAAAAAGATCCTATATATGAGCTGGTATTCAGCGAGTTGATCTATTTGGGCTCACTCCTTGGATCATGAGGTTATGCGAGGAAACATACACTTTCATTATCAACAAGTAGTTTTTGTTTTCCCTGTAGCTTTAAGGTACCATTAACAGTTTCCACAAGCGAGGTATTGCTAACAAACAGACTACAGATCAAAACTCCAAGACGTCTACCCAGCGACGGCTCCACAACAGTCTTGGCAGGCTCAAGTAAGGAATGAGGAAGTGACGATCCTCTCCGTTATCGCATTAACAGTTTCCATCTCTGTCACTATCGTGAATCTAAACAAGGAAAACATAGAGTACGTAGGAAAAAGGTTGTCGACTTCTTGTGACTTTAATGACCACTGAACTACTTGTAACGTGTAGACACTGTAAATTAATCTTGAACTAATTGGTTTCTGATATCATAAGTCTTTGACTTCACGAAAGAATGTTGTTTATTATGTGAAAAGTTGTGGGCAGATTAGGTCTTTCACCGGTCCATTACAGAATGGGGTCTCAGATTCCGGGTAATGTGTCTTATTTTATGCAATGTGTCCTTGGGTTTTCAGCCGCAAAGTTTCTATAGTGGGTCCGAAGAAAATGATAGCTGGAGCTTAAGTGCCAATCGAATTCAATTGGGCATACTTGTACTCCAACCACACACTTTAGAAATGTCATCAACCGTAACGAAACTATACAATTATTTTGTCACCAATAATAAATACTATTACTTGTTAAGCGCGTCAGTGGAATGGCGATTAGGATGCTCGCCGGCCATGCACATGGTCCGGTGTTCGATTCCCGGCTGACGCACACCTTTGTCTCGCTAAGCCAGAAATATTGCTGGTGAAGAGGAAAGGTTGGGCATGAGGCTAGCATCCCATCCTGTGAAAATAAACACTGCTACAGAAAGTTCAAGCCTCTAGCATGAAGCCCTATGTTCCACTGGGAATGTGAAGGAAAAAAACTCGTTAACTTACTGGACTGAAAATCTTTTCTTGCCAGCGAAAAACATGCTCTTCGTCAACTTCTTGTTCTCCAGCCTTTGATTGTTGATGGAACAATTTGACCCTGTTTGTAAAATGAGTCAAAGTACAATACCTTATGGATAAATTTCTTAAAGGGCCAGAAATCGTGTATGTTCCTACATCACATTTTTCCATAATTTGATTCACGCGCTCAAGCGCTGTTTCCTAGGTATCCAATATAGTTTTTACGAGCTAGTATAAACTAACTTGACTTCTTTGTGCTTGCCTCTTGATTGTGAGGTAAAGGTTCCTGATCTTCGGTAGACTTCTGCATAGCTCGTCCCGCCACTCGACTGTCGTAGCTTTGGTTGACACCAAAAGGAGTAGTGCTGGGATTAATTATATTTTTTGTAGTATGCGGTGTGTTAAGACTGTTACGTTACGTTTCCGAATCATTTTAACATATACTGGTTATTGAAGGTTAGAGACCACATCAGCTTCTTTTAAATGAGCTTCTGTTATTCACGATAAACTATGAATTACCATACAGCTCCGAGTAGATAATGTCAGTAGTTATAAATGCAGAGTTAGTTTTTCCTTTGCATGCTTTCTATCGATCTACCCTCAGGGTTTGTAGTTAGGCCAAAAGGTCAGACCAGGGTAAGAATTCGATCGTAGTTTAGAAATCTGGGTAAGGTGTTTTATTTGAGGCGAGTTATATTAGTTATATGTTACGGTTATGAGTGAAGTAACAATTAGGATATATGGTTAGGGGTTAACTTGACCATTTAAATCTAAAATTTCTCGCCGGACTCGAAGGTCTTACAGACCCTCGCTGGGACACTTTTTCAAGGCTATTCGGTGGTAGCTGCAGTTAGTCTTCGTCCTTCTATAAACCGCAGGATTTCTTCGCGCTCGCTTCTCGCTTTTGGAACAATTCTAGATATATGTTTGACTCTAGTACAATCTACGACTTCAATTGTTGTAGGAAAAACTGGTTTGGTTTCCACGGACTTCACTCTTTGTACCATTTCAGTGACATCACTCTTAGTTGCGAATTTCGTTAAGCCGGGCAAACTCTTCATAGATAATACTACTTAGCGATGAGAAATTAGATGTGAAGAAAGAGTAGACAGAATAAATAAAAGGCATCATCAGGAGACTCTATGAGAGGATGAGACAAAGGAAACACAATCAAACGACAAAGAAAGCCTAGGACTGATAGCGACAACGTTTATTGAAATTGGATTGGAGTAGTGGAGTATATGTCTAATGTCAGACAAACCTGAATGTCCACAGGCGAAATCCAGCGATGTTAGGAGAAGCTGAGGATAAAGGATCGTAGTCGAGCCGAGGGAATGCAAGGGTGATGAGGGAACCCAACGAATGACAACAATCACTATCATTAGAAGAAGTTTTAAAATCACCTCTAGGTAGTACATTTTTTAACTAAGGACCACACGGATGAGATCGGGAAAAGCAGAATATGAAAAGCAAGATCGACCTTCATTGATCTGAAATCAGAGTAGAAATCTGCTAAACCAAGCATACAGAAAAAGGTTGGAATTTTTAACAGGAATATAAGATCAACCCTTCTACATGGATCAGAGAATCGGTGCGTCACTGAAAGCATTTTCAACAGCGTAATGCGGACTCACCAGCGTCGGTGGCATAGCGGTTAGGATGCTCGCCGACCATGCACATGGTCCGGTGTTCGATTCCCGGCTGACGCACACCTTTGTCTCGCTAAGCCAGAAATATTGCTGGTGAAGAGGAAAGGTTGGGCATGAGGCTAGCATCCCATCCTGTAAAAATAAACACTACTGCTACAGAAACTTCAAGCCACTAGCGTGAAGCCCTATGTTCCACGGGTGAACGTGAATGAAAGAAAATGGAGACTTCGGTTTTTTCTCCATTTTGAAGATCAGATGGTTCGCTGTAAGTGATAAGTAGTAGGAACTTTGTCAGCGAACCATCCAAGAAACGAATGACCGTTAAACACTTAGCAGAACGTGTTAATGTATTTGTAATACTCTGGCTGGACCGCTGAGTGACATCACGCACCAAACCCTACAATGCAGCTCCATAGGGACAGAGTACTTCCCCTCTGGATGGGTGCGAGCCAATTTTTCTTAAATAACGGTCTTGTGTTGTCCTAAATCTATTAATCACTAAGAAAGTGGCCACGTCTGCCACGCTTAAATGTTCAATAGACACTCATTTCCGACCTAATATGTGATTCCGCAGGGAAAATGGATGTGAAATAACAGAGTATTTTAATTCTCTGGTGGGTGTGTCCTTCTTCATAGTTGGCCGGAATCCAAAGAACGACTAGAAAGGATTTTAAACTAGTGCTGCGGCATTAACTGGGCACATCTCCCTCTGGCTTCAGTGTGGGTGCCATTGCAAAAGTAAGAGACCTGTTAAGTGCTAGGTTCTAACATAGTTTGTCTTGAAGGGGACTTCCAAAAATATTTCGCTAAGGAACACCACAGGGCGTGGCTTCACAAGCTCTATCTTTTTTTCAAAAATAAATGAACTCATGTGCCTGCTTTTATTTCAGGTTTTTACCTTCCCTAGTGGGCGAATAATATGTTAAAGATTATGTCATACGTCTGTTATATTTTGGTGCATCTGTATTTGTTTGACACAGATGTCAGTTGGCAAGAACCACAATTTGAACACGAAAACGCGACAAGTTACAAAACAAATGTTTTTAATTAATTCCAGATGGCTCCACGGCTGCCAAAATGTTTTGATTTCCTTTCCGATGACATTTCAATCAATCGGCATACTTTTAATCCACCTCTACTTCCTTTTCCATATTTATTGGTTGATACGTTCTTCGTTGTTGCGCTGACAGAATTCTTAGTTTCTTTTCTGGCGGAAGGCGAAACAAAGTGCCACCGAAAATCTGGATAATTTAGCAGATGCATTCGACTGAAATGAGGACCCTCGAGGTTGAGAAAAGTGTCTTCCAGCCTATTTTTTCTTCTGAAATTAATGGTAAACATCGCCACAGCAATCCCACTTTAGGACCTGTCTCTATTATATTTAAGAACGTTATGCAAGCCACCACCCACAAACAAATCGCCTTGGCTTAGGGCACTTGAGAATCACATTCTAAGATGGTGGATTCAGAAAGCACCCACTAACATGTCTTTTTCTCTGATTTAAACTATTTCCATTGCTGACAGGAAATTAAGGCTGTTCAGCCTTTGATCAGGGCAGCCAGATGCATTCTGATTTAAGCATTTTTAACCCTATGGTGTGACCTGGCAACTAACGGTGGTAAACTGAGCATCAGTTTATGTGGTTAAATTACCCTTATGCAAACTTCACCTCCGACATTAATAAGTTTAGTGCATTTGACGGCTGATTATATGGGATGCAGCTTTCTACTAAGAGACGGTCTGTATCCACCACATCCATTTCCACTTTTCCAACAGTACCCAATAGAAAGGAACCCCTTCAATCAATAGCCACCAGTTTTCCTTAAATTTATCTAAAACTTAAATTTTCGAATTTTCTTTTGTGCTGTCATTTTCACCACACAGGTAGATGAAGTAGTTTACAGCATTTGTCATACACCAGATTAAAAAGTCCTAAAAATTAATATATCTCCTGACTGGTTGTTTCGATTAGAATCATTCTACTCGCATCCACTAACGACTTCTCTCTTGGTCACTATACTTTCCTCAACTCAGTAAAACATCTGATCGCTAAGTTTTGAGTATTTTGTTTAACCATACCCTGAAACACTCCGTTTCTTAGATCATAGGAATAACTGTTCACCATAGATGTATGAATTCCTGTAAGATACAGTGCAGAGAATACCATATATGTATACATGTATTTCAAACTGATTTCAGATTATATATCTCTACGTGCCATAGTAAGCCATACTTACCCAAGAATTTTATGAATTCGACACCCACTTCATACATTTTCATCTCCTGCTCCCTCCGAATCCGGTCGTTCAACAATGAGAACATCCTGTTTGTGAAACAACGTTTTCATTAAAGCTAGCCTAAATTTATTGGCAAGGCGAATGTTGTTAGCACTACATGTTGCAAACGTATGTCGTATGATTCTCTTCTTTATGTCACCCATTATTATAGTTTTCAGATAATTTGGCTTCATTCCCACATTTTATTATATTTTATGTCCCACCAGAACGTGTAATTTCTGTGGAAAAGCTGATAGCCATGTCTGCACGAGGTTAACGATCCATAAACGTGCATAAATAACGTGTTTCTTCTCTGGCTGACACCTTAAGAAATGATAGTTTACCGGATGAGAACACCCCCAAAAACATCAAGACGAAATTATAAATTGAGCCCTCAGCCTACATGGCTCAAAGGACTGCATACTCCCTCCTATCAGCATACATCTTGCTTTCATCCATGTTTTTATCATACTTTTACGTTTCTTTGGAATAGCTTGCAAACGTGTATGGATGTACCACTAAACCCATCACCAGCTGATGAGATGTAAGTCTATTAGTGGAATACGATACTTGGTAGACGACGTTTGAGACGCTCACTAACCTATACGGCCCAACGATTAAGCATGAAAATGCATTATTTCGATGCTGACTTGCGTCATAAACCAAGTATGTAAGTAGCTGGACAACAAAGTTTTAACAACATTCAACAGCACAAAATAATGTCACTTTTTAAGGTGCCTGAGAGAATGACATAATATGCATGCAAATTAACAATAATTTATATTTCTTATAAACGAATAAGTTTACATGCCACTTTTGCAGCCGCGATCAGTTATGTTATAAATAACTATCATGAAGTATCACAAATCAATACTTTTTGAAAGTTTAAATTGTTGGATTATTCTCCAAACAATCATAAGAGGTTCGAATAAATGTTAAATTTTAAGCCCTTCACTAAGGTCACCGTCAAGGCTGAACGCCACCCCAAACTTCGTTCCGTTTTCCTCTGATAGTTTTGGTCAACCAGGAAGGAGCGCATATTTTGGTAGGTGACTGATAGAATTTGGTCTGCACCAAAGAAAGGACTAGGCACATCACACTAGTTACTAGTGTCCAATCAAAGTGCTATGCCGGCATGTGATTGAAAGCTATCTCAGGAAGAGGGGAACATCGTGGGAAACTGCAAAATGGTATGAAATACAGTTATGGATAATACATCAACGGAAGCACATTTACAACATATATACGAGAAGAAGCTATAAAGTCCTTAGTATGCACTTGCGATGTTTAGTGCTAACCATATTGGTCTTATCATGGGGACTATGACGTTTTCGATGAAAAGATCACTTTGCTCAGACACCAGCGCTGTTGTGGTGTTTTTTCCACCACAGCAACTAGACTTTAAGCTAGTGACGAATACAAAGAAAAGAGTAAGTCTCAGCTTTAATAAATGTCTATGTAGTTAAGATAAAATAGGGTATAATAGTTGTAGGATTATTTTGTCCTACAGATTTAGTCCTACCTCAATACTGACGATACAGAGTCTCGGCTTAGCTATAGTTAAAAACAGGATGACTTGACTTTAACTTTATCTGTTTCTAAAACATAAAATAAACCATACAATCACACCAAGAAAAATGTACAAATCCATTGTCATTACAAAAATAGGACAAAAACGTACCGAACAGTATTGAAGGTACGGACAAAATGAACAGTCAATTAATTACATGTATATACAAGTAAAGTGACAGACAAAAAAGAACATTCAAGGTCATCACGTGGTGAGAGTTACAATAAATCGACCAATAATCGCGACAAAAAAGGTCACATAATATTGATTGGCTGTTTATCATACAGTCTATCTATCTATCGCGATTAACACTCCCCGCGAACGATCACCACGTTGACCTTTCGTACGCTTCTTATATCTTGTTCCACTTCTTGAGCTGAAGTTTTCAAACACAGTGTCCTGACGTGGCCATCTTGGTCATAGTACATCTGCTTAACTATAGCCTTTCGCCAGAGACCTCTCTGTGTGTCAGCACTGTTAACTAAGACGAGATCATCAGGTTGTAGGTTGTGCTTTATATCCAACCACTTAGATCTTGTTTGCAGCATCAGAAGATATCCACGTAGCCATTTATGCCAGAGCAAATCAGTCAAATATTTTGGAAGTAGTTGACTATAGTGCTGGGAGAAAGCATATCCATACATAGCATTTGCTTTACCTTTGTAATATTGTAATTTTCTTAAGAATTCACCAATTGCTGAACGAGCCGCAGTTAAAGGCCTTTTTGGAACTAAGGAAATACACAAATCAGATGCATCGTCCTCACCGACTACTTTATGTGTACGTCCCATAGAATCGTCAGCTTCAATCAAAACTCGCAAACTCGCATACCAGGCACAATAATGTGCTTGACACCATGATCCAATGTCATTAGCACTTTCTGTTGGAGAATAAAACTCCATGGAAGTCACAACTGAAGGAATCATTGACAACCAATTAATATAGACTGCATCTGGGGTATCGCCTTGAGCACAGTTGGTATTCAAACCGAACTGCTCCAGAACAAGAGGTAAATCAGATAAATAAATTCCAACGCACTCAGCTTGACACTTGTCTATTGCAGATGAAAGGTTTGGAAACTTGCTGTCATATGTTTCTCTTGGTTCACACCAACCTTTTATAGGACCTCCATTTATGACATATTGAGTAGTTTTCGTGTGGAAATTTCGTTTTCCATAACAATCACGCCGAAACAGTTTACCTGAACCATATCCCGTCAGTTCATGAAGTCCAACTTGTAAAACAAAGGAACTTTCAGCATGTTCCACGTACATTTGTTTGTCTTCATTACGTAGAAATTCTGGTTTAGGATCCTCGAGACGAACACTAAGTACATTATTCAAAGAAACATTTTTAAATCCATCAACTTGTCGTACATCATCATAGTTAGGAATATTAGTTCCAACAGGAATTCCAGCAGTTGTAAACGTCACTATATCCAAACTAGTAAAGTCTGGCTGTAAGAAATTAACTTTTTCAAATGTAGAAGGCCATGGTAAATTTGTTAACAACCTTTCAGCATTATTCACAAGTCGTTGGAATCTTTTGAACACTGACCTATTTACAACAGCGACAAATGATTCAAACTTTGCACAAAAGCCAAAGGGATCACGGTATGACTCGATAAACCCAATATAGTTTACAATAACAGGGTTCTTATCTTTAACCCATAACCTGAAGGCATCTTTGTGAGTGGCTACTGAGCCAGTAGTGAAGCTTTCAGCATACTGATACCACATTTCTGATTCAATTTGGTTAAGCGAATGTGCTTTAAAATCCTTGTAACAATCGACTAGTAACTTCATCAGCTCACTATAGTCACCATATTCAAGCTGCAAAGATGTGTTTGAGGGAAGGGTATCTCTTAACTTCTCATGACATTGACTTAGAGGGATTTGCAGGTCATGGTAACGTTGGGCTAACCGTCTTTGTTTTTCTTGGATAATAGGAGCGTCAAAATGACTTTCTGCAGCAAACGTGTCAGCCTGGACTTTGAATGCATCTATACGTTCACGATGAGCAGCTACATCAGATTCAAGCAAGTTGTGCCGCTTTTGTACGTTCATCACACCGTTTAGATCACGACCGACATCCTCTGAGGCTATCTGAGCTTCAACATCATTCAACCATAACTCGACATATTCTATGTTGCGAGCGAACTGTTGTTGCCTACTTGCTTGATCTAAATTTTTCTTCTTGTCTCCCATGGCATTTACGAGATGAGACCAAGTTTCATCCAACTGTTCAATCTTTACTTTTATTTCTAGTGAGTTGTAGTGGTTTGCATTTAACAAATCCTGACCTGTCTTTTTAATATCTTCGACGCGGGATTGGTTCGCTTGTATTTCTGCCTCAAAACTCTTATGCTTCTGCACCTTTGTTTGCAAATTCGTGGAGTCTTTGTAACTTTCATCAAGTGAATTTCTAAGTTTTCCTGATATCCATGACTGCATTTCATCTGCATCTCTATCGAACATTTGGTAACGGTGGGAATCTTCAAGACGCTGACGGCGGTTCTGAGCTTTCTCCTTTAATGCATTTCGTCTATTTTGAAGACCTTTCTGAATCTCATGAACCTGTGCAGCCGCATAGTGGTTTGACTCGATTAATCTTGCAGCGAATTCATCAAGTCGTCGCATCTTTTCTTCTTGTTCTAAAAGTGACTTCTCGAAGTCTTCATGTTTCCTTATAAGTGCTTCGACAGAATCGAGTGAGTCTCCCACATCTTTTATTTCTAAGAGGGCGTCTTGCTTACCAATCCAAGATTCCGACTGTTCAGCGTCGCGGTAAAAATACTGAAGGCCCATACACTGTTCTAGCTCTTTACGTCTTTCCTGACACAACTGCATCAGTGAGGCTCTCTCTCTTTCAAGGGTGGAAAGTTTAGCAGCTATGTCTTCACTACAGGGATGGCCAACACTTAGTAATGCCTGACCTTCTTGCATGCATGCATCGAAACTGTCAGCTCGAGAATTTATCTCAGAGGTGTATTCCTTATGTCGTTCTACTTGGGCTTCAGCACTAGGTACATCCTTTGCCAAATCATCTGCCGATATTGACGTCTTCATGTCATTCATCCAGATACTCAAGTCTCTCCAGTCAGCCAAAAAGCGATGCATCTTGAATGACTCTTCCAGTTTACCTTTCCTATCTACAGTCTGACTTTTCAGCTTATCCCATGCAGTAATTAAGGCGTCATACTTGCCTTGTATAGTGTCATGCAAATCAGGATGCTTCTGTGCAAGCGCCTTAGCATCATCTCCAAGTTGAACAATCTTTTCATCTGGGGCAGTCAAATCCCTTTCTAATGCTTCGTGCTTCCTTTTTAAAGCTTGGACTAAGGCAAGATCACGACCACAGTCCTCAATGGATAAAGGAATGGACTTTTCATTTACCCACGATATAGTTTTATCTGTGTCTCTAAAGAAGCGCCGTATCTCATAGGTTTCCGGGAGCTTTTCTTGTCGTTTTCTAGTCAGACCCTTCAGACGTTCTAGAGCTTTGCGGACCTCTCTGGACTTTTCTATGACTAGGGCATCCTCAGGAAATTTCTCTTTTAGAAGTTCATCTGCCTTCCGATAGATGTCTTCGACACGACTTTCTTGATTCTCGAGATCTTTTGTAAACTCATTAAACCCTTTTTGAAGTGTCTCAACATCTTCCAAGTCTTGACCTAAATCCTCTGATGTTACGTAAGTTTCGTTTTCACGTATCCAGAAAAGTATTTCGTCGACTTGGCGTAAAAACTGGACAAATTTAAGCTTTAGGTTAATGACAATGGATTTTTCTCTGAAAATAGCCATAAGCCTTTCCCACAGGGCATGCAATTCATCAAGACGGTTTTTGATAATATCTGTTGCGTAGTGTCCCTGACCAATCATTTCTTCTCCCGTAGAATCTAGAGCTGAGAGTGCTTCAGCATGAACTGTTACTTCGAACTCAAACTCTTGATGTTTCTGTTTTTTCAGCTGAAGATTACTGAGTTCTTTAAAATCCTCATTTGTATATGTTTGCAGTTTTTCATTGATCCAACACTCAAGTTCATCGGCATTCCACTTAAAATATTGATATCCTTTAAGTATGTCCAGAAACTTAGATATGGTTCTGGCGGACTCATCATTAAGAGATACAGCGACTTTATGGGAAGTAGAAGGTTTGTAAGGCGATTTATTGTGACAAGAACATTCGCGACTACCTTGTCGTAATCTTTCTAATTCCATTTCTTTCTCTTTTTGGACTATGCGCAATTTCGCTAGCTCCAATTCTATCATATAGCGTGATTTATTCTCGTTGCTTTCAGGGAAATCAGCTTCATTACTCTTTTCTAACTGTGGAGTTAACGACGGCATAGTTTCATAACTTTTGTCTGCCATATTGTTCGAAACTTTCGTCTGTAATACTGTTCGAAACTTTGTAGGATTATTTTGTCCTACAGATTTAGTCCTACCTCAATACTGACGATACAGAGTCTCGGCTTAGCTATAGTTAAAAACAGGATGACTTGACTTTAACTTTATCTGTTTCTAAAACATAAAATAAACCATACAATCACACCAAGAAAAATGTACAAATCCATTGTCATTACAAAAATAGGACAAAAACGTACCGAACAGTATTGAAGGTACGGACAAAATGAACAGTCAATTAATTACATGTATATACAAGTAAAGTGACAGACAAAAAAGAACATTCAAGGTCATCACGTGGTGAGAGTTACAATAAATCGACCAATAATCGCGACAAAAAAGGTCACATAATATTGATTGGCTGTTTATCATACAGTCTATCTATCTATCGCGATTAACAATAGTGCGTAGATAAAAAATTTATTGTGAGTTAGATAAGTGATATTTCAGTGAGAAGTAGCTTCAAAGATATGAAAGGTTAAAGCCTGTAGGACAGGCTGACTTTTGAGATCTCTCCCTAATTTCTGTAGGACAAGAAGCTAAACACTCCTGTGGAAGTTAAGAGCATCAGCAGTCTTTTTAAAATTTAGATCTGTACAATCAGTATTGCTCTTTTTGCAAAGGATTTAGTCTCGTGTTTAATTCTTGAGCTGTCAAAAAATGCGTGTTGCTGCCCCACAGACTGCATCGATTTCCAATTGTGACCAAAACCATAAGTGCCAGACAGCATGCGCCACCTTCCCTCCATTTTGATGCAAGGCTCTGAGATTTTTTGGCAATAACTGTAGTTGCAGCATTGCATTGCTTTTAGCCGTCCCGATCATACACTATGCTGCACACTAATAGCTTTCATGACAAATGCTTATAATTACGTTGCCAGATTCATCGATACCTGAAAACATCATCAGCAGTATTACCTTTATACATGCATACAGATATGTAAGTAGTTATTACAAACGACTACGAAATCAGGTTTCGACAAAGATAAACTTTAAGCACCACTAACTATCAATCAGTGAATGACCTTGAACGCACCAATCACATGAAGGAGGCATTTTCGGTTGTGGAAAAAATATATTTATGAAAAATGCATAAAACTGCATAGAAACGTTTTATAGGATACTTTTCTCCGACATGTGGTAAAAATATCTCCCAGTTGAGCATAGGAGTATCAACTGGAAGGTTGCACCACATTCTATACATATATTCACCTAAATGACCACATATGACATACTTTTAAGATACATCAGTGGCCCTAATCCTGTTTTTAACCTTCCTAAAAGTCTTCTATAGAACTGATGTGTCCCTGTAATGAGATCCATAAAATCATTAGAACGGTTCATTCTGCGGTGAATATATCCAAAGGATGAAGGGGAGTTACAATCTTTCCACTTATCCACGTGTATGATGATACCTTCTCCTCGCAATAAAGAAGTAATTCTCTCTATTTTCCATGACGCGATATCTCTGCAGTGCTGGTGGCACTGAACTGTTGATAGGGGATTATTTTCTCTGTTTTAGTAGCTACATCTGTCATAGGCTGTTCTTAAAATCCAGTAACTACAAATAAACAAAGTCTGGATTAAGGGTAAGTGGGACCTGGCAAAACATGTTCCTACGAAATATTAAAATCATCAGCCTACCTGCCATGACATTTGGCTGGAATCAAGCTGAATAGAACTTTCAACTAGCATGGGTGAAACTCATTAGGTCATTCAAGGTCATTCGCCAACTGGTGATAAAGTTACGTAGAATGATCCTGAGGAAAACAGCTGGTTAACAAAACTTGTTATGCTAAATTTTCGTGGCATTTCCATATGGTGTGCGTTGGATACTACAAAGTAACCCATCTACTTATATTATGCATGAAAAATACCAAGAAATGTTATGAAATGATACGTTTTAGAAGAGTATATGAGAAAAGGTAGTTACTGACTGAATGTAGTCGTTTCAGCACAAAAATAGTACAATGTATCATACTAGTTATATATGTGTTTGTAGATACGTAAAATAGTACAAGATGTGGTTGCTTGTTTCTAGAAATACTTGCACCAAACCAACTTATTGAAGATTATAGAGAGGAATCAGTAAATTAGTTAAACGCTCTTCGCATAAGCAGTAGAGTTGAGTTAGATGTAATTGATTACACTGAAGACTGGACTGGCTTTCATTTACCAGTCTACCAACAAGAGTTGTTTTTTGAACTACCCAGAGCGGTCGTGTTAATGTTTCTTCTTAGGCTGTGTTTGAACCCAACTGGTGTTTTCACAAGATCTAATTTGAGATAGTAACTGTTTCCAAAGTGTGCAGTATTTCTGTAACAATTTGTCAAAATGCGTTGCATTTCACTCTCCCTAAAAGTAGGGATTCTAAATTGGGTTGTATACACCTGTCAGCATATTCCACCTGTTGGTCAAGCCTTATTATGCCTTTCCTGAGGAATCTCTGAACGCTTTCGATGTTTTCGGTCTGATGACCTTAGGTTACTGTATAGGAGAGCATAATATTGTAGTTTTGGTCGATTACATGTCTTATATATAGATAACCTTGCTTCTTGAGTGTAAAAGTTATGCAGTACAGAGCCAGTAAGTCGTTTGCAGTCAGATACTACTTTATTTGCATGATCAGAAAAGGTTAATCTGAGTATGTTATGCCAAGATCTGTAACTGTGTTCACTTTTGAGAGAAGACTACCGTACATATATAGGCACATTCTCGGTTTCCAGAGTCCAAGGTGGGCTATTCTGCACTTGTCTGCGTTGAAAGTCAGTTACCATTTTTCACTCTGGTCGTCTAGACTGTTTAAGTCATGTTGGATTTTACTTTCAACGCTCATTTCATCGTGCCCGTAATCATATAGTATCTTGAGATCGTCTGCGAAGACGTATGGCTTGCCATACTTGATCACAGAGGCTATGTCATTTATGAATAAGCGGAATGGAATAGGGCCAAGAACGCTTCCTTGTATTACACCACTAGTTATCGGCTTTGGTAAAGACAACTGGTGGTTGATTTTGACTAATTGCTCTCTTCCTGTGAGAAAAGAATTTATCCATATGAGAAGCTTTACAGTTATTCCGTAGGTTTGGAGTTTTGTTAGGAGTATGATATGGGAGCTTTATTACAGGCTTTGCTAACGTCAAGAAATAGTGTAGCTACTGATTGCCCATTATCGATGCATTGTGTAATGTGGTCAAAACAATCTAAGTGAAAAGTAATGCTCGACCTTCTACTTAAGGAACCGCATTGGGATGGGATTGGTTGGTCATCAAGGAGCAAGTACTGAGTGATTTCAGTCTTTACAAGCTTTTCCATTGCACGTGATACTACAGATGTGATGTTGATGGGGCGGCAGTTGTTGGTATCAGCTATGGGTCCGTATTCATGAATAGGTACAGTAAAAGACTTCTTCCTCTCCTTACAGAATACCTTGTTAACATCCTCCAACTACTTCAGCCTTCCCATTTTAGCAATTATTCAACAGTTCACCTGAAACACAAGCCGCTGCAACCAATATGTTAAGAGTGTAGTGCAGCCAGACCACATCGCGCAGACACCAACATGATATTTCGGAAAATTACAGTTTCCATCAATCCAGACAACATGTGACTTATTTTTGTAAAAAAATTAATATAAGCATTTAACAAGACAGTTGTCAACCAGTGTACCGAATCAGTCTAGTCACTGGATCAAATAAACGCACATTGCACCAATTCACCAGAAACCTTAAGGAGATTCAGTCGTGTGCACAAGTTACTTGAAAGTGAGGGATTTATACAAGTAGAATGGGTGTTGGAAACACTTGGTCGGATAAAGGAACTTTCAGGATACCGACAGATGAAGATGATGCTGTGAGTTTCAGAACAGCATCTCACCGACACCACAGATACATGTAGTTTTTCTATGAGTGCTGTCCGAATAGAAACAGAGGGGTTGTAAAGTGTACTGAAAGCATACGGATGTCTGGTAAACTAACCTATACCGCAGCGAAGAAGGGTCTATAGTGATCGCTAAGATGCTAGTTCGGCTAAGACTATCTCCTTCTGTTGTCTGTAGGTCTTGTTCTCCCATTGATTTTTTTAAAACTTGAGATCCCTTAAGATAACACATTAGGCGTTACCTCTACCGGACATGACTTGACTATTGAATGCATTTCGATGGAAGTTTAGTCGCTGATTACTTGTTGAGACCTGGTAGTGAGGCTGACACACCGGCGGTGGTATGTGAAATAATGAGAACTAATGGGACAGAAACGATTCATATGCAGAGAATGAAACGTGATATATGCTAGGCTCTTTTCTGCAAGATATAATGGGAACTGCATAATATTAATCTGGTTGTTGATTGAAGAGTAATGTCAAATATAATATATGGATACTACTAGTACGAATGACCTAAGGTAGGTGTGTAACGGTAGGGAATAAGAGAAGGTACCAAAAGTAAGTTTTCAGAATTATTGGGGTGGGGTGCTCTGTAACCAGTGAGGTCCATCCAGTCAAGTGTGAGGATGGACGTCCACCTACGACATTGGTTGGGGTCGTGCTAAATCACGAATTGGTAGAAGTTAGAATTCATGGGCTGACCATTGAATCGGGTCCCAGTGGCTGAATGGTATACGAGTTTGCCTTTTAACCTGAAGGCTCTGGGTTCGAACCCCAGGGAGTGCGTAGTGCCGATGATTCCCAAACTAGGATGAAACTGCTGTCCAGTACTCTCTGGTTTTCAGTGGTTCTCTAGCTGATATCAATCCTTGATCATCTCGTAAAAACAAAACCAATCGTTACAAACCAACTATAGAGTTCGTTTTCAATAACATAAACGAGTAATCTACTATGAGTCGAAATAGTCGGACTGTTTATAATTGGTAGTGTAAAAGGAGGCTGCTCATTAGATAGATGCAGAAGCGACATCAAATGAACAAGAGTACAAATACGTACATTGTAATCAGGAGTACCAAAAGTGATTTCCACAAATAAGCACTCTCGTTTCGAAAGTAGAGAACTTCGAATATGATTGAAACAAATAAGTATTAAGTAACAGTGACATAACAAAATCCCAGGTTGATGGTTCAAAAGAAAGGAACACTCGCATACCGAAGGGCTGACCGACCAAGAAAACGCACCTGGAAGCCAACCGCTGATATTACTGAAGCATCGAGTTACCATAAGAAGGGAGAAAAAAGGGAGGTCGTTCCATGTGACTCACGGGAGGAATGAAGGCTGTTGTGCCGATTTACGCCCAAACGCCATGATAGACTTGGTGATCAAAAGACCGATAACAAGCCATCCAGTGTGCAAAAGAAAAACGAAAAGGCAACAAGACAAACCATAAAATGCAAATTAACAAATGACAATATTTCGAAATGACCTTACGAGATCACATCACTAAATCTTCCAGTGTTCTCTATAGAACTGTCTACTGAGGAGATAGGCACAATGATGTCAAGACGTTTGGTTCCGGAAAAGCTGTGTTAGGCAGCTGCAGGACGAGGAGTTACAGAAAGTATTCTTTTACAAGGAAAGAAGGTAGTGATTCGTTTAAAACGTGACAAAGCACTGAGTTGTAAGAGTGCCTTCTTAAAAGTGGTGACAGTTATAACCATTTGAAAACAATAAAACTTCTCTGGTGTTCTTTGTAACTTGACTTGATCAGCATTGCAAATATCTTCACTAGTCTTGTTTTCTAAAGTATCACTAGTGTTTGGAAGTTATAAGTATTCTTAACAGTACTCTTTGTTCTTGCAGAGGATGAAGCACCGTTGACTTTCCAATAGAAACCTTATCTGATGATGCGAATGTCTGCACCAATAAACTTCTACTTAACTATTTCTGATAAAAGAATTAAAAGACAACTTCAATGTCTACGTTCAGAAAAAGCAAAATAGACGAACGCGGTTATTTCAAGCGTTTTGATTTGTTGCAATGGCTGGTGCCGTTCGCAAAAAACTTGTTATTGTAGGAGACGGAGCTTGTGGGAAAACTTGCTTACTCATAGTTTTTAGCAAGGACCAGTTCCCTGAAGTGTACGTCCCTACTGTTTTCGAGAACTATGTGGCAGATATCGAAGTGGACAACAAGCAAGTAAGCTGTGAGAATTTTCTTTTAATTAGTAGGTTGAATTAGCTCTTTGGGACACTGCTGGGCAGGAGGACTATGATAGATTACGGCCACTTTCTTATCCTGACACAGATGTCATCCTGATGTGTTTTAGTATCGACACTCCCGACAGCTTAGAAAACATTCCAGAGAAATGGACACCAGAAGTAGGCATCACTGAAATATAAAACATTTTGTAGGTTCGACATTTTTGTAGCAATGTCCCAATTATACTGGTTGGTAACAAGAAGGATTTAAGACACGACGAGGCCACGAAAAATGAACTGCGCAGGATGAAGCAGGAGGCTGTCAGAACAGAGGAAGGCCGTGCGATGGCAGAGCGAATTGGCGCATATGCGTATCTTGAATGTTCAGGTACTGTGTTTAGTTGTAACTAGCCTTTCTCTTAGCTAAGACAAAGGAAGGTGTCCGCGAAGTCTTCGAGACAGCTACTAGAGCTGCTCTGCAATCAAAGAAAACGAAGAAAAGGAGGTGTGATTTGATTTGATTCTCGAACCTTTAAAGAAATGTGGATATGATTCTCTTCCGGTTTCCAAAACTTCCTACATTCCCGAAATTCTGCTTCAGGATCGTAAATTGCTACTTTTTATTAACTGCTTGTTACTTAAACGATCATATTTTGGGTTTATCAACAAGACAATCCATTCCACGGTAATCTTAACGATTTGTTTTTATCTCATTTCTTGATACTATAATTAAGACACCTTAACCAATCAAATTTGTTATCTTTGTTCTTGAACGTACATGCATGTGCTGTTAGATGTAATAAAATGTTTAAAGAACTAAAGGATTATCTCCCTAGTCACTAGGATTTTCATTACTTCAAGTATCAGGTTTATTCTCTGAATCTAATTAACTATGAAGAGAATACTAGAAAACTTCCGGTTGCCCAAATTTATGTTATGATCTCAGCAAGTTTGATTTTGAAATGCTTTTGCTTACTTACACCTTAAGTAAGAATTAGCTTGAATGCTTATTCGTCGGGATGCCTGGATCAATACGGCTCATTTATACGTTTGTGTGGTCTTATGAAATATAACACTGCTAAACCTATGCTGTTCACTCCTACCAGTAGTGTTTTTACTTGTCATTGTGCTTGTATCTTATTGATAAACCCCAATGGAGTTATAGTTGAGATTGCTTGGATAAGTTCTTACAACGAGTTCAACTCAACGTAATTGGAGCTCGTTTGTTAGGTCGAAAACCTGCGTATACCAAAGCAAAGGCTCACCAGTCGATCTTTGTGTAGTAAATATAAAGAAATCGTCGTTTATGAGAGACTTGTAATGTCTGTCTTTTATTATGTGTCTGAAAGGACCATCTTGTTTGTATTGTTGGTAGGTGTTAGTATACTTTGCACCAAGTCATATTGTTCGAGGCATTATATTACTTGACCTTACCAAAGGGTATAAGACATGATGGGACTCTACGACGCCACCTGATTGCTTGAAAGTCAGTTACCTAACCGAACGAGCCACACTGCTGACTCAAAATGTGGATCACTATATAATGAGATTTCTAAGTCATCTGAGTTGTAAATTGAGTAATAGCTACTAGTTTCAGTCTTTAAGTTTCCATTTGCAATTCAAATTTCTTTGGAAAGAAATATGATTTGGTACTTAGCTGACAGGTGGTTTGAATGTTGTCTTCACCTGAATGTAATTTATGCTGTTTGTTGTGCTATGGTTTGTATTTATTAGCGTGCTGTAAAAACATCTGATGGTCTAGGGCTTACAAGAAAGACCAACCTTCAGTATGATGATACTGTCTTGGTATGATAACTTGCAGGCAGAGTAAGCTGCACATAATTAGTTATTGATGAGTGTCTGTATGGAGGGAAACCAGTATCTCTGGAAAATTTGCAAGGCTCGTGCTATTCGTCTTCCTTTCCAAATGGGTCTGGAAACTATGGATTCTTAGCATTATGTGAGGGAGCTTACCAGTAGACTATGTCTTTGTGAGCTGTCAATATGTTTTTCCCTTACGCCCTCAACCTTTTCCTACTTCCGTCGACATCCTTTTCCATAAAGACAATGTTTCCAACCTCTTCAATCAATGAATCGTCGTCGACTCATTTCTTAGCTAGCCTTTCCCGCCTTTTCTCGTTTATCTTATTGTTTCACTTAATGTTGAGATTAATACAAAGTGATGTATACTTCCTGAAATACAATCTATGAAGATATCTGTTTGTTCATTCAAATTTTTCGTAGACTCTTTCGTTAGGCTTTTCTGGTATAATTTCTGGTGCATGTTCTGTGTCTGAATATGATGTCATTTAAATTTGCCATACACTAAGCGCTTAAATTACAGCTGTTAGGACATGGTGTCAAGCTTTGTTCTATTTAATTGCATTCGGAGAACTGCGTAGTCCCGCAAGTCTTCTCAACAGATGTGACTTGACTTGACACAAGGAAAGATCCTCTATCAGGTAACCTGTTTGTGTGAATTGGTCAAATTCCTATTTTGTTCCCCTACTTTATCTTTTTAATTTGTGGTTGCTGCTTTTATGCCTGTATCTCTACAGTTCTCGACTATTTATCCATATGTTCATATGATTTGTGGCAACCCGACTTATTATTCAGTTAGTGTCGGTGTTTTAACTCTATAATTGATTACAAGTACACCTTAATGCTGTACACAAATCAGAAGACTAAAAATATGAGAGCAAAAGCTGTAGGTAAATAAAATATTGGATAATATAGAAGCCTCTATACCACTGTCACCGATTTCGAACCTTTTTCCCTGTTCTGGTTTACCAAGGAAGCCGAAATTCACTTATGTAGTAGGACAACGTAGTTTATTTATTTATTTTCATGTTTGCATCCGATTTCTGAAAAAACTATCACATCTAAGTTGTTTAATACCAAGTGGTCATCGGGCATTTATACGAATAAAGTCTACTTGGTAAATGCTTCAAAAGTATGCAAACCAGAAATCACACATTTGTTCCCGGACTTCGACAAATGACAGATTACGAGGACTCAGGCACAAAAGTCCATTACTTAAATGTCTTCGTTTTCCTTCACTGTAAGTAGTGAGGATAACCATCTATTTAAGGGTCAGTCTGATGCATAATTATGATCTAGTTGTCATTCATATGGTTATGTTAATACATGCAGGGTTTAGGATAATATGATTGGTTCTGTGTTAATCCTTTCAGGAAATCTTGATTTTATCGGCAGTTATTCTGGCCGTATCCTTTTAAATCTTCCACATATAACCTTTGAATTATTGTAAGAAGAGTAAAAAGATTACAAAAGTCAACATTTAAGGTATACAACAGTCAAATCACCCTTCCTCCAGTTGAATGATAGCAGGAGATGTGAAATTCCTTCCCATGTGTTGGATTCATAATGTGTATTCTTGAAAGAGGAAATGCAAGTGTGTATGCAGTATTCAAGATGAAGTTTCACTTATCCTGGATATGAAGTCGTGGTCTGTTTTACCAAAATATTTAATAACTTTGTCAATAGACTTCAGAATTTGGAGTGCTTTGACTGCAGCCGCATTACAGTGTGTTCAATGTCCAGGTTGTGACGGACATCATACCTTAGGTTCTTTTGTTTACAAACATATGTCAATGCATATCCACCTACTTTTAATGAGGAAGAGAGCAATATTGTTGACCGAGGTGCCTTTCTGAATTTTCCTGGGAACTGTTCTTTAACGTTTACATATTTCCGTCTGTGTGGCCACTTATTTTGATTATCAATCTTCAGTGCTTATCATCTGCAAATTTCAAAGAATTCTAGGTATTTCACTAATATACAACAGAGGAGATAGGTATTCTAAGAAAGTGCCCCACTGGACCCCGGCAGTCACCGGTTTCCTCTCCCTACTATCATGTAGGTATTTGTAGACTTTGGTGTTAGTGTCTATGCTTTCGCCTACGAATTTTCTTGGGAACCCTGAGCAAAACGCTCAAGGTTCGTTCGATTGGAGCTTAGATATGAAATCGCTTTTACTTTTTCCAATGAGCCATATTCAGCTATGTGATTCGGTAATGTACCGATAGTGATTTTTTCATACTTATCAGACTTACTAGATCGTAGCTAGATAGAAGTTATCTGTTTTCGCCCTTAAGAACGTGGTATACCATGGTATCTTTCTATCTCTTAGGTAACTGACTTATACGGTAAATACCTCCGTAAGCGCAATGTGAGCTACAACGCATGAAGACCCATAATATAACTGATCAAGGCCCGTCGACTTACTAGGATTCAGGTTAGCGTGCAGTGAACACTACTTCACTATTTGCCGAAGCAAGTGTAAATTGAATGGTCTTGGCAGCTACAATACTTAACATTTACATTTCAGTATCAAACAAAAGCACTGCTCAAGTAGTCCGTTGCATCTTTAGATTTTTCAGTGGGTAGTTCATCTATCCGTTTCTCCTTACCGATGATGGCAAGTATTCCCGTGTTTCTCCCTATCCTTTCTGTCCTGCTAGGACAACTTGGGAATACATTATCTATCTTTCATACTCTGCACGACGTTTCTCAACAAATGTTTTGAGAAAGTTCTGATTGTCATGGTACCGTAGCACAGAGGAGTAATGCTTTCCGTTTTTAAATGATCTCCATAGGTGGCTCCGTTTCTCTGGTTACCTACTCACGAGAGCATCTGAAGTGTAGACCAACCTATAGAAAGACTACTTTCTTGTTTGTTTCCACTTTCATCCCAGGCTTTATCTGCTTTCCGATCAACATCAACTGACCAATCCACTAGGATTGTTGCTTCGCCAATAACCAACGCAGTAGAGCGCCGACTATTCAGTCGAGAGAGGTTTGATCTATAAAATAAGTCTTAGGTACCAATTTATTCATAGTTACCTTGTTGTTGGTTTTTTCATTATTTTAATGTACCAAGATGAAGTCACCACTACGGCTTCATTCTTAGGGTCAAATTATGTAGCGCCTGTACATTTTGACCGGTGTATACCTCAGTGCACTTAGGAACAGCTCATTGTTGAAATAGCTACGTAAACTGACATTTGTAAACAGTTTCTAATGATGTAAATGAGTAATTTGATGCGAGATCTTTGGCTTGACGGTTGCGGTCGTGGTATGTGGTTTTGTTAGTTACTTATTATCTTTGCATGCACGACCTCCGACACTTGATCCTGCGCTTATATGTTGTCGAATCAACAGCACTATCCCACCACCTACACATCTTGATATGTGGGACGTAATGCCAACTCTCATTAATGGCTATGTTTCTGTCACTGACATTGCGTCTATCTGTAAACTTTCACCTTCTCAGATTCAGCTCAGGAATTTAGGTTCTAAGACAGTAAGAATTAGTGAAACATACATTCGTATTGCTAAGAAACTGAGTTCTTGCCAGTATTGGTTGCTGGTATGTAACTGTTGAAACCCCACTTCGTAAGCTGCTTGTCGTTAATCTTAGTTACGCCTTTACACTAGCAATTGAAATATATGTTTGTAGTTACATGTTTTAGCAAATAATGCAAACTGTTCTAGTCTCAGTTTCATTGTTTTCCATTAGATGTCTAGCTGCTTCGGATTAAACTTCTTGAACATTCCATGTGCAGTTAAGCTTCATAAAAATAGACGTTATATTTTCTTCCAAATGTGTGTTTGGCGTTTTAGGATTCTCCAGGAAAACAAAAATGTATGGAGTAACCTTTAACAATGAGTAACAGACTTTCTATTTACGGTCGAAATGAATACCTGTAATAATACGAAAACGAAATGTGACGGTTCCGAATATGTTTTTCTGTACCAAGCGGTGGTAGAGTGTCCTCCAGTCACCCAGGAGGTCCAGTTTCGACTCCTGAAAGTAAGCCAGGAAATAGGGAAGGTACTGCTTGGTGCTAGCAGGCTCACCCTATAAAAAAAACAACACCGCTACTGAAATTATAAAGCTTGGATCAAGGAATGGAAGGCAGTGAACCGCATTTGAGAGATTATGATAATACGCGACCGGTCAGACCGAAGTGGGTGGAGATGGGTTTCAACCCACCGTTTATTTTTTCATTTTTGTATACAGGTAACCTAGTCTTATGGTTAGTGATGGGGATAAAACTGTGATCTTAAGAACAGCCTGAGCAGAATATGGGTAGGTTACTCCTCTGTCTAATGTAAGATTGATGTGTACCAAAATCTATTTCAGGTTTGAAAGCGTAAAAGTCAAACTTGTTGAATAGATCAACTATTTAGGAAGTAGAATTATTCCTTAATGAGTGTTTGGTAATAAGTCAAAATAGCTGGTTCTATACACAGTAATATCGACAAGATACGAGGCTGTCAATTTATGATTTTAAGAAGTGGCTGTTCACGAGACATGGTCGTTGAGGGTAAGACGAATAATGAGCCGACACCTTCGGCAATGTTTCCCAGATAATACGTAGTGTTTGGTCAAGTTTCCTTTTACTAAGACCGCGAACCCATGCATTGAATGGAATTTCTGATCCTAGTTACCATCTCTTTTCAGGTGGATCGCGGAAAAATATTTGAATAAACAGCATCGTCTGTCGTACTTTCATTTATTCTAGATTGTGAACTAAGTGACGAATATATTGTGTCTCATCGATGTGTAATACCACAAAGCTGTTATCCGATTTTTTTATATCAGTACCAAGGCCTTGTGGAAAGTGTTTATTTTCAAAATTGACAAAACTCGCCTAGCATACACATGTATGTGGCATTTATGGGTCATAGCGTATCAATAATCAGTTACAGCTTTGATGGAGTAAATAGCTTTCCCAAGATTTCAGAAAGATAAATTTTAACGAGTTACTGCTATATATATATATATATATATATATATATATATATATATATTCATAATTAAATATCTTCATTTAGGGTTATCTTAGAATTCTTGCTCTGTATATATACCAGTTCAGAAAATGAAAAATGAAATGTCTACTGTCAGACAAATATTGTCACAGGCGTAGACTAACTGACTGATTAGAGCATTATGAGTGATCGATTTGAGTAATCAATAGCTTTTATGAAACATCATGGTTAATAGTCCTTATTCACGAACTTTTCTTTACATCAGATCAATATTTCTTAAAGCAAAACACCTAAGTCGTGACTATTTAAGTCAACTTATCATCTTAGCTAGCCACATACATACAAACAGACGAGACAGATAGAAGGTTTGGAATTATTCTTAGCATTATATTATAGGTCGCTACTCTGAAGAGTTAAATGCTTCTCCTTACATATTTTCCTCTAGATATAATAGAGAAGATTTGTAGCTCAGGTGGATGATTTTGGTGTGGTTGTGTTCTCTGAGCTGGATGGTTTGGTTGCGAAGCTTTCATTGCTCTACTGAGCAACATCGAAGTATGCGCTGAAGATGTTGCTCAGTAGAGCAATGAAAGCTTCGCAACTAAACCATCCAGCTCAGAGAACACAACCACACCAAAATATTTTCCTCTGTATATTTCACTTAAGCTATTCAAGTTCAGCTTTCTGGATATAGTAAGGTTCTCCTGGAAACATGATTACTGCGAGGATTATAAGTCTTGTGAAGTTCAACCTTTGCAGCAAATCTACAGCTAATATTAATCCGTTGTAAAAGTTATCTGTCATCGGATCTCTCACCTCGTCGTAAATCCGAAATTGACATTATTATTAAGCATCGAAAAGTAGGCCTGATAGAATTTATTACTTTTTTTAAAAATAATTAAACAATGTTGGTGTTTCACTCAAAACCTGAACTAAGTATTTTAACTGGATTAGGGCTACAAGTCACCTTGAGCAGTGGGAATAAACTAGTCGAAGTTGTAATGAGACTGGCGTAACTCCATCTCTTTCTCTCCTGTCGAAGAAAACAAATTAGTGATTTGATAATATATTCCATCTTCAATTTCAGAAAGTAAACAATAATGATTTCCCTGAACAGACACTGCGTTGAATTTTTAGAGTAAACCCTTCAGAGGAAATTGTGCAGTGGTTTTATGACTTCCAGAAACCATTTTTAATTGTTTATGTTATATACTTCGTCGGAAATCATAATTTTAAAGCGGATAATCATAAAGATGAGGATAGCTTAGTGACATAAAGCTTCAGTATGAAGGTTGGAGAGAGCTTCAATGCCAGTCTCTTGTAAGGACCAGTTTTCGATCATTACGAAACTGATGGATCTTCTTTTCCAGTTGAAATTAAAAGTCTCAGGGTCATAGTAAGGGGAATATGTCCGGTCGATAGCTGCTACCTTGATGTAGTGATCACGCCCTAAAATTACAGTGACCCAGTCAACTATGCTAGCTGGAATAAGTGTTCCTGGAGGTACTGTTATGCCCCAAAAAGTGAGCTGTTACACTGAAAGTAGCTACTATCCATAGTGCAAGTTGTTTACTCTATGGCTGGAGTATTGCAGGGAAGTCATTCAATTGCCGGATGAAGATGTAGCAACTGTAAGGTTTTTATCTCCACAAGCCAGCTATGCTGGTCTAATGGGAAGCTTGCCGCGAAAATAGTACATCTCAACTTACCCTACAACGGTCTGTAGCCAGCTGTTTCATGGGCTCTGCAGTGACATGGAACTAGTCATTTCTACCTTCCAGGTAAAGTAGGATGCGATCAATTTCTATGGAAACCAGCAGTCGTCCAGATGCTCCCTTAAACCTGCAAAGTACATCTGCTTATTTCTTCATCTTGCTTCCCATCTACTGTTAATATTATCTAGATGGTTTCTTCACATCTTTTAACTACGTGATTAATGCTGACGAGGTGAGTAAGAGCATCTTCCTTCTAACCACTGCCGACTTCATATTGAAGATCCTAGCGTCCAAACATGCTAAACTGAACAAAAGGCACCTGAAGGTCCGGATGCATGTTGCATCTTTGACTGGCGATAAGCTGAAGAGCGAACAAATTAGTTCGACTGGATTCCAGTGGACAGTCATTTGTTTATTACTGGGCTGGATGACCTCGTAAGAATAAGTAGTAGTGTGGTGAGAGCTGTCTGCTAGCCAAAATTGTAGACAACAATTTACGTCAATGTTTACGTCACGAATCGGGGTCATAAGAAGAAAACAAGAACAAAGCCTTACCTCGAGAAAGTCAACAACCAATCACAGCAGACTTAACGTGTGCAAATAGGATTCGCAGATGTATGGATAACTATGTTAGCAACGGTCACAAGCAATACAAAATAACCTTCAGCAAGAAAAAACAATCAGAAGACGTTGCTTTTCTGCTAAAATAACGAATAATAATGTACATAAAAATCTATAAATATCTGTTGATTTTCTCAATAAACGATCTGTTGCTTGGCCCTTGACTTCTGTCGCTACATTAGTAGTAGTAGTAGTCGGTACCTCTTTGCAATCTCCTCTAACAGAACACTGACTGCAGTTTTGATGAATTCAAGCATGAATTTTATTAGAAGCAATGTAGATCGCTTCTAATAGCGGGTGTTTGTATTACTCAAGCCTGATATTGTTGAATCCACAACGGTGCTCGTCTCGATTTTATTCAGTCAAATACCTATTCTTGGCTGGTACTGACTTCAAAACTGAACGAACTTAAGAAACAGGTAACAAATTGCTGAACATGAATAAAACAAAGTGATAAGTCATAGAGAAATTCGATATAGTATCTTAGGTAAGAAGGGAAATTCACCGATGAGTTTGTAAAGCTTAATTGATTAAGATGACTAGGATATTCGTTATGCATGCTGAGCCACTGCCATCTCTGAAAAGTGATATTAGCTGAAGTCACACGTTAGGTTGAACAAACAAGACTTAGGAAGCAATCAGACGAAAACATGAAACCAATCCATGAAGTCAGTGACTTTTGGTCATGATAGTGCAGTCTGTCTGACCAGGTTCTCAAAATGCTAAGAATCAATAGCTGGTAATTGTGAAGTGATTCAAAATCTTTTTCAATGACGCGGAGATGTGTTCAGTCATTATCATCTACCAGTTTTCTCAAATGTTCACAAATCTTCGTTTAATTATTTCCTCTCCCATACATCTTTAATTGTAGTTGCACCACATTTCTTTTTTAACTCTGATATTTGCTTTTCTGAAATTTCACAACTTGAACTGATGTACTTTTGAGCAAATTTACGTGTTAATTTATTCACTAGTCAAAGAGTAATAATCTTCAAAAGGATTGAGCGAAGCAATATTTACTTCTCAATTAGATCCTCATCTTTGGTTCTACTTACTCTAACATATATAGCATTCTTAATACAATGCAAAAATATTTTACCAATCTAGTGACAACAAGTTTGTTAACAATAACTCATCAATATCAACATGTCAGGGGGGCGTGATAACTAATCAAGAGAGTTAATACGAACAATTAAAGGGTAGAAATGATTACAACAAGTGGATTGCATAGTGTATAATTTAGCAAGAATAAAGACTAATTCCTGGCCGATGCACTCCGCTTTGTGTCGGTGGCACAGCGGTTAGGATGCTCGCCGACCATGCTCATGGTCTGGAGTCCGATCCCTGACCGACGCACTCCTTTACCTCACTAAGCGACTAATAAAAAAGCTGGTGAAGAGGAAAGGTTGGGCATGCGGCTAGCAAACCCGTAAAAATAAACACCACTGCTAAAGAAACTTCAAGCCTCTAGCTTGAAGCCCGATGTTCCACTGGGAACGTGAAGGAATTAAAAAAAAGACTAATTAAGAAATAAATGAGTGATCACGTTGATTATATAATAGACAAATGAAGATGATGAAGTCAAGAAAATGAAATAATCTAGACAATGGTAACTTGTAAAAGACTTAGGGGGAGGGGAAATCGTCAGGATTTTACATTCTTGTAATTATGGCCAAAGTAAGGAGAGTGGCTGTAAGAAATCCTTCTTAACACAGGTTTGTCCTCTTCAGGCGGATTCCGATAGCTTAAGTTGTGCTTAGAAGACGAACTCGTAAATCAAAATTAATATTAGTCGGAATGCGATAAATAACCTGTAGAGAAACAGAGGAGGAGAAATTAGGTAGTTTGTCCTTATTTCTCGTGCGTGAATTCTGAGTGTTTGTGAAGACACAGCGTACCTTTGCTGCACTGAATGCTACTTTAACTACATTCTTTAGGCGATGTTATCATTGAGAAACTGCAATCCGATGAACAAGGGCCTTTTGGGGCTGTTGTCAAAATGAATTGCCTTGGTGCTAAATTCATATTTTCCCCTGTGAACTTATCTGGATAAACAGTTTTACCAAGTAATTCTGTGATAATCTTAAACTTCTCATTGAGAGTCTTTAGAGCATATAACTCTAGCACTATGAACCAAACACTTTACCAGGTTCAATTTATATTGTAAGGGTGCAAAACTCAAACAATGCGTGTACCTGTTGCAGGTTCCCTGTACACACTCCTTCCTAGTGTACCGTCCTCTTTCCTACTCAGAATAACGTCTAGGAATGTGATACTTCCATTCTTGTCTTTTTTATGACTTCTTCATCCCCAATTACCTATTACATAATCAACTTGAACACTCACTTATTCCTTAATTACTCTTTATTCTTCCAAAATTATACATTATGCAATCCACTTGTCGTAATCATTTCTACCCTTTAATTGTTTCCAGCAGTTTTCTTGATTAGTTATCACCCCCCCTGACATGTTGATATTGACAAGTTATTGTTAACAAACTTGTCGTCACTAGATCAGTAAAATATTTTTGTATTGTATTAAGATTGCCACATACGTTAGAGTAGAGCCAGAGATGAGGATCTTATTGAGAAGTAGATATTTCTTTGTTCAATCGTTTTGTCTTCTAAATATCTAAACGGGGATTTTGTTTTTCTTTATTGAAATAGTTTACAAACTATAATTATTCTATTTAAAATTTTTCCATCGAGATACAAGCATAGAAGCAGAAAAACATGTGATCTAAAAAGGTAAACACAACCCCTCTGTGTTTATTTAACATGGAGTAGTGACGTTTTCGTGTTAAACGTTCTAATTCATTGTATCAAGTTTTCATCTATGATTTTTGTATCATGAACTTGTTTTCCTACCGATGTTCTAGGCTTTCTTTCATTCGTTTGACATCCGTATAATACTATTTTAGGTTTGATGTTGTCACTAACAATTTTTTTTAATGCACAACATATTGACACGTGAACATACTTTGACTATCAGCCGTCAATTGTGTTTAAAACGTCATCATTAAATAAATAGTCCTATATCATCATGCAATAAGAAACACACTATAATTTTCGTAGAATTACACTCTGGTATAGATAGAGCTTGAGTTCTGTGTACAATTACCAGGACTCGATTTATCCTGTACCAGCCTGTGGTTATGTATGAATATTTGTTAAATCGCTCAAGTTAAGAAAGATAAAACACGTTTGAACCCTTAAACCAATAGCTGAATGTGAAGTACTTAAACCAACCAGACACCTTTTCATGAACGTTGATTACATAGAGCACAGATTTATATTCAACCTATAATTTGCGGTGTTTTGTGATAAACGGCAGACAGATCTATTGCGATCTGTTCATTTCAAGGTTGGCTTTTATTGTTTTACATAATTTTGAAAAGGTTGTCAGCTAGATAAGAACTGGGCAGCTTTTTGTTTCTTCACGTTACTATTTTTCCTCCCTCATATTACTGCTTATTATCGTCCTTTCGAATAACTTTTTTCTCTGTCTTTTGTTTTCCTTTGTGTGCTACCTAAAGGGTGTGGCAACTCAAACTGTCGCACTTCTGTGCAAAGTTCTATGTTGAAACCAGTCAGTCAGGACAATTGACTTATTAGCTATCATTTCAATTAGTAATACATCTGTAACGACAGAAGACAAGAGTCAGGCAACAGATCGTTTATTGAGAAAATCAACAGATATTTATAGATTTTTATGTACATTATTATTCGTTATTTAGCAGAGAAGCAACGTCTTCTGATTGGTTGTTTTCCTGCTGAAGGTTATTCTGTACTGCTTGTGACCGTTGCTAACAAAGTTATCCATACATCTGCGAATCGTATCTGCACACGCTAAGTCTGCTGTGATTGGTTGTTGAGTTCCTCAAGGTTAGGCTTTGTTCTTGTTTTTTTCTCATGTCCCTGATTCGGGACGTAAACATTGACGTAAATTGCTGTCTACCAATTTTGTCTAGCAGAAAACTCTCACCACACATCCAAATTATGCTCTAGGAAGTAAATTGCTGCCATTATTATCAAACTTTCCAAATATATAGGCAGTTTGGTAAATAACTTTCCGAATTATGATACTTTGATTGCTATGATTTCAAATAGTGTAACTATACTCTTTCTAAGGTTCTTTGAATCTTGAATCCCGAAAAAAGGATAGGTGTTCTAAACTTGTGCTATACACTTAACAGATTTAAACTGAGACTAATCATTTCTAATTTCAGTTACGTTACAACTAAGCCAATACAGGTCAAGACTACCTGATGATGAATGTACACAAGCATAAAATTCGAGACCAAGGATTTTTACGATTGACATACTAAACGTATGTCAGAGATTTGATAGACTCTAAGTTTGACCACGAATTGAATTCAGTTAGAAGTACTGGACAACTCTGAAACTCATTAGGAGTACGCACCCTTGACTACCCACCAAATATTGAACACCAGGGCCTTCAGGTTGAAAGGTGAGATCGTTGACTGTTCAGTTGCTGGGACAAAATCTAGTGGCCCATCAATTTCGACTACTGTCAGTTTATTTCTCCAACAATCGCTTTAATTGTTCTTGACTGATAAAAATGACTGATATCGTTGAACGCTTTTTTGAGCTCAAGCGACAAAGTATACTTGTATACTTAAAAGAATGAATATAAGTGGAATAGTATTTAACGCACAAACACAGAAAATCACTGAAATCAGATCACTTTTCCATTTCAAAACAATATTTTTTTAACTATTTGTTTATAGCTTTGCATAACTTATTTGTGTCCTTTTTGTACAGACATGATATGGATCATACACATACAAAATGTATTTGTGTAGGTGTACACTCTTACCTACACATAAACCATTTTGTGCATCTAAATTTATTCAGTTCATTTTGAAGTTACATATTATGAGACTTAATGATTCAATTACTTCGGTACCTATAATTAAACAACAGAAAATAATCTACTCGCATTATATTGTTTTCGATTATAGCAATATTCGAACCAATGCCATTAACCTTATCAGATACGCCTTGTTGATGAGTGCCAACTAGCACGAAACCTAGGTCCAAGGCTTCCTCCCGATTGCCTCCAACCATCTAATACCAACCATTTACAGTGCACCGTAATGGTGAGCCACCTAGCATGGTGGCCACATTGCAAAGATGACTGATAGAATTCAGTCTGCATCGAAGATAGGACTAGATGCATTACACTAGTTACTGACTAGTGTGCAATCAAAAATATCCAGTACAGTCCTACAGGAAGTCAGTCGCGAGCCTGAATAGCTCAGTGGTAGCGTCTCTGACTGCAGCACTGAGTGACGCGGGTTCGAATCTCATTAGGGACATCAGTTCCTTCAAGGTTGCAGATACGCCTTGCTGATGAGTGCCAACTAGCTAGGTCCAAGGCTTCCTCCCGATTACCTCCAACCGTATAAAACCTTATCAACTGTTGTAAGCATTTTGATTACTGGTTATATAGGGATTTCAATCCAATCAATATATTTTGTGTCAAATTAGTATACAACTGACGCATACAGATTTGTTTATGTAACATAGTTACAGTCATTGCATTCTCTATCCTTTCCAACACTAACTGTTCATTAGTAACTATTTTTGTGATGAATTTCACCAAGTTACAATGACGTGAGGTTGGATGATTTCTGATAGGCAGAACGTAAAATGAGATACTTATAGATAAGATTGAATCACACTGGTTCTACATTGCAAACTGATGGAAGTTTAAGATCATGAACCGTTTGACTCTAACTCATTCGTTTATTGATTGGTAGCCTGCTGACCTTGTTGCCAGAATCTCCTACTTTTCGTGGTAATTATTATTATTATGATTCATTCCTTGCTATGCGAGGGGATCATTGGGTGTTAATGACACGTTTCCATTGTACTCGGTACTCTACCAACACTTTCAACTGACTTCACAACTTGCTCGAAAGCTTTCATATGCTCGTTATGTCACTGTCCGACGCCCAACTCGTCTCCTTCCATTCGGTTTCGACTCAATGGCCTGGCATATAATATCACGTAGCCGTCACCTCTGTGTACGTCTAATCCAATTCCGTCTGTATATTTCTTAAACAATGGGTTGTTGGTTGGTTCACTGGGTGCCAGAGTCCCTTGTTTTACTTACGTTCTCTCGTGTCGAGAGAAGGTAAGTATCGACTCATCGATGTATATGGATTTATATGTAGAACAACTGTCCAACACTTCTTGTTTTCAACTGGTTCTTTAACTAATGTAGGTTCGAGAAGAAAAAAAACCCACCATTCAATTAATCAGATCCTCACATATCTGTTATGTAAACAATCTCCGATTCTTACTGAAAACTCATTCTAATTGTCGATTATTTTGATAATTATTATTTTCAAAAAAAAATTTCAACACTTACTTCGCTAAACTAATAGTTTTTTTGGGGGATTATATGGCATATCTCTTTTTTGAAGTGGCGCCACCTGCTTTATCCGATGGTTATTAGCACGTTAAAATAAATAGGTCAAATATACTAGAATGATTTCATGAAAATTCAAAATAGACACGCATAACTTTTAAACTTACTGCCTCCATGAAACAGTCACATTGCTCAGATATCAGTATCAAGCGACATTTTCCAGTGGAAGTGCAGCAAATGTAATTCAGTCAACGTAGATCATACCGCCGATATTATGTACGTCATGAAGAATTTTTTCAGAGCGAAATTTCATTTAAAAAGCACACAAAATACATGTATAACTTGTTACTAAACCACCATAACAACCAGACCACGACGGTACAATTACCGGGGTTGTACAATAAATCCCCTTTAGTTTTTGGACAGAATAGGAACAATAATATGAACACATTTTATTTTACGTTATTATTACAACAGCGAAAAGCCTAAATTTTTCTGAAAAATAAGAATTAAATGTTAATGTATTATCACACTGGACTAAATAGGTAATTGTTGTGGACTAAATGGCTAAGCCCGTTTATACGCGAATAAAAAGAACAAAACAAATACAAACATGTATGTATGTATGCGCGTCGGTGGCACAGTGGTTAGGACTCTCGCCGACCATGCACATGGTCCGGGGTTCGATCATTTGCCGACCCACACCCGATATCTATGATCGGCCTGCAAAATTTGAGCTACCGATATCCATGCTGAAAATTCCATACTTGTTCTGAAAATACGGTGTGGCATGAAGCTGTAATCAACATAAAAATAATAATAGAGAGGAATTCAGTTCACACAAATTAATATACACATAAAATACAGTTACTTGGTGAGTTACACCCGCTCAAAATACACAAGTAAAGAAGTACAGAAATGTAGTGAAGGAGTAGTCTTTTTTTGGTATGCAGTTGCTCACTCCACGTAAGAGTATGCCAACAGCCCGAGAGTACTTGCGGAGAGAAAAGGAGATTGAATGTGTACGGACCACTTACGAGCCAGAGATGGTTGGCAATAGTGGAAAGCAAAAAGCTGGGGAAGGAAGTTGTGTCTTCCGTACTGTGCACTGAACCATTTCGTGTCCTTATTCATGATGTGCAGTGAATTCCTTATTTTTACTACTTTACGATGAACGTATAATTTGATATTTTTCGGCCTCCACATAATAAAAAGCAGTCTAAGGGTTGGGATATTCAAATAGTGATACTTTTATGGCATAGCTTACAATCTATAGTTATGGTTAGATGAAATCCAAAAGTCACTGTCGCTGATGATACCACAACTGTAACACAGTTAAGATGGTTATTTTCTATGTTTTACGCTCAAAGTTGGAAAATGAATAAATGCTTTTGTAATAACATTATGTTTGGTGCTGAAATATACTTTCCGTCTCACTTTGTTGTGTACTCACTGAAGTAGTGAGGGGCGGAGAAACAGGTAGCTGCTATATAATGTTGTTGATGTATTTAAGAGGTATTCGTGATCAACGCGTCTGTGTCTCTAGCTTAGCGTCCTGATTCAACTCAAAGTACTGCAAATATTAGAACAAGACATATAAGTGAACGATATTGTTTTCATTTAGATCTTCTTCAGGCTTTACTCTAATTTACACAGATTTATATATAAAAATTTTAACCACTGACGGTGGTGATTTTGTGGATCAAATAATAATAATAATGTGTCCAATGTTTTGAACGTCAGTAATAACGATGATTATGATGATAACAAAATAGTGATAATAAGGTTTATTCACGTGACGATAAGAATAACGACGGTAGTAATATGTATATATGTAGACAATTCAATAAATAAATTAGGTCAAATCTTAAAAGTTACGTAATACTACAGGTGAAATGGACAGATAATCAGAGTTTAAATAAAAATCATAAAAGTACGAAGGAAATGGAAAATAAGAAATGGTGGGAGAGATTTAATTAGATTTTACCTAGGCCAAGGGGAAGACAAAGAAAGGTACAACGAACTTCTTTTGTATGCGAAGACTAGGATTGTTCTCTCGAATTAATTCCCATAGGTCACGACTTCCCACTTCCAATGGTTCTCTAACCAATGTCAGCTCATGATGAAATCCTGTAACCAATCAACCGAATCCCTACAAACCAATACTTGAATAGTCTTAATTATTCTACATCTATATTCATTATCATATATCCCAATCACAGTTTGCGTTTGTTAATTCTGTCTTGTCTTTGTATCATACAAATTACGCATTTAGAGGTTTTAAAGCAGCTGAGAAGAATCAGTAATAAAATTTGCAACAGTTACTCTTGTTGATGTGCGTCGGTGGCACAGCGGTAGAATACTTGCCAACCACGCAGGTGGTTCGGGGTTCATTTCCTGGCCGACGCACTCCTTTTTTCTTTGCTAAGTCAGTAATAAGACTGGTCAAGAGGGAAGGTTGGACATGACGCTAGCAACCCCACTGCTACCGAAACTTCAAAGCTCTAGCTTGAAGCCCTATGTTCCGCTGGGGACGTAAAGGAAACAAAAACACTTGTTGATATATATATCTATATCTATATATATATATATATATATATTAAAGTCTGTGAACAGGATAGTTGTATAGCATTCAGAAAACGTTTTCATCAATAGATCTATACTTAGCTGTGGAGCTGTAAGGTAAACTGTCACCCCTTCTAATAGTTACAAATCTAGGCTTTCAATGTTTGTGAATCTTTACAGTTAAGATGAAAGATGGCGGTTTAAAAATTTCATAAAAATTTCTATTAACTACAAATGTAAACCTCGCAATTACTAGAGACTTGGATGTGTGCTGAGAGCTGTCCGCTAACCAAAATTGGTAGACAGCAATTTACGTCAATGTTTACGCCCCGAATCGGGGGCATGAGAAGAGAACAAGAACAAAGCCTAACCTTGAGGAACTCAACAACTAATCACAGCAGACTCAGCGTGTGCAGATACGATTCACAGATGTATAGATTATTTTAGATATCTTTTCAGGCTGTTCAGAGATAAATAAATTTTCTATAATCTATAATATTTTGGTCCTGATGCCATAGTTTTCATTACTTGGATTTCAAGTGGAGCATAGGATTTCAAGCTTCGAAATTTCAGTAGCGGTGATGTTACTTTTACAGAAAGGGGTTGCCAGTCTGACCATCAGCCTTCCATGTTTTCTGGGTTTACTGTTGAATAGTAAACTAGTCAAAGTTTAGGCGTGCGTTAGCCGAGAATCAAATACGGGACTCCAGTGTGGCTAGCGAGCACACTACCATTACTGTCATGTTTACATCTAAGTTTTTCATTAATACACACTTAAATACGCCTTTCACATAATTGGTCCATATTATTAAATGAACTAAATCATATTACCTGTCTGGTTATACAACATTTATTTAAACAAGTGACACATTAAATCGTTTGTACACAAGATAATGAAGTGAGTGATACCCAATCCGCCGGATAAAGAAGGAAGCATTTCATTTCATTACAATGAATTTAATATCTGCAGAAAAAGCTGAAAGAAAAGAACTGAGATCTCAGTAAAGATATCTTTCCGGTGATTTGATCCTCAAAAGCTGTGCAATCACATATTTATATGCATAAACTTACACAGATACAATTATTAGTAATTAATTCCACATAATAACGAAGAAGATTAAAGGTAATAACAGTCTTCAACATGATAAGAAAGTTCGAGGATGTGAATATAGGTTACAAGAGGCTTAGAAACAAAAGTACACAGGATTAGGAAATAGTTGCGTCATATGTAAAATAGTTTTTAATGAAGACATATGTGAGCAGGGTAAACATGGAAACAAACTAAAATAATAGCTTTTATAACTGAAAAATTGAAGGGAATGAAGAAACAAGGCACGAGAATTAAGGAATAGAAGCGAACTAGATCCATGGTAAATGTAGAGGTTGGACTAGTTTCGTGCGAACACAGCTCCGGCTTTTCGATGCATATGACGAGGACTTCTCCAGTACAAAGAAGTCGGATACACACCGGCTTTGGTAGATTTTTGTCTACTTTGTAAATGACTCTGTATGATGAGTCAGTTGAGATGCTGTGACTGGTATTGACGAGGTGTACAATTATGACGCTCTTGGTTGAACCAGTGTCTTCTTTTTGCAGCCATGCTGGGTAATATTCTCTTACACATTTTGAAATGACACGCATAGAATGACCTATGTACCTAGCTCTGCAGGAGCAGGTGAACTGATATATGCACATTGGAGGCATCCTTCTCATTGTTTAGAAGCAGTGGGTGGCTAGCGAATATCACTGTTAGTGTTGCTGTAGGAAAGTAGAGATTCTCCTCTTTAGGATATCTGCCGCTAAATCTCCTCTGAAGTTCACATTCAGATATAATGTTTTCTTTAGTAGTGAAGTGCTTTTTTCTCTTCACAAAACGTGCTGGGTATCTGTTTTGGGCTAGGATATTTTTATGAAATAAGAGCTTTTCTTCTAAACAGTCAAAATTGCAAATTTTTCTGATACGGTGGGCCAGTGTGATGATGACAGCTCTTTTTCGACTGACAGGTATCCAACTATAGAAATTTGCCAGTTGGCCATCCTATGATGGCTTTCTGCGCATAGATTTTTTCAGAGTCCCACCATCTATTTTTGTCAATTCTACTTCGAGAAATGGAATCTTTGATTCATTTTCTAATTCCATTATGAATTTGATTTAAGGATGACAATTATTAAATTCTTATAAGATACAATTTAAATCGGAACCATCATGACAGACTATGAAAGTGTCGTGGACATACCTTTGGTACGGCGGTTATTTGTCGATTATTGATTTTAAGATTTCATTTTCCAAACTAACGATAAAGCAGTCTGCCAAAAGTGGGCCAACAGGAGATCTCGTGACAGTTCCATCTTTCTGTCAGTAGATATAGTCGTTGAAGGTAAATTGTACATTGAATTGGCATCTCAGTTACAACTTTTTCAGATAGGAGGTTAGTATTTCAATTCTCTATTCACTCGCATAATCAACATGCTTACTCAAAGACAGGTGAAGTAGTTAATTACTGTTTCCTAAGTTAAGTGATATTTAAAGGTATATTTAGAGTTGTAAATCAGTCCATTCTGTAGGCGTGGGTTCGAATCCCACTCCTGACACCACTTTTCGGGCGTCGGTGGCACAGTGGTTAGGACTTTCGCCGACCATGCACATGGTCCAGGGTTTGATCACCTGCCGACGCACACCTGATATCTATGGTCGGCCTGCAAAATTTGGGCTACCGACATCACATGCTGAAAATTCCATACCTGTACCAAAAAACTACGGTGTGGAATCAAGCTGTAATCACAATAATAAAAAAAATAAAAATTTATGTTCTTTTGCATACAAGTGACAACCGACTATTTTATAATTATTTCCGTAAAATTAAAACCTACGATCGAATGTTATTATTATATGAGAATAATACTGAAAGAAAATCACGAGCTAAGAGCTAAAATATGTGTACATACTTATTGTGTGTAACTGCAATCGTTTACATGTAAATAAATAAACAAACAAATATTTATATATTTCGATCGAATGACTCTCAAGGTCACTCAAGCAAACCTATCACAACGACTCAAGTGTATCTAGTATTTTGATAGACTATTCAAATATGTTGGCATGATTATAACTTGTTATTTGAATAGCTAACAGGTATGCTGAATACCTCCAATTAATCAATGATGCTTTTAATTAGCTACATTGACAAAAAAAGTATTCAAGTATTGGTTTTGTAAGGATTTTGTTTGACATCAGTTAGAGAATCATTGGAAAACCTAGGAGTACTGGACAGCTGCTTCGTCCTAGTTTGGGACTCCTCCCCAGTACGCACCACCTGCCTGGGTTTGAACCCAGGACCTTCTGGTTACAAGGCAAGCTCGTAGACGATTAAGCGACTGGGTACCGATCCAATGGCCAGTCCATGAATTCTAACTTCTGCCAGTTCATGACTTAGCGTGACCATTTCGCAAAATAGTATTCCCATATCTATATAAACCTTAGAATCACATTTCAACTAGTGTAGTTTCGTTCTGATGGTAAATTATTCGAAAAGAGAAATTTTCTAACTCATCTTAGCTATTAGGCTTGCCGTTGTTACTAGATTATTCATTTAAAAAAAAAATTTAAATTGTGTTAATGAAACAAAGTACCACATTATTAACCGGTTACATCTTTCTTAAAGGTCATGAGAGTAAATGTTAGTTTATTTTATGCGACTCTCAAACTATTTCCGTAGTCAATAGGATATTTACTCAATTCATGAATGGGTATTGATTATTTCAAGTAGTTACACGAGCATATATATATATATATACTCTAGAATTTTTGGATAGATTTGCGGCACTATACCTAAATGACTTATAATGCCAAGGCGCTTGTGCTAATGTTAAAATCCACGACAGAAGACATTCGAGATGTTATGACATTCATCAACTTAAAATAAGAGATTTAACGTAGACTTAAATGTACTTATTATAAATAAACATAGAGAAGGCAGAGGTAATGAAGATAACAAACCAACACCAACAATAACCAGCACCAGTCACTATCAAGGGAATAAATTTGAAAGTGGTCACTTCCTTCATTTATCTAGGAAGCATCCTTTCAACTACAGGTGGTCATTACGGGTGAGGATGACAAAACCAGCCAGGATCGGAAAGGCAAGATACCACTCTGAAATCCGTGTGAAAATCTTCTGCAGCCAGCAAGAAGAACAAATTTCGGAATTTCAACATCAGTGTTAAGCCAGTTCTTCTATGTGGATCATAAATCTGGTGCCCGCGTCACGATAAGCATTTCCAACAGCCTGTTGCAGGATTTTACTAACAACTACCTCCACTCCGTATTGAAGATCAAATGGCGAGAAAGAATTAACAACAGGAAGCTCTGAAAATGAGCCAACCAAGAACCTATTGCACAATAAGTATTCCGAAGAAAATGGATATGGATCGGAAACACGCTGTGGAGACCGTTGGGTGATATTGCAGACCAGGCTCACACTCGAGTGGTAAACGACGACTGTGGCATCTAAGATTGATATGGAGGAGATAAGTTAATGAACAACTGTGGTATCAGCTAAAGAAGACCTCAGAGAATAGGACGAAGTGATAATGTGCTGTTGAAGCCCTATGTTCCGCACGGAACCCAAGGGAAGTAATTATTTCATTTTCAACTTGAGTACACTGGATTCATTGTGTGAAGTAAACTTTTTATTCACCCATTATATACTGTAAGTTAAAAAAAGTGTTTATGAAAGACAAACTAACATGTCATTCATCTATCGTGTTCAAGAAATTAAAATTTTAGCATATAATAAGGAAAGAAGAAATCCAAATATCTTCAATGTGTAAAGCTTTCATTCAAAATCTAAGTTAATTTGTATGTTTCATAAACCTAAAAGGCCCAGAATTAAAAGGACACTGTTTGGAATTCATTGTAACCTGTCTAACTGACTGGAAGAACAATACGGCTTAAATGAATACGACAAATCACAAAGAGTGAATGCATCTGCACCAGCCGTTGAGAACCATTTTGAGCCATCTCGCCAGTTGTCTCCAGGCTCCATTGTTTTTTTTCTATCCCGTGGACCCCAACCAGATAGCGCTCTACTCCTCCTTACGTGTCTAGCTTAAAATAATTGTTATAGATTTCATTGACTGCTGAAGCTATGTTTTGTTTTGAACATCACTAGGTCTTTTCCAACCTGATCCTATGTCAGCTAACATTGCCTGTCGTCGAGGAAGGCGATGGCTAGGAATGGATGCGTAACACATGTCCTAACCGTCTCAATCGATTCAGCTGCTTCCTCACCTAAAACTCGACGCCTATCCCCAATATTGCTCCCTTCCACTTAACACGAGAGGTAGGACACAGACACCTATGTTCAAAGACAGCTAGCCAGACTTTTCATATCTTTCACTTTCAACGACTATCTAACAGCCATAAAGGAGGACGGAGCAGTATACACGTCCTTCGATCGATAACCAGCTGGATATGACGTCTACGCCAGAGATGGAGTAAATTGGCATATGCGAAACGAGCCTTCTGCATTCGTGCTGAGATTTCATCAGCGATCAACCCGCTGGTACTAGCTTATGCAACTTCCAAAATAAGTAGTGTGGTCAACACGCTCTACCACTTCACTCCCTATTTCTAAGCTAGGAGTGAGTCAATGTGGTCCGGTCCTGTAGCATCATCTTACATTTGACAGCAGGAGCGAATCGCATGCCAAACATTCCCAGACTGCTGCCCAAAGTTTTCAGAAGACTCTGCATTTTCTCGACGTCTTCACCTACAAGAAATATATCACCTGCATATTCTAAGTCAACGAGATTATTCCTTGAGTTGGGCATAAGTCCATTAGTACAACTACGAGGAAATTAAACAGAAATTGGGACAGTAGGCATCCCTCATGGATAGCACTGGTTGTCGCCACTTCAGATGGCAACTCTCTGTAAGCTCTCACCTAGCTGCATGAGTTCGATTAGAGTACCTTGATCAGTATGATGTATTTTCTTGGCATTCCTTTCACGGCCAAACATTGACGTAGTATCTTTCTGTCGACTGAATCGAATGCCGCTCTCAGGTCAAGAAATATGACGATTGTTGGACGGCGATGGTAAGTATGCCTATGTTCCAGAATCTATCGAAGAGTGAAGATATGATCAACGCACCCTCTTCCTGGTCTAAAGCCTGTTTGATTCTTTCGTGTTTGTTTCTCCCGAGCACCAATTAGTTTAGGCATGTTTATTGAGCCTAGAACTTTAGATACCGTATCGGTCAAGCTAATCCCCTTGTGATTATCACAGGAAGACTTGTTTCCCCTCTTGTATATTGGGATAACCAATGAATTACACCAGTCCAACGAGAATATCTCCCATTCCAAGACGATGTGTGGTACCTTAGTTAACGCAGACAGTAAATTGTCTCTACTGTCCTTGAACACCTCTGGAGTCATTCCATCAAGTCCCTCTGCCTTGCTCTGTTTCAGACTAGTGACAGTTTTTATAACATTAGTTAGGGACGAAGGACCAGTGTTTACATCCCATTCAGGGAGGTGTTGGATTCTGGGTAAGTTGAGTTTGTCTGTAAGCTATTTAATTTGCTCCTCAAAGTGTTCTTTCCAACGTTCCAGTCATCTATCCTGTGAGCTAATTATGGTGCTATTTTCTCGGAGACTGTCTCGTTTATCATTGGCCTTTCGGCACCTGTTTTCCTGATAAGTCTAAATAGTTGTCTGGTGTTACCTTTTGCCGATGCCTAATGTTCTTTTTCGCCTTGGTCGCTCATCACTGTTCATGGTCGTTACGAAAAGTTCTTGTTAGTCTGCGTCTGAGCAACTTCTGTTTCTCATCATTATCGGAGCTCACCGGAATCAGTCTTCGTGCCTTGATTAGTTTGGTTGAAGTAGCAGAAATCCACTGGCTTTCACTAAATTTTGGTTTAAGGTCATTAACAGCCTTTACACTTGTGTCTACAGCTAACCGTACATTGTGCAAGGCTTCCGCTGGAGGAGTTTTGCTATCGATCTCAGATATATCGCGTTTCGATAATTCTTCCTTAAATTGGGACTCAGTGTCCTTATCAAGTTGGGAGCGAAACTGCTTCGCTAAAAATAGCATTTTATGTCCGCTTAATCGTAAGCACAAATATGTGTGAAATAGGGAGTGATCAGAGCCTACGCATGTGTTCCAGAAGGAGCGGCAGTCTTCTACTGACCCTCCCTAACAACAGCCTATTGCTACGTGGTCTACTTGAGTCCAACATTGTTCATTTGGTGATGGGGGTCGCCAAGTTAGGCAATATCTCTCTTTGTGCCTAAAGTAAGTGCTGACTAGGAGCGGATGATTATCTTAACAGAACAGTAGAAGACGATCTCCGCCATCATTTCTTCTGCAGGGGACTGCGTAGGTATCGCCAATATACTTCTCCGTCTGTCATAACTTCCTAAATTGGGCATTGAAGTCGCTTGCGAAAACAACTATATCTGAGCATTTTGCAACAAAATAGACAGTTTCTGGTAAAAAACATCCCTTAGTTTGTCCAAAATGCAGTCCGTTGGGGCGTAAGCGGAGGCTATGAAAAGGCATCAGCGGGTAGGGCCGTCCTTCCTTCTTTTAACATACCCGTTCAGGCTGACCTCATACATACGACTATCTGATGGGATCCAGTTGGGAAGCGGTTCTTCTGCCCTAACACCCAATGCTATCCCTACACCTGAGAGTCCTCGTAAACTACTTGAGGAATCTTCTGGTACCCTGAAGGGGAATTTCGCAGATTCACCTTGTTGGCCAGGAGGGCTTAAGTGAGTAACCACACTCGAATCTTGTATGCGTGTCTCCGAAACACAACATACATCCATGGCTCGAGATTCCATATTTCTGGCTATGATGCCTGTTGTCTGTTTAGGCAGAAAGTTCTGAAGTTAAATGCTCCAAAATGAAGTTCGCAGCGTGGCTTTAGGAGACTACCGAGAGTGGTTTTCTGGCTATCGTCACCATTTATGGTAACAGAATGAAAGGAAGATGACTTAGCAGCCTACGGAATAATACTAACAGTAGCAGGGAAGCAAGATGATGAGGGTGATATGAATAAAGGAGGATGATGGTCAGGACGGCTTTGTGTGCTTTTGGAGGTGTGTGGGCGGCTCTTCTTCCCGCCTTACCACACCGTGGAAGTTGATTTTTCCTTGGGATACCTGGAACAGAAAGAGGATTAGTGTTGCGTGACACCAGAACGTGGTGAACAACTCATTGAGGCCGGTCACCCATGGATTGTTTGAACTGGCTTTTAGGTTTGGTTCCGTATCAGTAACTTACTGCCGTCTACGGACCATCGTAGAATAGGTCAGGACGTTTTCTAACCCCCTGTCTCCAGAGTGGAGAGATAGCATAGTTGGCATGGTCATCTGATGAGGACTTCCTTACTGCCATTACATCTCTGCTCCCCAGCAGTACGACTTTGGCGACAGACCTCCAGCATAGTGTAAAAAATTCTTATACTATGCCGGCGTCTGCTTTTTGTCTAATCGCTATCCTGACAGGGTAGGACCTTTAGATTGTTTTTCGTCGTACTTTACTGATATTTTTCATAAATGCTGTGATAGATATGTGATATATGTACTTATCAATTTTTTTCCATTCCTCTGCCTTCTGAGATGAATAAAAGTCTTCAAGCTTTGAATTTTCGGTAGCTGTGTTGTTGTACTTCCGTAGTGGGGTTACTAGCCGCACTCCCAACTTCTCTTCCTAGATTGAGAAGTGTGTCAGATGGGAAGAGAACTCAAATCCACATAGGTGGTTCGCAAGCATTCTACCACTGATGCACAAAAGCGCTATCCACCGAGACTGTGTGGGTGCACTAATCATATTAATTTAGATAATATAATATGTATATACACTAGAACGAACCGTGCATTCTTTGTTCTTATCAGAGCAAAATCATAACATCTATCTATCTGGTTTCGAATCAGTGTTCGAAAAGAAAGTAAGTATCAAATGATACTTTCTTACAATGGTAAACAAGTGAGTTTTTTTTCTTTTCTTGAGAAATCGATCGCCTAAAATCACTTATACATAGTGACAAACTGATTGTTATGCAGTATCGATGAGAACATAACCTTTGTAGTTATGTTAAGTTATAACATGAGAAAAAAAACTTGGTTGAGTTTTACTTCCTTTGTGTTTAACATGCACATAAATTCACACACACACACACACTATCACACTTACACATACCAGTGTAACATAACAATGTACGTAGATAGCCACCAATGAAGTTTAATTCGAGGTATAAAAGTTACCAATTTTATGATATTTAATTAGTTATACAATCGGACAATCAATACGCATAGAAACTGCAAATGTGTGTGCGTGTGTGTATGTGTGCTTTAGTTCAAACGAAATACACAGTTCTATAGATATATTATTATCAGTCTTATTCACTACGATCAACAAAACCTTCACTAGTGTAAACATATTTTCACTATCATTTCATACTATGCATCTGAAATCAATAATCTAGAAATCTGAAACCTACAGTCAATAATGGGTATCTGCTTATCTATCTGCTATCTATCTAGAAAGCTTAAATTTGAGTGATTTAGTCTTTTAGTCATAAACCATACACCACTCAGCTAACTATTCAGGTAAAGACTGTCTCCTTCTTTCACGTTATTGCAGTCAATATTGCTGTCTAGTTCGTATTATTGACTGAAATCTATCGATTAATATTATTCTTTCCATTTATCATAACCAATATAAAAGAAATACTTGTCTCTATTTTATCAAATATGAGAATTTCGAGTACATTTTGTTTAAGCTGAATTTAAAGGTCAACCTAAAAAGTAGAGATGAGTCACTTCTAAACCCGTGTAGAAACATGGATGAAGTGTATATATACACTTACATGACTTTCAACAAGAAATCTATTATTTTATTTTCTTCAGACAGATCATTGTGACATCAATTTGGTTACAACATTTGAGATATATTCAGTTAGGTTGTTTACATTACAATTGCAATAAACATGAATTAACAAAGTTTATGTTATCATGTTCTTTTTTTCCTTATTTAAAAATATTTTCATATTTGTACAAAATAACATATGCTGACTTAAAGTAGATGTCGAAAAAACAAGACGAATTTTCTATGTAATACATGTTTTTCGCTTAAATGCGGAGAATAAATAATCTCTATCGAGATACCGTTTGGTTTATCGTGATCAATATTGAAATCCAGGCGGTACGCTTCGTTTTATTTCGAACTCATTAGTCAAATGTACCTCCATCTGATTGGGTGATGGTGTTTACTGAGACTCAATCGTCCATCCATCCATCCATCGTTTCAAACTGTATAGTGTTATCCACTAGGTTATTCATTCAAAATAACTACCTTTTGTGCCATTGATATCGATTGTTATTTATCGAATTTCCTGCTGATTGATTTTATTATATTAAAATGCTCAGTGTCTGTTGAAATTATCAGTTCCTAGTACAGTTGATTCGACGATGGCTTGAAATTAACTGGATGTTAAACAATTAGAACAAAACACACCTTATGGATTTTCACTGCTAATCACTATCAGCTGACCAATGTCAAGTTAACCTGAGAGCATATTTTTGATTGCACACTAGTCAGTAACTAGTGTCGGTCGGTCGGTCGGTTTTCGACATAGAACTTTGCACATATGTGCACCAGTTCAAGTCACCACACTCCATGTAGCACACAAAGCAAGAGAAAAGATGCATAATATAGACAGTAAACAGAGGTGTGAGACAAAGGAATAGTAATAACGGAGAACAAAACGGTTTCATTGGAAATCATGAGTCACAAGGGGTAGATGCATCTGCGCCACTAAGAGCGATTTTGAGCCATGTCAACAATTGTTTCCAACCATTGGTTTTTACCGTCCCGAGGAACCCAACCAGGAAGTCTACATCTTCCTACGTGGCTTGAGCCAACTGTTGTGGATTTCATTGACTGGTGCCATGTGTCTAGTCCTATCTTCGGTGCAGACTGAATTCTATCAGTCATGTTTGCCTCCAACCATCTAATACCAACAATTCACAGTGCACCGTAATGGCGAGCCACCTAGCATGGTGGCCACATTGCAAACATGACTGATAGAATTCAGTCTGCACCGAAGACAGGACTAGATACATTACACTAGTTACTGACTAGTATGCAATCAAAAATATCCAATACAGTCCTACAGGAGGTTAGTCGCGAGCCTGAATAGGTTAGTGGTAACGTCTCTGACTGCAGCACTGGGTGACGTGGGTTCGAATCTCAGAATGGACATGAGTTCCTTCGAGGTTGTGGATACGCCTTGCTAATGAGTGCCAACTAGCACGAAACCTAGGTCCAAGGCTTCCTGCCGATTGCCTCCAACCATCTAATACTAACCTGAGAGCATCATAAACACGTCCATACAAAGAGATGTTATGTCAATAAGAGAGTAATCATATTTATGCAGTAAAATACATCAACGGAGAATTCAAAATAATCTCGATCGATCTAGTAGGTGTTAATCCTAGAAAAGAGAGAAAGTCAGGTATGAAGTTAACAGTTTCACCCTGTAAAAGCAACAAAAACTCTAATGAAACTTTAAAGCCTGAAGCTTTATGTACTTACTACTCAGAATGCAAATAATTGTTTCCTGTTTTTTTTTTTCACTTAAATCGCTATATCGTGGAATTATTTTGCTGTTTTCGTTAGTCAGATATCCTAACTGATGAGAGAAATGGACAAAAGCCATATTATTTGGCTCTCAGTACCCTCTTTACCCCCAACTCTCTACTTACATCTCATTAGGTAGGACTAGCCACATTATAAAAGATTATATACTCACAAAACTAAGTACAACAACTCAGCGATACCCTACTTGGCCTGAATTCTATGTGATGAAGAAAGTATCAAGTGTGAAACTTATAACTGTGTAATTAGTAAAATAAATGGACCTTTAATCTTCTCCTCCTCTTTGTAATTTATGATGACACTATTTCTGTTATTTTATTATTTTATACTTTTTGCACATTTGTGACTTTACTGTTACAGTAAACGCCAAAACGTTTCTCTTATCAGTTTTTGTTTACGCATACCACGTAATGTTTTTTTTTGTTGTTGAGTAAATTAGATACAATATTGTAGTAAATGCTTAGAACTCCATACTATGTTATAAGTACTGTTTTGGAATAAAGAAAATTAACTATTACTATCTCATTATTATATGTATCAAGTTATGTTCTTATAAAATGGAAAACTTGGGTTAAAATTTTGTTCCAAATTGTACAGTTTGATATAATTATTCTTGAGTCACACAATGAAATTTCAAAATCTAATAATGTTGAACCAATGGGAGAAATATTTTTTATGATGTATTCATGAAGTATAGGATATTAACTACTAGATTTCACCTGTTACAGATTTCTATCTTAAATTTACAGACATTTATGTAAACAAAGCATGGAAAGGCAATCAAACCTCTACCTCAACTTTATAGACTTTGAGAAGGCCTTCGACAGCGTTGACCGCCAAGTAATTTGGAAACTACTCAAGTACTACGGCGTATCCCAAATATTCATCAACCTTGTCCACCAGCTGTACGACAACGGCACATGTCAAGTGATCCACAACGGAAAACTCAGCGAAGCGTTTGGAGTAAACACAAGAGTCAGACAAGGGTGCTTATTATCACCAATGATATTCCTAATTGTGGTGGACTGGATTATGCGTCAGACAGTGGGAAACGAGAAGACAGGGATAGCCTGGACCGATGTGAAGTATCTAAAAGACCTGGATTTCGTGCGTGGATGATTTATGTTTGATGTCACACAAAATCGAAGACTTACAAGCGAAAACCGACAAACTGGTCGAAGAAGCAGCAAAGACAGGACTGTCCAGGTGAACATAGACAAGATGGAGGTTATGAAAATAACCAACCAACAACAACAGCAGCAGCAACATCCAGCACCAATCACCATCAACGGGAGGGATTTGAAAGAGGTTACTTCATTCACTTATCTAGGGAGCATTGTCTCAACTACAGGAGGAACGGACGAGGATGTCAAATCGAGAATCTGGAAGGCGAGAAACACATTCATCAACCTGAAACCAATCTGGAAATCTTCCGCTGTCACTCAGCATCAACAACAAAATTCGGATTTTCAATACAAACGTCAAGTCAGTCAGTTCTTCTCTACGGATCACAAACTTGGCTGCAGACCTTTATCAACAGCTGTCTTCATTCTATACTCAAGATCAGATGGCCGGAAAGAATCACCAACAAGAAACTATGGGAACAAACAAAACAAGGTCCAATCGCCCAACAAATATGCAGGAGAAAGTGGAGATGGATTAGACACTCGCTGAGGAGGCCGCTGGGTGACATCGCGCGTCAGGCCAGCTCGAGTGGAACCCGAAAGGGAAGCGGCGAGTGGGACGTCGGTGCAAGGGTGACATGGAGGAGATCGTGTGAAGAAGAGTTGAAACAGTATGGAATAACATGGATGCAGGTGAAAAGTACAGCAGAAGACAGAAGCAAGTGGAGACGTGCAGTTGAAGCCCTATGTTCCACTAGGAACCCAAGGGAATAATAATATGTAAACAAAACATGTAGTTCAGTGAAGATGCTCTTTTTAGCGAATTTGTTTTCTCTACCTGTACAGTCGCATTTATGCACAGCTTTTATTGTAAGAGGATGATAAGAAAAGTGATGAGATGTCACAAACATAGTTGCTGATGTTAGTCAATGCATAAAAGAAATTGAATAAGTGTATGATAGTTATGTAATAAGATGAATAATTTAATGAGAAGTTGTCATCAGGATGCACACAGATACGAAGGAAAATATGAAATTATATAAGAGTTCTAGAGAAATACAAGAGTTATAAGGAGTTAGAAAACATAAGCATCAAGTCAGTAGAAATTAACGTGGTTGTTACCATGATAGTAGAATTGGTTGAATAATTTTCCTTTGTATGCATATTTCTTGTTTTTTCAAAATGAATGGTTAAGGCTTCAGTAATGCAAAGGAGACGAAAGTGTATTGCCTTTGGAAGGTTATTCTCCATTTTATAGATTACTTTGAAGGAGGCCTTTGTTGAGAAGCAATGTTCTGCTTTCAAAATCTTGAAAAATCCATCTTGAAGCTATTCGCAAATGTTCAGGATAACCCAACTTTAAAAACAATGAATCTCCGACTGACTTATCAAGTCAGCTTTTGTTATGACCGGAACTACGACCTAGTAGACTATGAGCGAATACTAACTTGATGCGCTGGCCAATCTGTCCTAATCGCACGTCAACAATAACACTAGTGGCACGCAAAGACGAAAGAAAAGACTGGACGTTGGTAATTTAGCTTTTACTGTTTCAAAACAACAGTCAAAGAAGGTTGACAGCGCCTGCGTATATATATATATATTCCCATCGGGGCTCCACTCGAGGCCTTGATGTACCTTCTCACTTATTGGTCTCGTCAGCGTACGCCCTGTCCATTTGAAGTTTCTTCTGAATATTTTTTTGGGCAGTAGGTTCTTGAGTGGTTAGCTGTCAGAGTTCCTTGTGGTTTATTCCCCCTGACTGACAATCTGGTCCTCAGTGTCGAACGAGGCCAGCTGTTATTGATATTCTGCAGCTAGTAACAACCGTTATGGCTAATTTTTAAGTAGTACTTTTCATGTGGATGGACTTACAGTAATTAGGATCAAATACAACACATTGTGTTACGTAGTTATCTAAACTAATTGATAAATTAGACATGAAATTTACTGATTATGTCTAGTAGAACTTCCCAGTGAATCCAGACAATTTCTTATCATAATCCAAATGTATGAAGTCGTTAATTGATATGTCTGTTTTTTAAAGCTGCTCTATATATAAGGCACTTATATTTTTTGTAATCTTTAGCTATAAATTATTAGAATGGAGAGTTTCTTGCTTCTTAATATTAAATAGCAGATTATACTATCCAGATTTAAAGTTTCAGTTGGTCACGTGACATTTCGCAATATAGGTTAGGTAAAAACTAATAAATAAGTGAACTCAGCTGTTGTTGTTTGTACTCATCTCCTGGGACAGGTTTTTCATACTCCAGTCTATGAGCCGCACTTATTGTGTCAGGGCCGATGATACTACCTGCTTGCATAAACTGAAGTAGATGGAGGGGAATTCAAACCTGGAATCCACTGGTTGAAAATCGACGTCTAAGCCAATCAGCCACGTCTCCACTAAGTAGGTAAACAATATTTTGTTGTTGTTAAGAAATGAAAACCTGTGTGACAAAAATCTTCAAACCGATGTCTTTTTCCCAACGGTCTACTTAATGGATTACGAGACTCATCATTGTAATCATCAATCAGCTGAGCAATCCATGAGTATCTTTCAGATAGCCTAATCAACAATATTTTATTCAATGTATTTTGTGTAAGCATCCAGTAGACAAATAACGTGAGATGAAAAGACGTAAACAACGAAGAAAATTTCCTTTTCGATGATTCATTTTCATAAGCTGCTTTGCAATCGTAATTATTATATTTAACAAAGAAACCGTAAGACCAATCAGATACTGGTAAAATTTTTCCTCGAAAAACGTATTACGCGATTTGTGAGGGGTAACCTAGATGGGGTAACTAACTGGAAATTAGAAAAGGGGCACAAGTTGGCAAGACGTAATAAGTGTGAGAAAATGACTATTCAATGTAGTTGGGTAGAGTGGACAGGAACTAGCGGAAAGACGGTAAAGTGTTTGTATGAAATCTGTATGAAAACGCAATGTTATTAATAGACAGTAGTGGAGTGACAATAAAACAAGGATGATGAGAATAATAAAAATAATAAATTTATATAGCAAAAAGAAGCAAAATTATAATAAGAACGTTACTCTGGCCACGGTAGGGCGAGTGAATGTATGTAGTGATTTTGAATGTAAGGGTTCGGTTTCAGATCCCGAATAGCCAATGATTTAGCTATGTACAGATAGCGTATTCGAAGTCCTTCTGTGCGATATTGAAGGACTCTGTGTAGCACTGTGAAGCACACATGCAATTGGGGGTGCTCGATGTCCAGAGTTGACAAGGTGTTCAAGGGTGGAGATGGTACTATTCTTATCTTCTCCTCTGGCTAGCTAGCCAAGCTGAACAGTGTCCCAGAATGCGTTTGCGGACTTGACGTTGCAAACGGTTGATATACTTTGCTCCCCACACAATGAAGTGGCCGAAAGCCGTATCTTATCCTTAACATTAGATTGGATCAACTGTCTGCTGGAGAATGTGATACGTAAGGTGGCTACTTGAAATGTGAAATGAGCTCATTTCATAGTTTCTGTACAATCGCGCTGCAGTTAGCACGGTCACTGGTATTAAAATGTTTGACAATTATTTATGTGAAGTAAAATGACATTTTAATAAGTAATAATACTTTATTAGGTCAATTAGTCCAGGGTAGACAAAGGTTGAAATTTTTTTTTTTCTCTGCACACATAATTCAGATTGTATGTGACCAGTCCAAAGTGTTTCCAACACTTTTAATAACCTTGAGTTAGAATTATGTGAAATACTTGAGTAATAGTCGGTAATATTGATTTCATGACTAGAAAATGGATGATGCCTGACTTAATTAAACATTGTAAGTTGAAAATGACTTTTGAATGACCTCGCAATATGTCGTTACAGTCAGTAAAGCCATTTGCTTTTAGTTGAACCGTCACATTACTCAGTTATTTATCTGATTAAATGACATTCGGTTATAAATTACAGTTGAGACAATGATGTGTATTAGACATTTTGGTAATCCATTCACACAAAAAAACTGTAAGTGGATTAGGCTTTAGACAAATTTATTTTCTTAATGTACTTCAGTAGCCTAGCTATTTACTTTATAATGTAAAATTGTGAATATTTTTAAGTAAGAATCACATGATCGCACTGGTTACCGCAAATTTTCAGTTTTCACATGACACTATCGTCTTCTATAAAATTTCAAAACTAAGTGAATCTACCTTCCATTTGGCACCCATATTGCCGTTTTACATTGGACTAATGAGTCACAGTCAAGTCAATTCCACTTGAAGGACAAAAAGTGATACTGTGGAAGACGAAAGACTTGATAAAGGTATCTCTATATAGCCAAATTATGTGCACCTCATCTTCAAAGCACCATTTGCACAGATCTTCGTGTTGTGTTACTTCTCGCTTTCCTTCATATTGTGTTTCCTTGTGTTCCTTTCACGTCCCCCAGATATCTCCACAACGCTGTAACATTTACCTTCTCTGAAATCAACTGTATCTTCTTGTTATTTGATGTTTTCTATACCGATGAACGTCTCTTTATATACTACTGATAAGTTTTATCAGTAGAATTAGCCACAGTTATGCTGGTCATTTTTAGAAACTATGGTGTGGCTTTATTGCACATCCCCGTTATTTGTAGTGTCGTAGTCCGTTGCTATGTCCGTCGGTGGCGTAGTGGTTAGGACGCTCGCCAACCATGCACATGGTCCGGGGTTCGATCCCCGGCCGACTCACTCCTTTACCTCGCTAAGCCAGAAATTATGCTGGTAAAGAGGAAAGGTTGGGCATGAGGCTAGCAACCCCATCCTGTAAAATAAACACTGCTACAGAAACTTCAAGCCACTAGCTTGAAGCCCTATGTTCCACTGGGAACATGAAGGGAAATAAGTCCGTTGCTATAGCAGTCTGATGACGATTTATATTTTTACATGTTTTCTCAATGAAATTTCGCATAAAATGTTTTTCTGACGTACATATTGTCAATGGCATTGTTCCCTTGAACTGCGTTACATTTGCTGCACTTTTATCAAAAAGTTTGGGCTTGATACTGATACCTGAGCAATGTTATAATGAATTGAAGGAGGCGGTAAGTTCAAAAGTTAAACGAATATTATTGAATTTTCATGAAATCATGCTGGTATATTTTGGCCTATTCATTGAAACGCACGAATACCCACCGGATAAAACAGGCGTTTCCATTTAAAAAAAGGTATGTTCCAAAATGTCGCCAGAAACTATGTCATACATCCAGTACAGGCTCGCATTTTATTGACGGGTTAAAAAAGAAAGTCACTGGCCTTAATATTAACATCTTATTGGTTGTTTATTTTGGTGTGAAGATGTTAAAACGAATACTGCAATATCTATTGTCTATTGTAAGCATAGTTGCTAGAATGGACTTTAACGACACTGAATACACCTTAAATCCTACTATAGTAGGAAACTGACGTGTAAGTTAGTTTCTAGCCTCCTCCATTTACAAAATAAAATGAAATTTTAACTTTTGAAAACTTAATAAAGCTATGGTGAGTGAACTGCATTTCTGAAGAAAGGAGCTTGTGATAATTATAAAGAAAACAATTCTGTGTAGTGATACTGTGGCGTGTGTTACTGATAAGATTTATCAGTAGTATATGCAGAAACGTTCATCGGCCTACAAAAATATCAAATAGCGGAGAGATAGATTTGACGTCAAACAGAGCAAATGAACCAGTGTTGTGGTGAAACATCGGAGACACGAAAAGAAGACGAAGAAAGACAATAGGAAGGGCAGAAGTAGCACAAAACGGAAAATGTGTGTAAATGACGATTTGAAGATAAGGTGTACATACTTTCGCTATACAGAAAAAGACACCAGATTGTAAATAAACACTCCTTTATGAAGTCTCTTGTCTTCTACCGTTATAATACCATACAGTGAATACATATACTATTTTAATTTTAGGCAGAAATGTCTTCAAGAACTTCCGAATTCCATTCCTTCCTGTAGTCTTCAGAATTTTTAAAGTCTACTGAGCTATCAAAAAGACTTTGTTCCTTACCTTGTGATTCTATTCAGATGCTTGGTAAAAATTTAAGATAGATAATTAAAAATAATGGACGAAAAACTTTTAGTGGAAATAAAATCGATCTACTCTTAATTACCAGGGTAAAATTCTCATTCTTCTTTTTAGACAAAAAAAAATTTAAAATAAAAAAAATGAGTACTATTTTTAACTTTTTTCAGTATTGATGTAGTGATAATTAAAACCTTGATGGATCAGACAGAGATATTATTTTGCTTCCAGTTTTCGGAAAACGCATATCTAGGCAATATTAATCACAATATAGGCAATGGATAGGGAATTTAAAGGATACGAAAGTAGCACATGCAAAAATAAGGAAAATATTGATCATTAACATAAAGGATTTCGCTAGGCTATTCAAGAAAGTTTTCGTAAAATGCCTTATACCTTCAAAGTGGCGCGTTTCAAAGCAATACAAAATAATTTGACAGCTAAAAAAAGTGAGTCGTTTGCCACTCGTATTCGCCGCATATGTAGCCCTGTGACTGTGGAAGATGAGCTAAACATCTTGAGGAAAATCCTAATAGAAGATGGATTTCCACCAAGTTTTATAGATACAAATATACATTCAAATCCTAAAAAAACGTGACTTATCAACCGTACCCAAGAAAATACTTTACGTGAGTTTGGAATTCAAAGGGGACTTAGCTTCCGATATCATGAAACGGAGGATATCACAGTCCCTGAAAAGAACTTTCCCTGCTGCATCTCTGAGAATAGCCTTTACTAGTCGACCATTATTGTTCAATAACCTGAAGGACAAGATCCCGCTGTTGACCAACTCTATGTGTGTTTATCAATTCACCTGCTCGTGTGGAGCTAGGTATATCGGTCGTTCGACAAGAGTTTTGTCCAAGAGGGTGCAAGAACACTATCCTGCATGGTTACGAAAAGGTGGAAGTGGAGCAATAAGAAGCGCGATCATTGAACATCTGGTCGATAATGATCACCCTATCTCTATAGCCTCCGCCTTCAAAGTCATCTACAAGGCAAAGAGTAATTTACCCAAATCCCTACGTACCCGACTCATCTGTATTGCTGAAGCTTTGGCTATTGAAACAGAAAAGCCAGATCTCTGTGTAAAGAAAAAGTTCGTTCAACCCCTCCAACTTTCATGGTCTTAATCCCTCTATGCTAAAGTATGGTAATCCCCAATCATATTTTAGCTCTACCAATTTTTCATTTTTTCATTTTTGTCTATTCACTTTGTATACTCTTCCTTATTACGTCAATTGTTACTACTACTACTCTCACTTTTAATTGTCCCCGGTATTATTTCACTTGTTCCACTTGTCATTCTAAATCAATTCCTTTTTACAACATTAAATTCTATGCTATTAAATTTCACACAGTATTACGTAACGTTTTTATTTTATTCGATTTGTCTACTAATCTTATAATTGCACACCCTTTCCAAGTTCTATCCATCCTATGAATTATTCTATGTATGACATTAATTTGCTTTGCCACTTGACATTTAACTACGATTGTAATCACAAACATTTCAGTTTTAATTGCATTTCATATTATTATCATTATTTTATGCATTCACACTTATGTTTCAATTCCCTCACCGGATATAACTTCTTAAAAACCATATATATACGATTGTACAGCTTGATGATAAATTCGTTGAAAAGAGTCTCTTCGCCGAATCATTTGTTTTGATTTTCTATATGTTACAATGGGAATTTTCCTTGATTTAAAAAATAGCAAAGATCCCTCAACTGATATATCAATTACTTATATTTCAGGATTTAACTATTCAAAATGAGCTATTCTGTACTTCTGTTGTTCATTGAAGAATGATTAGTGGCGTGCTGTTCAGTCCAGTAGTTAACAAAATCTTATCCATCATGCTTTCAGAGCGGTTTCTAAACTAAGAGATTTTGATATGATGATAAGAATTGGAAGTATGTGGGAGGTTATTACTTTTCAACTGTCTACAAACTGGAAGTTGCGACCTGACTGATAGAATTCAGTCTGCACCAAAGTAAGCACTAGACACATAACACTAGTTACTAGTGTCCAGTCAAAGTATCCAATACGAGTCCAAATAGCTCACTGGTAACGTCTTTGACCGCAGCAAGGGTGACGCGGGTTCGAATATCAGAAAAGACATGAGTTCCTTTAAAGTGGCGGATACGCCTTGCTGACTAGTGAGTGCCGAATAGCACGAAACATAGGTCCAAGGCTTCCTGACGATTACCTCAAACCATCTAATATCATCAGACCAATATATACCGTGATGGTAGCTACCTAGAATGGTGGCCCCATCGCCAACGTGACTAACAGAGTTCACTCTGTATCAAAGTAAAGACTAGACACATCACACTAGTTACTAGTGTCCAATCGAAGTATGGAAGTTGATTAATTCTTTGAGCGCCTAAAACAGAAACACCATTAGTGTTGTGTAACCGCACAACCCAAGAAATAACAGCTGGACATCCTTCAAACAGGACTCGTTAGATTTAGTATTTGCACTTGTGTTCGTATTAGGTTCTTACCGCCAGTTGCTGATCATCCCAAGGTAAGTTCGGATGTACAGTTAGTTGGGTCGAAGCAGCAATAGCTGGCCTGCTGACCATCTGAATAAAACACCACATTACTGTTATATCCCTATTCGCCAGCAGTACAACTTTGCCTTTCGACCCCTGACGTAGTGTAAAAGACCTACTTCATGATGGTAACTGCATTAGTCGTACCGCTATCTAAATGACCTTTTTGGCCTGATGGAGTCTGCAGGAACATTAATTCCAGCCAGTGTAGCTCGTTGAGCCATTACGACATACAAACCCAATCACCAGGTTGAGGTAGTGATAGGACCCAGCATAAAATAGTATATCATCCTTTCTCACGAATCTTGTGATTTATCATGTGATGGAGTTACTATGTGAATGTATCATTTCTCACGCATATTGTGATCTAGTGTGTGACCAGTTCATCTTGTTTTGTCTGACTTTGTTCTTTGTCTGATCACCAACCAATCAGAATAGACATTTCCAGCCAATAAGAACATTACATTTCCAAGGTTGTGAGTCGACTTTATTATGGTTAAGAAAATGTATAAATATCATGTGTTGTTTCTGAAACTATATAGTTTAGTATAGTACAGTGTAACACAGTATCTTACAGTTACAGGTGAGCCTTTGTCTTTTGATGTTTGCGTGGCTCAGTGAATCGGAAGGTACAACGGACAAATAGGCAAATATTAGCGTACCAGTCGAGTTCATTACGTTATAGTAATTAACAGGCGCAGATATAACAAAGTAGCAACGGATCTACTCAGTTCACTTCAGTTATAACAAATTGGCAACGGGGTTATAACAGCTAGCAACTATCAGTTGAGACTATGATTGATAGAGTCTTTGATTGGTTTCAGTTACAAAGTAAATAGTATGATTTTGTAACTGTATAGGGACTAATCAAAATGTCTGATTCCAATTTAGAATGAGACAAATTCAGTTAGGAGAGAATAGTGATAAAACCCTTAACTCCAGAATCGATGTTCTTGGCTAGGGATTGCTATAGTCGAGTGTGCCAATGTGCTTTATTGATCAATGTGAACGTGCTGAAAGCATAAGTCTAGGATTTTTAACTAGTGGTAATATGAAATGTTACATTTACTGTAGTCATCGAAAGTCTCACAGTTTTCCTAGATATCATTGTCAAAGATTTCAGTGCATATGAATATACGTAACTGGTCATTTCATCTAGCAAAAAACCTTACTACTCAGCCTAAAAGAGGTTTTAACCGAAGTATATTTCGTCACACAATAAAGAAATTTGATTCAAATCATAAAGTTGGTGAAACAGGTAGTGAAGTTACTTCATTCCTTTGAAAAATTAAACTAATACAGATACCTAGCACGGCAATGAAACGTTTTCCAGTAGAAAATCTAACTAAAAATACAATTTGTTGCAAATACACACTTCTGAAGATAAAGCATATAAGGTTATATAGCAAATATTTAAATGAGTAGATTCAAAATTGAAGTGAAAAGGTCAGTATTAATCAAAATTATTATTTTTTATCATTGTCACATTTCAAACCTTTAAATATTCCAATTATTAATACTAGAACATAATGTATTGGCGATTTTGTTTTCAATTAGACCTTCTTCAGGCTTTACTCTAATTTACACAGATTTATATATAAAGAATTTAACCAGTGACGGTGATTTTGTGGATCAAATAATAATAATAATGTGTGGTAAATGTTTTGAACGTCAATAATAACGATGATTATAATGATAACAAAATCATGATAATACGGTTTATGCACGTTGTGATAAGAATAACGAAGGTATTGATATTGTAACGACAGAAGATAAGTGCCAGGCAACAGATCGTTCATTGAAAAAATCAACAGATATTTATAGATTTTAATGTACCTTATTGTCAGTAGAAAAGCAACGCCTTCTGATTGGTTGTTTCTTGCTGAAGGTTTTTCTGTACTTCTTGTGACCATTTCTCAGCAAATTTAGCCATATATCTGCGAATCCCATGTGCACACTTTAAGTCCGCTGTGATTGGTTGGTGAGTTCCTCAAGGTTAAGCTTTGTTATCATTTTTCACATGACCCCGATTCGGGATATAACATTGACGCAAATTGTTGTCTACAATTTTGGCTTGCAGCCAGCTCTCACCACAATATGTGTATATGTAAACAATTCAATAAATAAATTAGGTCAAATCTTAAAAGTTTAAATAAATATCATTAAAGCACGAAGGAACCTCGCCTAGATTACTAGGTCACTAGTATTCTAGCCGGTCCCAAGCCCGGTTAAAGAGGGAGGGTTGGGGCGTGGTGCTAGCAACTCCACCCCCAAAACTTAACCAAATTGCTATTAAAACTTCAACGCACAAATATATTCAAAATTTTAAAATTTCAAATAGTGACCTTATTTTTCGCTGGAATCGGGGAAGTGAAATGACGCGGGCTGGTGAAAGCCTTCGGGAAGCCAGTCAGCCGATGTGCCTTCTTTCGATGAAAGCGAAAATAAGGATGGGGACGTGGAATGTTCGTACAATGTACGAAGCTGGGAAGGCTGCTCAGGTAGCCGCAGAAATGAGGAGATATAGAATAGAAGTGTTGGGAATCTGCGAGAGCAGATGGAACGGATGTGGAAGGAGCCAACTATCAACTGGAGAGACAATAATCTACTCCGGTCACCCAGAGGACAATCACGAGCACACCGAGGGAGTAGCCATCATGATGTCACCAACAGCGGCTAAAGCTCTCATGCAGTGGGAACCAATCTCCTCCAGGATAATGACAGCCAGGTTCAACTCAAAAGGAAAAAAGGTTACAATCATTCAGTGCTACGCGCCTACAAACGCCTCAGAACATGAGAAGAAGGAGGACTTCTACAGTCAACTACAAACAGTAATGGACAACGTCCCAAAGAGCGATATCAAAATCCTGATGGGCGACATGAATGCGAAACTGGGAGGAGACAATACAGGAAGAGAACTCACCATAGGTCGTGAGGCCCTCGGTGAAATGAACGAAAATGGTGAACTCTTCTCAGACTTCTGCGCCTTCAATGATTTGGTGATTGGTGGCAGTGTGTTCAAACACAGGGATATACACAAGGCAACGTGGATTTCACCAGATGGACACACCAAAAACCAGATAGACTTCATTTCAATCTCAAGGAAGTGGAGACGGAGCCTACTGGACACAAGATCGAGGAGAGGAGCAGATGTGGGTTCAGACCACTATCTAGTACAAGGGACTTTCAAGGTGAAGCTGAAAGCCTCGAGGATACCTGGGGATAGGCCACAATGCAAGTTCAACACTCACAAACTGAAGGACACAATCACACAGGACATTTTCACTGCAACTGTCAGAGCAAAGCAGGAAACACTACGTGGCACCACTGAGGAATCATCCGTGGAAGACCATTGGAACTCTCTGAAGGTAATTTTCAACGAAACGTGTTCAATGGTTTTAGGAAGAAAGAAGAAACAAGACAAGGAATGGCTCTCAACAGACACTTGGAAACTAATAGAGGAGAGGAGAAAAGTGAAAGAAAAAATGATTCAATGCAAAGATGGACAAGAGAAAGAGACGCTGAGCTCAACTTACACAGCACTGGACAAAGAAGTGAAGAAGAGTGCCAGGAAGGACAAAAGACAATTCTACGACAACCTGGCTACTGAAGCTGAGAAGGCAGCAGACAAAAGAGACCTGAGGACACTATATCAGATAACCAAGTCTCTATCCGGGAAGAGATCAACACAAGTGAAACCTATAAAAGACAGCCAAGGGAAGCCAATTACCAAAGAAGAAAGACAGATTAAACAATGGGCGGACCACTTCAAAGGACTCTTGAACCGACCACCACCTACAACCCGTCCAGTAATACCAACAACAGCACGTACACAACTGCAAGTTGACACCAATCCTCCAACGAAAACTGAAGTCATGAATGCAATCAAGCTTCTGAAAGCTGGAAAAGCAGCTGGACCAGATGGAATACCCCCGGAAGCACTGAAAGCGGACCCAGAAACGACGGCAGATATGCTGACTCCATTATTGCAAAAGATCTGGAAAGAGGGAAAGGTGCCTACTGACTGGAGGAAAGGTTACCTGGTGAAACTACCAAAGAAGGGCGACCTGGGACTCTGCAAGAACTGGCGAGGAATCATGCTCCTGTCGACGCCAAGTAAAATCCTGAGTCGCATCATCCTGGAGAGAATCAAGGACGCACTGGATACAGAACTCCAACCAGAACAAGCTGGATTCAGGAAAGGCAAATCATGTTCTGACCAAATTGCAACTCTACGCATTATCATCGAACAAAGCATGGAATGGCAATCAAATCTCTACCTCAACTTCATAGACTTTGAGAAGGCCTTCGACAGCGTTGACCGCGAAGTAATTTGGAAACTACTCGAGTACTACGGCGTACCTCAAATATTCATCAACCTTATTCAACAACTGTACGACAACGGCACATGTCAAGTGATCCACAACGGAAAACTCAGCGAAGCGTTTGGAGTAAACACAGGAGTCAGACAAGGGTGCTTATTATCACCAATGATATTCCTAATTGTGGTGGACTGGATTATGCGTCAGACAGTGGGAACCGAAAAGAAAGGGATATCCTGGACCGACGAAAAGAACCTAGAAGACCTGGATTTCGCGCGTGGATGATTTATGCTTGATGTCACACAAAATCGAAGACTTACAAGCGAAAACCGACAAACTGGTCGAAGAAGCAGCAAAGACAGGACTGACTCCAGGTGAACATAGACAAGACGGAGGTTATGAAAATAACCAACCAACAACAACAACAGCAGCAGCAGCAACATCCAGCGCCAATCACTATCAATGGGAGGGATTTGAAAGAGGTTACTTCTTTCACTTATCTGGGGAGCATTGTCTCAACCACAGGAGGAACGGACGAGAATGTCAAATCGAGAATCGGGAAGGCGAGAAACACATTCATCAACCTGAAACCAATCTGGAAATCTTCGTCACTCACCATCAACAACAAAATTCGGATTTTCAATACAAACGTCAAGTCAATTTTGCTTTACGGATCAGAAACTTGGCGGGTCACCAAGAATATTTTCAACAGGTTGCAGACCTTTATCAACAACTGTCTTCGCTCCATACTGAAGATTAGATGGCCAGAAAGAATCACAAACAAGAAGCTATGGGAACAAACGAAACAAGAACCAATAGCCCAACAAATATGCAGGAGGAAGTGGAGATGGATTGGACACTCGCTGAGAAGGCCGTTGAGTGACATCGCGCGTCAGGCCAGTGCTCGAGTGGAACCCGAAAGGGAAGCGGCGAGTGGGACGTCCAAGGGTGACATGGAGGAGATCGTGTGAGGAGCAGATGAAACAGTATGGAATAACATGGACGCAAGTGAAAAGAACAGCAGAAGACAGAAGCAAGTGGAGACGTGCAGTTGAAGCCCTATGTTCCACTAGGAACCCAAGGGAACAATAATAATAATAATAAAGCACGAAGGAAGTGGAAAATAAGAAAGGATGGGAGAGTCTTAATTAGACATTAACTAGGCCAAGGGAAAGACAAAGAAAGGTACAACGAACTTCTTTTGTTTGCAGAGACTAGGATTCTTCTCTCGAATTAATTTCCATAGCTTCGGCTATGTGTAAAAGGCCTGCCCGAATTCCTTTCGAAAGGCTCGATGGAATGTGATAGATAACTTTGAAGGCACTACTTCTGTCCACTTGGTGACCGGCATCAATCAAATGAATCAAAATGGAACTTCTTATAGATTTTATTTGGCCTTTTCCGAACCATGAAGGAAGATGCTCATTAATACGTTTGCTGAGTTGTCTATTTGTTCACCCTATGTGGCTCTCTCCATGTGAGCAGCTAAATTTGTAGATACACAAGAAGTGTCACAGCTAGGTAGCTTGTCTTTCTCTTGAGCAATCCTGATTGGTCGGCTGGAAAATGACAACCAAAGAGTGGTGGCAGTATAAGTCCGTTTTATTGCTGTCGATAATCTTAGATGTAAGACTTCACTAGCCACGACCCCATTAAATTAAATTGCAATTTCTTGAACAGTTGTTTCTTTTTAACTGTTGTCAGTTTCTCTTTGTTATACCTGGCGTTCATGTGTCTCCTTGCAGATCTACTAGGATAACCGATTTGGACGAGCGTATTTTGGATGTCTCCTAACTCATTTTCTAGGAAGTCATCTGTACAGATCCGTCTTGCTCTATTCGTGAGGCATCTGACCAGATTGATTTTGTATTGGATTAGTACAAAACTGAAGAAATGTGTATATTATCCTAAAGATGTAGGTTTTCTGTAGACACCTCTCTTGAGTGACCCATCCTCTCTTCTGATCAATTGCAAACATCAAGGAAGTGTATTTGTCTACCATCATGTTCTTCTTCACAAGTGAAGATGAGCGATGAATGTGCATCATTAAATTTTATTAACATTTCAGTTTTGTGAGCTTTCGCATCAAGAGTAATAAACGTATCATCAACATAACGAAAATAAGAATCCGTTTTATCCATTACTTGTTTCAATGGACCATTTTCAAGCTTAGCAAGAAAGAAATTATGCCTAAATTGGACCCATTGGAAAACCCATGGAAATATCGTCGATTTGTCTGTAATAAAGGTTGTTGAATGTGAAGTTCACATTCATAGTACATCTTAAAAGCAACTCTTTCAGACTAATAATTTGAATTCCGATGTTGAACTGCTTTTTTACTATCTGTTGGCATATGAATTCCACAGTCTCCGTAAGTGGTACATTGGTGAACAGTGATGCGACATCTAAGGATAGCATTCGCTTCCCATTTACATTGATATTATGTACGTTAGCAATGAATTCAAAAAGTCTTTAGCACTATGATTTACCACATTCTTGTGTAATGGTTGGAGGAGTTCACGTAGCCACTTTACCACTTCATGGTAGGTGGAATTAGAAATGTCTAGGACTGGACATTTAACCAGTTACTGATTCATTTCGTTCTCAAAACACTAACCAATTAATTTTGAAAACTCTCACATAAATCATGTTTATGGTTTTCAAATGTAATCTTACTATCTCGCATAACATAACATAAGTACTTATACTTGATATAATCAAAGGTAAGTTTAGGTTAGTTAGTGTTTACTTGATACACAGTGTTTTGTTTAAATTCAAACTGTTTTATTTCACATTCAATATGTGAAATATATAATTTGTTTAAATTTCATTTTATTTTCTATTGCCAAATATGTGTGGTATAGTTTTCTCATCAACTTCCTTTATATAGGCTTTGTCCACTCTCTCTCTCTCTCCGACTTACTATTTCTTTTTTTTATCGTGACAATTACAAACACACATAATAAAGTGGTTAAATTGACTTTATTCGAATCAAATTTGTGAACAATGTGTCATTTAGGTAGAAAGTAACACAATTATTATCATATCCGTATGCATTATGACTTTTTATATAATCAATAAATGGCATATAGATTCATCAATATATATATATATGTGTCTAGTATTACGTTACATAGTCGCATTTATTTTTAAAATTTTTTAAAAGTAATCTATTGAAGTTTGTTTTAATTTGTTTACATTTTTTTTGTTATGGTTACACTGTTTATTATTCTGTCATTTAAGTACCAGATTTATGAGAATGTTACCGACTTCTACGACATTTCCTTATGATATGTAGTCAACATACTTTGGAAAGTTTCTTATTTAGTGTTATAGTAGGGGGATTTAATCTGTCTAGTGAACGTGTTAGACATTGAGATAGTACAACTCACTAACTAACTTTACCAGCATAATTTATTGTTCGCATAAAATACAAAAAAGTTCGAGTAAAACAAATATTCTTTTCGATAAATTCCTTGTCTGGATTTTCGAACAACAACTCCTGAGTGGTTAGGCAATGGACAAACAAGTTCCATTCGCAGTTCTATTCTATGTCATGTCGTGGATACGAAACACAAAATTGGTGTGAACAAGGTTATCAAAGTTATCCACAGTATTCTGACTAACCTTAATTTTACCACACGAGTTCGACTGTTACATATTGCTGAAGACGCTGGAATCCATATTCGAAAGAAGTTGATTCAGACGCTTTCCTTACATTAGCCATCAGTGTTTTAACTATCCTTAATATAACTTAAAGTCAGTTGGTGGATGGTGACCAGCAGTGGAATCCAGGATGCTCATTTGGTCCTATTTGGGACTCGTCATCGGGATGTATCTGCATTCCCCAGTGAGTGATGATGTTCCCACCGAGGCTGGAACCCAGTGACCTTGGTTTCAAGCACTAAAGCTTTATCCACTAGGCCACTTGGGCCATGAGAGCTAACCATCAACCACCAACTGACTAATACTGGCCAGAATCTTCGAAGCATCTGCACAAGGAGCCTACATGTCAACCTGAGACCAAGCACTTCGGTCCAATTAATCGACGGTAAGATCTAAATTGAATTAAATACCCTTAATATGTTGCATAGATTTTTTTAATTGTCTGACATTCTATTCAGTATTGCATTTTTTTATGCCTATTGTAACTTAAGTATCTTCCTTGAACTGTAATTCCATGGATCTTAACAAATCAATAATATTTAGGAAACATCAATATTGTTGATGGTGATTATATATATATATATATATATATATATATATATATATATATATAAGTGTAGGAACTTATGGAAAAGAATATTCTTTGCAGGATTAAATTTGCCTATAGATATTTTGTCCTCACTATCAGTACGAAAGATGACAGAGTCTACGCCTCATTATAGTGAAAACTCAGGGGACTTAACGTTAACTTTATCCGTTTCTAAAATATAGAGAAATAACAAAATTACACAAAGATAATAATACAAAGGTAACTGTCCTTCAAAGAAGGACGAAGACATACCGAACATTATTGATGTGTGGAACAAAATGGTTAGTGAATTACACCTACGTACACATAAGAAATAGAATACAATACTCATCCAAGGTCAACCACCAGTGTTGGGAGTTTACATTAAAATAACCAATAATCACATGATAATCACGTGCGTCGGTGGCACAGCGGTAGAATGCTCGCCAACCACGCCTAATGTGGTTCGGGGATCGATTCCCGGCCGACGCACTCCCTTACCTCGCTAAGTCAGCAATAAGACTGGTAAAGAGGGAAGATTAAACGTGAGGCTAGCAACCACATACCGTTATAATAAACACCATTGCTACCGAAACTTCAAGCCTCTAGCCTGAAGCCCTATGTTCCACTGGAAACGTACAGGAGTAAAATAGTAAATAAAATAAAACATGATAATCACGAGAAACAAGGTCAGGTCATACAGGTTCGTGGATGGTCACAATGTTTTTCTGTCGTGATTAACATTCTTTATTCTGAATTTCTTTTGTCTTGTAAATGTCTGAGTGGGGATTTCCACCATGTTAATATTCATAGTCGTATCTATTAAGGTAACTTCACAACTTGGAAACTTGGCTTATTTTGTTTCAGTATATTTCTCTGCTTGAATTTTTTAAGGCATAAAACAATATGAATAATATCAGGAATGTCGTTATAGTCATTCTGCTTACATACGTTCACAATATTTTATCAGACAAAGCTTCAATCACCTGTTATACTTACATTCTGTACCCAGTCTATGCGACTCACTTTTGACCATTCAAATAGACGATTGTTTTGAGGACTGTAATCTACAACATTTCCCATATATCGTTTATGCACACACTAATGGGTTTGTAGCGGTAGGTAACTCCCCAGAATTATTAGCCACAGCATTCATCACTGAACATTGGATGCTGACCCTAACTGTTTAAGTCGACTTGTTTAGTTGAAGGCTCATGGCCGAGCATCCACACTATTTGGCACGCCGTCGTGTTACGTTCGTTTTTCGTGCACGATCCCTAGCTAGTTAAGCAGTCAACCGAGCACTATGATTCGGTTCCGAAATATACTTCGTAATTTGGTGTTTTGCTTTGTCTTTGGTCTACGTGGAACGAATACTATAGAAGTTGTGGGTATTAGACATTGAGTTATTGTACATCGTACTATCCATGAACGTCAACACCCTCAGCCTCTAAAACTTTAACGTTGTCCACATTCAATTATCAAATCAGATTTTCCAATATCACATGGACCATAGATATACTATTGGGAATAATCAAACACTTAAATGGGCTAATTTAACCACGTTGAAAACCAACCCAAGTACAACCGTTTATTCTTATTATGTGAAAAAGCAGTCAGTTACTTTATTATCATGTTTAAGAACTTATGAGAATACTGTCTAGTATTTTGATTGGACACTAGTAACTAGTGTGACGTGTCTAGTCCTTTCTTTGATGCAGACTGAATTCTATCAGTCAGGTTTGCAATGTAGCCACCATTCTAGGTAGCGCGCCATCACGGTGCACATTGATTTGGTGATATTAGGTAGTTGGAGGCAATCGGCAGGAAGCCTTGGACCTATGTTTCGTGCTAGTTGGCACTCACTAGTCGGCAAGGAATATCCGCGACGCTGAAGGAACTCATGTCTCTTCTGATATTCAAACCCGCGTCACCCAGTGCCACAGTCAGAGACGAATCTCAGAAGGCACATGAATTCCCTCAACGTTGCGGATACACCTTGCCGACTAGTGAGTGCCAACTAGCACGAAACATAGGTTCAAGGCTTCCTGCCGATTGCCTCCAACTATCTAATATCACTGTCTAGTATTGTTGGTTAGAGAGATTTTTGGGTGTGTTTCGACATCACTTATCACTTGAGTGAGAAGTAATACTCAGTTTTCATCTAGGACATCAGTTAGTTTGTTCACTTTACAAACGGTATATTTCTACGTAGTTTGCACAGTATTTTGCCGAATTAGTGATTGATAATGTAATAAGCCGTTTTTCGAAATTCTTTCTTAAATGTATCTCCTGTTTAATACTTTGACATACATCTGTCAGATAAAGAAGCTTTAAAATATCTGCAGATTTTGGATATAGCTAAATGATGATGCCATTTGCCAAATGATTCGCAATGGAAAGCTCATCGATGCTTTTGAAGTACAGATACTAATAAGACAAGGCTGCTTACTATCAACCATGATATTCCTCATTGTGTTGGAATGGATGATGCAACGGGTTATATGAAGCGAGAATACATTGAGACTCTGGAGGACCTGAACTTCACGGATTATCCATGTATAATGTCACAGAAACTCGAAGATCTACAACAGAAAGCCAACAATTTGGCAGAAAAAGCAGTAAATACAGGACTGCAAGTGAACTTAGAGAAGACAGAGGTAATTAGGATAACTAACCAAGGATAAAAAGCATCAATCAATATCAACGGAAGATATTTGAAAGAGGTCGCCTCATCGCTGACAGATCTTGAACGCCACTCAACTGCTCAACATCCTTGAAGTCCTGTCCGAAGATCCATATGTCTCCATCACTGCATAGGCTTTCCATTTGTTGGCAGGCAACGACACCAAATGTAACGACAGAAGACAAGGGTCAGGCAACAGATCGTTTATTGAGAAAATCAACAGATATTTATAGATTTTTATGTACATTATTATTCGTTATTGTTAGCAGAGAAGCAACGTCTTCTGATTGGTTTTTCCTGCTGAAGGTTATTCTGTACTGCTTGTGACCGTTGCTAACAAAGTTATCCATACATCTGCGAATCCTATTTGCACACGTTAAGTCTGCTGTGGTTGATTGGTCAGTTCCTCAAGGTTAGGCTTTATTCTTGTTTCCTTCTCATGACCCCGATTCGTGACGTAAACATTGACGTAAATTATTGTCTACAATTTTGGCTAGCAGACAGCTCTCTCCACAACTTATGAGGCAAGAGATGTATTCAATAATCTGAAATCAATGTAGAAGTCTGCTGCACGCAACATAAAGAACAAGATACAGATTTCCAACAATAATGACAAGGTTATTGCTTCTCTATGGTTCAGAGACTTAGTGAAGGGCATTTCAAACAGCCTGCGGGTGATTTTTATCAACAGCTGCCTTCACTGAAAAGTGAAGAACAGGTAGCTGGGAATAATTGGCAACAAGGAACTCTGGGAGCGAACCAACCGAAGAACCTATTCCCCAACAAATATGTAGAAGGAATATAGAGAAGGATTGAACAGACGTTGGGGAGACGGTTGAGTAACATCACGCATCAAGCTGTCCAGTGGAACTCGCGTGGGAAACGACCAATTGTTGTCCAAGGGTGACATGGGGGAAGCATATAAAGCAGACCTGAGAGGTTGTGGGCAATAATGGAACTGGCTTAAAAAGACAGTAGAGAATAGAGTGAAATGAAGATGTGCTTCTGAGCCCCTATGTTCCATTCGGATTCCAAAGGGATAACAATAACGAATGTTCTGTGTTACAAGGCTACTAGACATTTAATGTATAGATTAGTGGAGTTTTTTTTCGTCATACTATGCAATAAAAGCAAACGATAATTTAAAGTGGATTGATTATTGAGTTAAAAGTGAACCCTATCGACAATGAAGGTGAGGAAATTTGATAAAAAAATATCTTTCCACACTTTACTTGACAAAGTGATGTAAAGTAAAGGGAAATAAATCTGATGAAAGTTTTTATTCTATAGCTTTAAAATAGTTTAAGCCAACACAGGATTAGGCTATTTATTCCCTATCAGATGTTACAAATCTACTAATGTGATATACACTGAAATTTGATACGATTATGATTGATGAATCATGAATTCAGTTGCTTGTGATAAATAAGAATGAATAAATGGTGATAGGAACACTAAGAACAATAACAATCTGTTTATGTCCTTCTAACATGAATTTATTATTATTATTTTTACTATCACCTTTATTGCCATGATCTATTCAATTCACATACTCGAACCAGGGCTTTGTTTAAAGCTGTACTAGATGAGAAGTTGGTGCTTTGTTTTTCTCTTTTTCTCTCCTGTTTTCTAGATTCTCTTATTGATTGAGCAGCCTGAGACTTCCAAACATACTTATGGTCATTTGCACACTCTATTCATACTGCGGCGAGTGCTACTGATAAGACTTATCAGTAGTATATAAAGAGACGTTCACTGGCATAAATATATCAAATAGCAGGGAGACACAGTTGACGTCAGATAAAGCTAATCGTTGTAGAGATACATGGAAGACGTGAAAGGAGCACAAAGAAACACAATATGAAGGCGAGAAGTACCACAACACGAAGATCTGTGCAAATGCTGTTTTGAAGATAAGGTGTACATAATTTGGCTATATAGAGATACCAATGAACATTCCTTTACCGAATATTTCGTCTTCTACCGTTTCGATACAAGGTATCTCAGTAGAATTAATTTTTTTAAGTGTTTGACTCTTATTTTGAGTATTGTAGAGACATGACGGTTTTCTATGGATCACTGAAGCGGTAAATAATATTAATGGATGAAAACTGTAAAATATACTTCGAAACAGATAGTACTACCATCGTCATTCTGGTATTTAAATGTTATTCATGCTCAACGTTTCACTTCATTTATTTCTATTTACTTTCTTACATCATTTCCTTCATTACTTGGTGGCCAGCTTGAAACTTGGGCTACCGAAAACCTCCATCAATATATTGCATAAAATTTCTCTTATTGAGTCTTTTTAAATCTAGTAAAATATAACCTCTAATAGTGCTATTTTCCCAGACTAGTATTCAAAGCATTCACAATCTGAGGTTTCGCAAGTTCCTACTAAACATGTGGAAAAGCATTATCGTCGACGACAGCTTATCCCAATACATGAGATGACCTTTCCTAAGTGATGTCCTTCGTTCGTTCACAAAATGTACTCCTGAACTTTCTTTAATTGGCATTCAGCAAAATTTCGTGCATTTCTCGAAGGAGACGAAGAAGAGACATCATAATGGATTGGTTTGCGCTTCAGATCAAATAGAACTGTGTCACACGATCTACTGCCAATTAACGTCGTGACCAGTAGGGTGCAGCAGGTCGGGTGTAAGGACAAATACTCGCCGAAGACATTGGCTAGGGGTCGCGCTATATCGTGAATTGGCAGAAGTTAGAATTCATGGGCTGGCCATTGGATCGGGTCCCAGTGGCTTAATGGTCTACGAGCTCGCCTTGTAACCAGAAGGTCCTGGGTTTGAACCCCGGTGGGTGCGTACCACTGAAGAGTCCCAAACTAGGACGAAACAGCTGTCCAGTACTCCCTGTAGGTTTTCCAATGGTTCTCTAACCAATGTCAGCTCATGATGAAATCCTGTAATTAATGTTTTATTTGAAGATCATGGACGAAGGGTAAATATCATGCAATAAACTCTGCTGAAAATTCCGTACATTATTTAAATATTGTTTCAGAATTAAGCTATTATTATTATAAAGTTTATCAACTTCCTCATTTCATTTTCTAGATGATTTACTCTTGTTGTGTAGCTGCGATGATTAAGGAATATGTCAAAGTAATACTTTTCTTACTCATGTTTGCATCAGTTAGTTGCCTTTATGAATTTCGACAAAACAATAAGAAAACGTAATTTATCTGGAACGTGTAATATATTTGTGCAACACATTTCGGACGTTGGGATCACACACGTACTTGTCATACACGTTTATATAGAAGGCAACAGAGCATAAATGATAGCAATATAAGTCAAATTGTTTACAGGTCAATGTCACAGATAAAAGGTAGGTGGATGACGTAAGAATGTGCAGTAAGAAAAAGAAAAGAAAAGAGTGAAAATATCACTAAATAGATTGCACCTTGGTTCTAAAACTGGATTACCAAGGCTGTTTCAGAGTACATAAAATAGATTTAAGCCTTTTTATGGCTAAGGCTTCAACGAATCTAAGTATGTAACCCATTTTCTTTTTTTTCCTTCACGTTCCTCAGTGGAACATAGGTTCAAACTAGTGGCTTGAAGTTTCTTGCATGTTTATTTTACAGGATGGGGTTGCTAGCCTCATGCCCAACCTTTCCTCTCACCAGAATTATTTCTAGCTCAGCGAGGTAAAGGAGTGCGTCGGCCGGGGGTCGAACCCCAGACCATGTGCATGGTTGGCGAGCGTCCTAACCGCTATGCCACCGACGCACAGCAACCCATACTTGTTATATATATATATATATGATAGTGTGGAATATCTGAAACAACTACTTGTTAAGTGTACACAATGTTCAGTCTTATTTAATAATGAAATATACAGACAGGTTGATGGAGTAGCATGGGATCCCCACTGGGACCTATTTTCGCTAATATATTCCTAGCAAAACTAAAAAAATAGTCCTTTGAAAGAGGAAATAGCAAATAGGAAATGTATTGTCGTTACATGGATGACACTTTTGTAGTGTACGATGAAGGTTTAAGTAGTGATTTGATTTTGAGCAACTTCAATAATGCTCACCCAGCGGTCCATTTCACCTACGAAGGAGAATGCAACGACTCTTTACACTTCCTCGACGTCCTACTAACGAGAAGAGAGGATGGTTCCGTCAAAAGAACGATATTTAGAAAGCTAGAGACCAAAATTCAGTATACATACTTCCTAGCTTTGTATAGATGAAATACGAATTAATCTGATCAGGTGCTTTGCATTTAGAGCGAGATCCATTTCTTCAGAAGATTGCGTAGAGGAAGAACTCCAGGTCAACCGAGACATTCTAAGCGAGAAAGGATATCCAGAGAAGTTCATTAAAGCCAACATAGGTTACAATAGCTGTAAACATGAACTGGCAACGGTGGAGAAAAAGCCTCTGTTTTAACGTCTCCAATTCAAGGGAGATACTCCTGCAGAGATTCTATCGCAACGTTTAACTAGGGCGATCAAGAAAACTTTTTACTCTGCAAGTCTGTGTCTATCCATCAGTAGCCGTTCAATGTTCGCTCAACAACAGAAGGATGTCTTAATTAACCTTAGCTCTTCTTCATGCATATACCATTTCAACTGTTTCTGTGGTTCAAGTTATATGGGGCTTACGATTAGGCAAGTTCGTCTACGGGTTCGAGAACATTTACCACCTTGGTTCAGCAGGGGGGAAATTAAGTGCACAGAAAGCTCGATCCTGTCACACTTGGTTGATACTGGACATCACATCAACGCCAACACACCTTTCAGGGTTATATACCGAATTCCGAAGTCGTTATCACGTACAGTTCGCTTACGTCTCCTACACATAGCTGAAGCTGTTGCAATAAGATCGAATAAACCGGAACTTTGTATCAAAAAGGAACACGTCCAGACGCTGTTCCTATAGTGGCCAAACTTGGATTGATGATTCTTCTTCTCACCAAGGGTGCTCCTTCCCCTTAACTATCTTGGATTTTTCCTTTGCTTATTATTACAAATATTATTATTACAATTATTATTATTATTCGTCATAATTTATGCCCTTCATGCAAACATCCTCTCAATATTATCGAATTTTCATTTATACTATCTGGACTTATTATTAGGGATATTATCTCTTTTCTCAATATATGCCTCCACCTGTTTCATTTCACATATTCGTTATTTCATTATGAACTTCTCATTGCAGTCTTACTGTTTAACTCAGACCACTTTGTACTAGCCACTCACCTGACACCTTTTATAACCTTGAACTGACTTGTCAATTTTCCTACCCCACACTCTACAAATCTATTATGATTAATCATCACCACTGTCTCCCGTTTTACAATATTTTGTAATCGATTTCAGCCTAGCACGTTTGTCACACAAATACGACTATGTATTCGCCGCATAACTGACCTTTATTGTAACGACAACAAATATTATATTTTATAATTGTAAGAACCTGAAGAGAAATTATTGAAAAGAATATTCTTCGTTCAGATTGACTTTTAATTCATAATATGGGAATATTCCACACTGTCAAATCATATATATATATATAGGTTTAAAGGCATTAACGAAATCAACCTTGTGACCGGTCTCAGTGACGTGATCTGCAGTGGATAATGTTGGACATCTATTTCCAGGATTAATTGTATCCGGAGATTATATTTATTCTTGCAACCACTTTGGAATGTGTTCTGTCGCCGTAACCTGCAGAGACCAATGGGTCCTCCCTATGTACATGTGATCACGCATACATGCCAAAAATCACTTATACTACTATCGTGCTTATATCTTCAAGATGTTGCCACAGTTGCAAAGAACAAACAGTCCAGTGACGAGTCCCTTTTCGGCGAATTCATTCACTTAGTTGTTATATCGCAACTATATCTAATTATTTGTGTGTGTGTGTAGATAACACAAGAATAAGATTTGGCATGAAGTACTGTTCACATCATCAGAGCATTTCAAAACAGTGATGAGTAATCAAATTGTAACTATTGGAGAGGGGTTAAGAAATAGTCAGTCCAGACTAAGGTTGCATAATATGATAAACGTTCAGGAAAGCTGGATGTTAATTAAAGAGCATGAAGACAAGTATCAAAATAAATTATGTAGTAGGTGAATAGATTGAACAAAATGTTAGTTAAGAAAATGATGTTAATAGATATCATATGAAAAATGCACAGAATAGTATTGTAACGACAGAAGATAAGGGCCAGGTAACAGATCGTTTATTGAGAAAATCAACAGTTATTTGTAGATTTTTATGTACATTATTATTCGTTATTGTTAGCAAAGAAACAGCGTCTTCTGATTGGTTGTTTTCTTGCTGAAGGTTATTCTGTCATCTCTTTGTGGCCGTTTCTTAGACAGTCCGGTGATATATCTGCGAATCGTATCCGCCCACGCTAAGTCTGCTGTGATTGGTTGTTGAGTTCCTCAAGGTTAAGCTTTGTTCTTATTTTTTCTCATGACATTGACGTAAACTGCTGTCTACCAATTTCGGCTAGCAGACAGCTCTCACCACAGTATCTATAACAAACTACTAATCAAAGTTGAGCTTTGTATTATACCCAAGATAGAAGAAATTACTTCTTAAGACGTATTTCTAATGTGATGCTTATGCCAGCTCGTAACTGTATACTTAATCGAAGAACCAAGCTATTTTTAGGATATAACGACAGCAGCTTTTATTTTGGCTAAAGATTTATCAGTTTTTGATATCTGAAATTCTTTCGAGCACCATATCAAATCATAGAGTTGTGTTTTATACACCACATTTAATGTTGGAATAAGGAATTAGTGTTTCATTAGTGTAGGTGTATTTTTTGTACACCACCCAACTGATATTTTCGATTTTGCACATGTTAAAAGAAAGTTAAAACCTCTCTACTTTAAAGAAAATCACTGCTATGATAGAAGGGTTTTTTTAACGTTTCGTGGAGAAGAACATGAAACCAAAGACAAAAAGAGAAAAAATCACTTCGCTACTAAAGAAAACATTATATCTGAATGTGAACTTCAGAGGAGATTTAGCGGCAGATATCCTAAAGAGGAGAATCTTTAGTTCTCTAAAGAAGACATTTCCTACAGCAACACTAATAGTGATATTCTCTGGCCACCCACTACTTCTAAACAATGTGAAGGATGCCTCCAATGTGCATGTATCAGTTCACCTGCTCCTGCAGAGCTAGGTACATAGGTCATTCTATGCGTGTCCTTTCAAAATGTGTAAGAGAACATTACCCAGTATGGCTGTAAAGAGGAGGCACTAGTTCAATCAGAAGCGTCATAATTGAACACCTCGCCAACACCTGTCACAGCATCTCAACTGACTCATCATACAGAGTCATCTACCAATTAGACAAAAATCTACAAGAGCAAGTGTGTTTCCGACTTCTTTGTACTGGAGAAGTCCTCGTCATATGCATCGAAAAGCCGGAGCTGTGTTTGCAAGAAACTAGTCCAACCTCTACATTTACCATGGATCTAGTTCGGTTCTATTCCTTAATTCTCGTGCCTTGTTTCTTCATTCATTTCAGTTTTCCAGTTATAAAAGCAATTATTTCAGTTTGTTTCCATGTTTACCCTGCTCACATATGTCTTCATTAAAAACTATTTTACATATGACGCAACTATTTCCTAACCCTGTGTAATTTTGTTTATTAGCCCCTTGTAATCTATGTTCGCACCCTAGAAATTTCGTATCATATTGAAGACTGTTATTAGCTTTAATCTTCGTTATTATGTGGAATTAATTACTAATAATTGTATCTGTGTAGATTTATGCATATAAATATGTGAGTGTACAGCTTTTGAGGATGAAATCGCTGAGAACATAGCTGCCTTTGTTGAACTTCTTGTTGTTTTCTGTCTAATATGCTGACGGGCGTGCGTCGGCGGCACAGCGGTAGAATGTTCGCCAACCACGCCTCATGTGGTCCGGGGCTCGATCACCGGCCGACGCCACTCTTTTACCTCGCTAAGCCAGTAATAAGACTGGTAAAGAGGAAAGGTTGGGCATGAGACTAGCAACCACATCCCATAAAAAAATAAACACCACTGCTACAGAAACTTCAAGCCTCTAGCTTGAAGCCCTATGTTCCATTGGGAACTTAAAGGAATAAAAAAATGCTGACGGGTGTTTTCCACGATTTAAATGACTTCATCTTCTCTGAGAATTACCATGTTATAATTCTCTTATTTGTTTCATTATTGGTACTGTGAGGAATAGAAGTATCAATAATAATAATAATAATAATAATAATAATACGACTTACTGGCAGCTCCTGTAAGCCAGATTTACTGCATTCAATAAATTATATCAAAGGATAAGAACCGAAACCCTCAGTGATATTTTTTCCAAGTAAATGGGGCATAACTCTAAACAAGGCTAATTAATGATAGCATGAAGAAAGCCTACTCAAATACGAAAAGACTACATTGGATATGAATGACTAAGCAACAGGCAAGCGATAAATACATGGGAATAAATAGGACAGAAGGTAGTTAGTCAAAAAGAAACAACAAAAACAAAAAAACTGTGAGTGAACAGAGACCTTATATTCCAAAACATCTTAATTCTGTACTTATTGATTTTTATTAATGTTTAAAATACTACAGACTGTTAGAAATAATCATCAGTTGGATGTATACTAGCTCTGATAAACGGGTTGAATAGTGTACATATATTTATAAAACGTAAATAAAATGACTCATCAGGGTGAACATTATATATATTTAGTCAATAAACTCTAAGTGTAAAAAACGGGGCTGGCTATATAAAAAAATATGTCACTAGGCTATTTGAATACAAGTGCATTATTTCGTCCTAATAGTAGTAGTTCATTCACAAATTCCCTGATAGTATAGAGCATGTTACCAAGTCATTCAAAAGACATAGGGTTTTGAGTGAACCAGTATCTGGACACATCTATTCTTATGTATTTGAACAGCCTAGCAACATGTCGTTTACCGTCTGTCCTCATAATTCTATGATTTTTGAATGACTTAGGCGAAATGTCTTGTTTCGTCAATCTTGCAAGAAGTCCCAACCATCATTTTCAATTAAATTTCCTGAATGCAGGCTGCAGAATACTACTACGCAATTAATAGTGTTCTCTGAGATGGTTGGTTTAGTTGCGAAGCTTTCCTCGTCCTTCTGGACAACATCTTCAGCGCAATATTTAGCATAAAGTGAACTGATTTAAATTTTTTCATGAGTGATATAATTGCGTCTCCCGGTAACCGTCTTTACATATGTATCGACCATTTTCTATTGACTTGGATTTTAAATTTTCTAGTCACCTGATTTACTTTTTATTAGTTGGTATATTTTGTCTATATTAACGTGCTTGTTAATTGCATTTTCGTTTGAGTACCAGGCTACTTTACTATTGAATAATTGATATTAGTAGTTGAATATCGATCTCAGCAACTAGAAGTGTTTGCTAGCTAGAACGAAGTGATCTATACACTGAACGGCTGTTTCGCTCGTTTGGGGAAAGTGTCCCAGGTTCGACTTAGCTCAGACATCTGAATGTATTCAAAGCACCTGAATTCTGGTTAGCTACTTGATGGAACTGGTGACAGATTGAATGCAATTCTCAATTTGAAATTGAATTTGCGATTTGTACATTACATAGTTCGAGGTAAAATTTCACCACAGTTAGCTTAGCACTATTGGTTGATGTGTTTTATTTTCAACTACTGATATAAGTCAATCAGTAGTACATACCGTCACGGTTTTATGCTTGCTTTATTGAAATCCATTTGTGACATCAAGCAGGTCACATTTTGTAGTCCCAATAATATTGGTTTCCAAATGAAACTGCAGCGTATTTCCATCTGGAATGTTATGGTTTATAAAGTAAAAATTAATAAAGCAGGAATTAGGGTGGCATTCAAACCTACAAACTCACTCAGGGACAAGCTCTTTAGGTTAAAGGACCCGGTGGACCCAATTAAACAAAATAATGTAATTTACAAAATAACCTGCAATGACTGTGAGGTCAACTACATAAGTCAAACAAGTAGATCAGGAGTAAGAATGGTTCACCCCGAGAAGATAAGTGAATTATAAAAAAGCTCAGCAATTGCACTACATGCATTAACACACAACCACACAATAGGGTGGGAGAGGGTTAAGGTTCTAAGAAGTAATCTTTGTAGGTAGAGAGAGAGATTGATTACTGAATCCTGGTTCATTGAGTCTACACCCAACATATGCAACAGAAATGACTCAATGCCAATTACAGAAATATGCAAGATATTATTACCGCTAGTCAAATCAGAAGAGGATAATAAATAATCTCAAAATTCTATTTCAATTCAAGTACATCACAACATTTTAACAAGTTACTTATTATGACTATCAAACAATCGCCTTATTTCCCATCTGATTGTAATTGATCAATAACACTCATATTATTGGTTCTGAATGTACATTCTCCTATATTGATTTTCATTCCAATATATAATCGATTCCACACATTTATATAAATGAAGGAAAAAAGTTGTGTGAGTGGCTTGATATGATTATGAATGGCAATAATTTGTTCTCGAAACCTGGTCATCAGTTAATATTACTGTACAACACTGTGTGACTTATCAACATAAAATCTTATCTGTAATGGAGTTATACTCTACCACAGTGCTCAAGTTTCATACTTTTATCAAATTGAAAATTTGACTCAGAATATTATTTTAATCATCGGAATTTAGGTATTTCCGATCAAATGCTACTACTCATGTAGGTCAGTAGTATGTATACAACTATGCGAGTAGGCTGGTTTTCTTGATTTCCAATTACGGTATCCGATAGATCACATGATAAAATGAAAGTGTTTTGGCTTTTCTTTAGAAACTGCGTTGAATTTTCACCACGAACAGTGGAATCTGTTAGTTAACAGAAATTAATTCTATGAACTGTGAAACCATCATAGATTGAATAATTTTTGACTTTCATAGGTGTGTCCTACTGTTAAAAAAATAAAATTTAGTACGTTCATTATGTTTAAGGATCCAGAAGATCTATTCAGAGGATACTTTTTGACATAAGTCTATGTTAATACGCCTAATTTTTCCAAAGTCTTAAACTACTACTTTTACTTACAGTACCGCAATGTTTTTATTCCCCCTCCTCTTAAGATATCTGAACCCTATTGGTTTTGAAGATGGCCTGATTGAATTTTGAGCTCCCAAAACATGACATTTTCCACTAACCTACATTTTACTTTGATTTACTCCCATATTCTTCTTTTAATCAATTACAAATGTCTTCAAATCGTATTATTTATAATCATGTTTTTAAAATCTTCTACTGCGTTGAGTCATCCTCAAAAATTGAGGAAAAAACATCACTGTGATTGTCAGCGTGCATTAAAACGTACTCAAATTAATCACATTGTAACGATTGAAGACAACGGCCAGGCAATAGATCGTTTATTGAGAAAATCAACAGATATTGATAGATTTGTATGTACATTATTATTCGTAATTTTAGCAAAGAAACAGCGTCTTCTGATTGGTTGTTTTCTTGCTGAAGGTTATTCTATCATCTCTTTGTGGCCGTTTCTTAGACAGTCCGGTGATGTATCTGCGAATCGTATCCGCCCACTCAAAGTCTTTGTTCTTGCTTTTCTCATGACCAAGATTTGGGACGTAAATTGCTGTCTACCAATTTCGGCTAGCAGACAGCTCTCTCCACAATATGACTGTCCCCGACGTTTTTATTGCTAACCTCAGGTCTCTGCCTAACAAAGTGAAATATCTCCAGTACCTAATATCCTTAAACGTGTATCGAAATGCTGGTGTTCTAGCTATACAAGAGACTTAGCTCCACCAGTAATATGACGATAATCTAATCTCACTAAATGGATAGCAATTTTTCCGTCAGAACAGACATAATTTAAAGAAAAAGCATGGTCTACATCTAATCATGCATGTTTTCATTTTTCCAGTGACACTATAAACTGTATCACTGTTAGGTGTCTTCCCAAGCATTTTAGCAAATATTCTTATGTATACATTACAAATGTTTATATGACTCCGGACTGCAGTTCCACTGATATATCTACCTTCGCAGACGAATTTACTGCTCCTATTTTTAGAAATTCCTTGTTCATATTCTGTGGGGACTTTAATTCTTGTGATCACAGCTTTCTCATATCAATTGGTCAAGAGAACCTTTTCAAATTCAGTACTCGTCTGGACAAAATCCTAGACTTGGTTTTCATAAACGCTCGTGACATATACGAGGTACGAAGGAGAGCTCCATTGCTGAATTCTGACCGCTGCATTATTCGTATTTTACCGAAAGTGTATGGCAAGTTACACAGAACTGTTTCTGTTCACCTAACAAAGAAAATCCAAGAATGATTCTATTCACATGACAAAAGTTCTGTTTGAACATTTGCTGTGATACTGAAACACTGTTTACGAGATTTCATAGGATCTCTTCTCCACAAATAAAAAAGCTTAGAAGAAAACAAGAGAATCGGTAAAATTCACATGATAATGCTGGTGTTCGAACAATAAACTCTCTGATAAAGTCTGAAATACAAAGTCTGAATGGGATATGTAATGAAAATTTTTTATCATGTAAGAGTGCTTCTAACATCTGGAAACTTTTTAATTAACTTACAAGCAATAAGTAAATTACGGTTGATGCCTTATTCTGATGTTAATGCCTTAAATCGATATTTTATAACGCAACAAGCTAACATAATTGAACCTGATGTTTCTAGTCGCGTAAATGATCATTTCCCTGGCTTTAATGAAAAGGATGTATTGCAGTGTCTCAAATCCTTAAATTCATCACACAGCCTAGGTCCCAATGGTGTACCAAGCATTTTGCTTCAAAAGTGTGCTGGTATTTTGCGTTATCCTGTTATACAAATCTTTAATGCATCATTTCACAGTACTTGTTGCCTGGAAAGAAATAAAAGTGGTGTCTGTACCAAAGTCGTCTTCTGGATCAGGTCTAAAGTTTAAGCCAATAGCCATCACGTCTCCATTTTTGAAAACTATAGAGAAACTTCTCTTGCATGTTCTTGGACCTTCTTTGAAATCTTTTAATGACCTACAGCAGTTTGCTTACAAATGCAGTAGAAACACAGTAGATGTTGTCGTTGTACTCCACTACAATATTGTTTCGAGTCTTGATAAAGGCACAAAGCTTTTACAAGCCTCTTTTTTAGACTACACTGCTGCTTTTGACTCTATTCCTAGAGCAATTTTACTAAACAAGCTGATATCAGCAGACAGTGAGTCCTAGGTCACAAGGTGGCTGTCTTCTTATTTTTCGGGTAGGAAACAACATACTGTTTTGAATGAAAAGCGGTCCACTTCGTTGCTAACGGAAACTGGTGTGCCTCAAGGCGCTGTACTCTCTCCATCGCTCTTTTATTTCTTTTTGCATGACCTTCCATATTCTTCCAAAGCTAGCTTCATTAAATATGCCGATGATCTAACCACTTCTGTCCCAGTAGTTTCTGCCTTGGATTGTTCTTATATGAATAGTTTCTTGTCTGAAGTTAACAAATGGTATCATTTAAATGGTCTTAAACTAAATCCATTTAATTGGTAACAGGATTTCATCATGACCTGACATCAGGGGAGCTCGTAGACCATTAAGCCACTGGGACCTGATCCAATGGCCAGTCCATGAATTCTAACTTCTGCCAATTCACGACATAGCGCGACCACTAGACAATGTCTTCAGCGAGTATTTTTCCTCACACCCAACCTGCTGCACCCCACTGGTCACGACTTCCCACTAGAACCTGAATATGGCCAGTCGCCAGTGAGCTTAATGGTCTACGAGCTCGCCTTGTAACCAGAAGGTAGTGGGTTCGAGTCCCGGTGGGTGCGCACCACTGAAGGGTCCCAAACTAGGACGAAACAGCTGTCTAGTACTCCCAGGTTTTCCAATGTTTCTATAACCAATGTCAGCTCATGATGAAATCCTGTAACCAATCAATCAAATCCCAACAAACCAATACTTGTAAATCCATTTAAATGTCCCATTGCTGATTTTAGTTTCAGATGCGAAAAAGACTTGTGTGAACTGATTCAGTCCCACGATTACTGTAATGCCGTCATTGTGATAGGGAGTAAATCGAATATCTCCTATCTCGGCATCAGTTTCTCTTCGAATCTCTGTTGGTCGTCTCATATCCTATTGATTTCTAAGAAAAAATTTCCGTTTGACTTATTACACAAAGAAGTTGAAACCTTTTGGAATAACTCGACCTCTTCTCTTACAATTTGTTAATTCATGCATTCTGTCCATTCTCCTTTATTGTTCCGCCCTCTTATTCTTCCATGGACTTCTCAAAAAAGACTTTGTCATATTACGTAGAACACTGAAGACTGTGTGTAGGGTTAGTCGTGTGCCTCTGACTCAGATAACTGACATTATTGTCGGTAGGCTCTTCTACTCTTGCAAGCAGTTAGCTAAACTTATCTTGTCTGACACCGGACATCCTCTTTATTAGGACTAGTTTCCTTGTATATCTTCAGGTAAAACCACAAGAAACTTCATAAGAATTTGTGCTCGTACAACTAAATATAAAACTCAACCATACCATACTTAGCACGGGTGCTTGTGTGAAGAGTCATATGCCAGAAAAGGACTCATAAACTTATTAATTCAGTAACGGAACAGCAAAGTATAGGTAAAGATTATTATTACATGTATTATCTATGATATCTATTTATAATTTATCATGTTTCCTCCAACCTTCAGTTCTTTGTGGTTTTGTTATTATTATTATTTGTTAAATTCTCTGTATCGACATATTTATGAAATGTGGTTAAATTGTTGTGATATATACAGAAAGACTGAAAATTCCATTCTGTATAATTATTATTGTTTGGAATAAAGTGATTATTGTATTATTATTATTATTATTATTATGGTTGCTAACTGTTTTAACTTATCAATGAAATTAGTGTTCCTCAAGGTCATTGAAAACCTATACATAAGGAATTGCTGTCAAGCCTTTTTGGTGTTGATTTGAGACAATGAAAGCTCTGTTGTCAATGTTCTGTCTTCTTTCTTCATCTATCGGTGATATCTTGTCATGGTGGTTGTCGTTGTGAATGGTGGTTCGAACATCAGATTCGTATATCTACTAGTTTGATATAAGAATAAAACTTGGGCACTGTGGTAGAATATAACTCCATTATAGATAAGATTTTATGTTGATAAGTCACACAGTGTTGTACAGTAATATTAACTGATGACCAGGTTTCGAGCACAAATTATTGCTCATAATCATATCAAGTCACTCAAACAAATTTTTACTTCATATATGTACATGAGTGGAATTGATTAGACATTTGAATAAAAATCAATATAGGATAATGTATGATTGTTATTGATCAATTATAATCAGATGGGAAATAAGGTGATTGTTTTTATTGTCATAATAAGTAACTTGTTAGAATGTTGTGATGTGCTTGAATTGAAATAGAATTTTGAGATTAGTTATTATCCTCCTGTGATTTGACTGGTGGTAATAATATCTTCCATATTTCTGTTATTTGCATTGAGTCATTTCTGTTGCATGTGTTAGGTTTAGACTCAATGAACCAGGATTCAGTAATCAATCTCTCTCTCCACCTACAAAGATTACTTCTTAGAACCTTAACCCCCTCCCACCCTATTGTGTGGTTGTGTGTTAATGCATGTGGTGCAAATGATGAGCTTATTTCTAAATTATTTATCTTCTCGGGGTCAACCATTCATACTTTAGCCAAATTCCTATGTTCCGCCAATTTGATTACCCCCAATCTACGAGTTTGACCTGTATAGTTGACCTCACAGTCATTGCAGGGTATTTTGTAAGTTATATTATTTTGTTTAATTGGGCCCAACGAGTCTTCTAGCCTACAGAGCTTGTCTCTGAGTGAGTTTGTAGGTTTGAATGCCACCCTAATTCCTGCTTTATTAAGAATCCTACGTATGGTCTCAGATGTCCCCTCCTTATATGGTATAACAGTAGATGACTTATATTCTTTCTTATTTATGTTATCACTACTAGTTTCAAAATTATTTGGAAGGTTCGTTAACGCAAGAAACTCGTAAACTACGAGGCTGTATTGACTGTCATATTAGTCTTCCAGCTATCCCAACCAAAAAACCATTTTAGTTAACTGATAGCATTGCAACCGCCGATGAAATTTGGGAATATTAAAGGTGACGCTACCAACTGCATCATCCACTTATCATAAGCACAATGTTAATGTCAGTAAGGAAGAAAGTAAGTAGTCGTAGTAATGACTTCTGGCTAGTCATACATTTATTATTCGCATAAATCCTTTCTGAGTAAGAATTTCATTTCAAATATGATATCTAGTAGCTATGATGGGGAGGCATAGCTGTTGCATGGAGCCTTTAGAGTCACTAGACAATATAGAGACTATATCACTGGAATGATTCTTGAGAATATTTGTCCTTTGTTTTTCTTGAATGGATCTAGAACGGTTATACTGTAACGGCAGAAGATAAGGAAATTGGTGACGAACCTTTATTAGGGAAAACGCATCATAGTTATACATTCTTAGCGACATTAAAGTTCGGCTACGTCAGAAGAGAACAGATTGTTCTGATTGGTTGGCGACTAGCACAAGATTAAACAAGTTATCCAATGAGGTTATTGCATGTCCAAAACGTAAACTAAATCCAGATTTGAGGAAAAAACACTTCTATCTCTGCAGTCATTGACTTAAGAAGTTGATTTCAGTTTTGGCCGCTTCCTGTCAATCTGCATCACGCTACAAAACGCTCTTTCCTACCTCCTTTTCCTTTGTCAATATTATTTCTAAACACTGAAAAAGATTCCATAATAACATGATTTATTTTTATTGGTCGCTTACAAATGCAAAGTGTTACTCTGCTGAGTGTACTACTGAAAGGATTTTTAAGTAGTATATAGATGCAGGCATAAATACGTATATCAGCGAGTACACCCATACTTCAGATACACTAACAATAATCAGTAGTTAATAAATTGAAACGATAAACACACTGATTTAGTGTTACTTATATCACATACGCTAAGCGTATTTTTCTACAAGGATTTTGTCGATATGAAATACAACGGCTAATGTAGGTTCAAACTGTCACAATAGTTATTATTCGGCAACCCTGTAGCGCATAGGGTCTGACGCAGATAAGTGAACAGCGAAGTGCTGAGGTCTTTGATTTTGCTACTGAGCAACATGAATTCTAGTCACCCGGACATCATGAGTTTTATTGAATGTCAATATACAGAAATCTGGGTTTAGCGCTTCCTATTGATTAATTCCTTACATCCAGCACTAGGACTTTAGAGGTTGTAGCTTACCAAATAATTTTAATGAAATCAATTATATATATTGTATAGGTTAACAATATTCAATGTACAGTTTCACCATTGAACTAAGTAGTAATTTCCTCACTGTGTAATAACGGGAATTCGTACACAGAATCAAGCAAAAACAACAAGAATTACAGTCGCAATTTTGTATTATGACGATAAATCAAAACTCAATCAATACTATGATTAGTTTACACATCCCTCAAGTATAATGAGGCACAGAGAATTACAAAAAAAGTACACTTAGTCATCATCAGATAAGCAGGGAGGCTGGTGGTATAAGAGACATGTTGTTAAGTCATTCAAAAGACACAGGATTATGAGTGAACTAGTGTTAGAATACAATTATTTTAATGCGTTTCGATAGTCTAGTAGCATGTCTTATACTGTTAACCAATAGGAACAACCAACAGAATTAAAATAATGAACTAGGTCACCACCTAGTGAGTCGGTATGTTTGATTAAAAGCCAAATACACACATATGTATGACTCATTATTTGATGAGTATATTAATTGTATGAATATAAAATTATCTACAAATCAACACGTTTGGAATGTTACTAGTTCGTTAAAAAAATATGAATATACTCAAACCAGATTTCGGACAAATTTCCGATACCCCCTCCCCTCCAAAGCATTTGAATTTTTGAGTGATAGGCTGTAGACCGAAAGTTCCAGAAACGGACGAAATTTGAAATTAGTTTGTTAATGTTTTAGCTACAGATTTTGTCCAGCAACGTGATATATATATCGTATATATTTCATGTGAATTGTGACCTAAATTTCCTATGAGCCACACCTATTTTGAAACGACTAGTGATACCACGCCTGGCCAGCCTAAACTCGGTAGTTGGAGCGGGGTTTGAATTCGTGACTCGCTGGTTGGTAGTCGAGCGCCTAGACTGATGAGCCCCACTTCCAATTGTGTCCACATATTTATCATTATAATCATAGTTAAACGACAAAATAAGTTATGTGGTTTATAGAATAGTTCATGGAGCTTATAAAGCTTTGAAAAGGGAGGAGGGCGAATTAATAAGATTAGTAGCAGATTAAAACATTATGTGATAATGTAAGATTTTTGATAACATTGTAGAAAATTTATATTGAATAAAGTAAATAAAGGATGAAAAGTGAGATAGTACCAGAAATCGTTCAAAAAGTGAAAATAATAATACCAGTCGAGATAAATAAGGTGGGTAAATATACATATTGAATAAACAAAACGAAAAACAAATAGGGCCAAGGTCGAAATGGGGTCCATAATAATAATAATAATAATCCAACATAGATGGATTAGGACCAAGAAAAAAAGGAGTGGTTGAACAAATTTCCGGTGTTTACAGAGTTATGGTTTTTCTATTTCGATGGCCAAAGCATCAGAGATACAGATGTGTAATGATTTTGGTAGGTTATTTTTCTCCTTGCCGACAACTTTCAAGGAAAAGGTTGTGGAGATTAGATGACCAGTGTTGACTAGAAATTCAGTTAGCACTCTTCTTAGTATCATTGATATAAGAATAGGACTTGTGCACTGTGGTAGAGTATAATTCCATTATGGGTAAAATTTTTATTTTGATAAAGTCTCACAGTGTTATACATTAATATTTACTGATGACGATTCGAACACAATTCATTGCTCATAATCACTCTTCTTATAGTTTCACTTCTACCTCTTGGTAATAAATTCGTTCACAAGAATCTTTTCGTTGAATCACATCTGTTTTCAATTTCGACTGAACATGGTAGAAGATTAGTTGTAGAGACAAAATGAATTTAATATTTATAAATTCACAGGAAGACATGGTCCTTGAGAGTCTATTCCCTCGATGACATCTTTACGAACATGGATATATTTGACAAAAAGTTAACCGATAAACAGTTGGAAATAATTTGTTGAAAAACTCAACTCATGCATAAATTACGTTACTAATGCTTTTATATAGTCATTTTATATTTTAGTTTTAAGACTGTATTGTACCTGAGGCAAACTATGTTTTATTCTCATCCTCTTAACGGTGATTTTAATGATTCCATGAAATTCTGTTTGAAATATTATTTTCTCTCGTTTAACACATGACAGACTGTTTCCGTGTCATTTATACTTTGGGAGGAAAAGAGTATAGGAAGTTGAAAATACATAAGTCTAACATGCTAGAATTCTCAATGAATAATAAAATGTTCATCTTGAAACTTGACGGTTATCAACACCATATCTTTGTGTTCTTAAAAGTATCAAGTTAGAATAAAGCAGCTAACACAGGTGCTGCTTAGCATTTATTTAGCTGATTTCAATTCGTGACAAAATTCAGCAGAAAGAATTAACTGCTTGATATGGTAAGGAATAAAATGTTGATATACACAGTATTATGTAGTTAATCCACTTCACTAGACAGAAGATACAGAAACAATTAATTGGTGTTAAAGAAATAATTTGTGAATTCTGTTCCGGTTAAGTGCTATGAGAACTTAAAGCATAAACCCTACGATGCCATTTTATGCCGTTCATACTATTTCATTATGAAGAATACTCAACAAAAGACAGATTTTCGTTAGGTACAAAACATTTAAGTCCCAGCTTTTGTTTTAACTACGTGAGATTTTTAAAAAAGCACAATAATCCTAACAATTTATATGTATTATTGAACTGCAGTATATTTGCAATAGAAATAAATACTATCACAGTGGGATAAATCAGTAAGCTGAGCTATTTTTTTATTAAATTTAGACACACCCAATTTCAAGAGATATGAGAGATCAACTAATATTAATTCACACGAATAAGATGTATGCGAATACTATCCTCTAATCAGAGATGCTTGTTGTATAATGTTAGATGAAATATATTCAGTAGGATAAAACAAATGTATATCTCAGGCTCAGTTTTGTTAAACCAAAATATGTTCTTGGTTGCAGAGGAACAAACGGAAACAACACGATAGAGTAGCTCCAGCTAAACAGTCAACTAAAGCAGTGAAGTTCAACATCCATTGTTGACTAGTGATACGACTGTAAACGATTATGACTTACAAGACACCTTCAAAGTAGATTTACTTATCACTTTAAGAACCTTTTATCTCTCAATAATATATAATATTATTAACTATGATAATTTAGAATAAACGTATTTTCGTAGCGAAGACATGAGGTAAACGTTTTTGCCTAATGCTTTATTAGAGAAAACTCCTGAGAAATAGCTTTCGAAAATTTAAATTACTTATAAGTAGTATGTCTTTTTAAAGAGAATTTTAATAGGCATTTTTCAAAACTAGTTTCCTTTTTATCCTTCTCATCTTAATTGACTACGAATGCATGAAATATCTACTTTTGGTTATTATTTTTTATGATAGCACGTAGTTAAAAAAGAAATTACAACTTCATGTGAAATAACTATTACCCTTGATAATTTCATCTAATATACCACAAATATAAGATTTGACTGTAAAACATGTGATGAGGCATTAGAATATCACATTGCAAACAAAACGATAATCATGCATACATTGTCATTTCATGATATATTCCAAGAAAATTGAAAAAAATAAATCAATACGAAAGTAAACACGAAAAACCTAGTGAAACAAGATTATTGCCTTTACAATAGGCTAGAATTAGAGGGTGTATAATTAAGTAAAATAGACAACAATATTTATGATCTTCACAATTCGACAAGTGTTGTTTCTATTACCCTTATTAGATAAAAATTAGATAGACAATTGGCGAAGCGACTGTATATTGTTAGTTTCAGATATTACGAAGGTGCTGAGCACGTCAAAAATAGGCCATGCCTGTAACGATGGCATGCATTTCAGCTGCATTAAGCATAAAGAACAACATCCAAATTTCCAACACTTATGTCAGATAAGTGCTTCTATATGTTTCAGAGACTTGGCATGTCTGCCTTTGTTCCATACCGAAGATCAAATAGCCAGAAAGGATTAGCAGTAGGAAACTCTAGGTGCGAACCATCCAACAAATATCCTGAAGGAAGTTGAGATGGATCGAACACACGTTGAAGAGACCGTTGAATGACATTGCGTGCCAGACCCTCGAGAGGAACACAGATGGTAAATGACGAGTTGGTGACATGGAGGGAGTAGTGTGAAGAGAGGATGAGAGCTTATGAGAGATCGTGGAGCCAGATAAAGAAGACTGTAGAGACCAGGATGAAATGGAGATGTTCCGTTGAAGTCCTATGTTCCACTCGGAACCCAAGGAAATAATAATAATCCATTTCAAACCAATATTGTCTTCCCGGAACAGAAATACAATGTCAGTTGAATCTATACATCAATCGATTACTTTTCTATACAAGATAATCATGCTTCGCATAATGAAATGAAAGCCTTCAGATATGAATCCGGATTATAGGCACTATCTTTTCTCCTATTGAAAGCTGTACTGCATCAATTCTGGAAAAATAGCCTTGTTATTGATATCCCTTTGAATCTAAATGATTGCTTGCAGTCGTCGGCTCAGTGCTGTACTTATTAAACAATGTTATAGGATTTCATCATGAGCTAACATTAGTTAGAGAACCATTGGAAAACCTGGGAGTACTGGACAGATATTTCACAAGCCTAGTCTCGAACTCTTGATCAGTATGTATCCATCGGGTTCCAATGGTTCTCTAACTAATGTCAGCTGATGATGAAATCCTGTAACCGATCAAATCCCTGCAAACCAACACTTGAATAAATAATGTTAGTTTCAATAACACAGTAATTTATTCCGTTAAAAACTACTCACACGGCTGAAGAGTCCAAGACTAGAAAGGAAAAGCTGTTCATTTCCCTGTAGTTTTCAATAATGCTTTAAATAATGTTGGTCTATGATGAGATCTACCTAAAAGTTAATCATATCCCCACAAACCCAAATAACTGAGTTTCAACAGAGAACTTAGCAAAGAAGTATAACAGTCCATACTCCACATAGCACACAAAGGTAGATAAAAGAGGCTCAAAAAACTGCAATGAGTAGATATTTGAGGGAGGAAGAATAGTAATAAGGGAATAACATGACAGTTTAGAGGAAACTGGAGATCACAAAGACTGACCGCATCTGATCTACTGAAGAGGATTTCTATCTATATCACCGACAGTCTGCAGCTATTGATTCTTACCACCACGAGAACCTCACGACTGTCAACGACTTCATGGATTGATGCCGGGATTTAGTTTGACCACCCGTAACTCTTTTCCAACTTGATCCTGTCTGTTAAACATTGCTCGTCAAAGAAGGTGCTAGCTCGGTATGCAAAGCACTTGTCCTAGCCATCTCAGCCGATGTAGCCTCACAACCTCATTGATTGATTTACTCTCCTTAGCTAAAATTCTATGCCTAACCGCAACATTACTCACCAGATTAAGTCACTTAACACGGGAGATTAAACGCAAACATCTGTGGTCAAACCCAACCACTTGAAAATTGATACATTTTACCAAAAAAAGGTCTGATGACAACAATTCAGTTCTTTAGTCAATCTGTTTAACCCAATCACTAACAATTACGTAGAACACCTCAATCTGCATCAAAAAAAGCTAACAGTAATTTCAAAAAACAAACCCAACTAGGAATTTATTTTATTAGACTCCAGTAAAAAAAAAGAAAATAATCCAAATCAGAAAAGAAAAGAAAAACAAAAAATAAATGAACAAAAAAAGTTAGAAAGTCATTAGAAAACTTTGGGAAGAAGCATATGTACCAAGTAGAAATGCAATATATAGGAGAACCTCCTATTATTATGTATAACAGTATATTATGATATCATGATTATCTTTATTAAAAGAATATCATGTAATAGATGAGTTTAAATTGGATGAATTATTATTATTATCATCTGAGGGTTCAAAGGTTAAAGCGCAAGAATTAATACAATATCTAAGACCTGTAGGCTTTGGTCCATCGTCAAATACATGTCCCAAATGTGCATTGCATTGTTTACAGGAAACTTCTACACGAACATCACCTGTGAACGAAAACAAAATTAAGGTTAAGACGTTGTTTAGTCATACAGTGGTGGTGCTTACACACATCAAACATTCAAGAAGCGGAGATAGAAATCAACATCGGTAATATATATATATATATATATACTTGTGTTTAACTTATTAGCATATTGGTTTCATTTACAATGATAACTATTAAATAAATCTACAGAAACTGGTGTACACAACTTGCTTAATTACATACAGATGAATGACTAAAAATGAATAAATATCAAATCCTTAAGATAAAGAATCAAACCTGACGAGGTGAAGCACATCACGATTATGTTAATTTCGTTTACAGACTAAGTATACACTGTATGTGATATAAATACATGAATTCACGCATAAAAACGGTGAAAATTGCTAACTAATGTAATGTAATGTATTCCATATTTATTCAAAATGATATTGCGTCGAAAATTATTGGAATTATGAATACGTTATCGCTTTAATGAAGCTAAATTTGGTGAGCAAAATGTGCTACATCTAACTATTGGATTTAATAGGCCTGATCACGAGCTGATATCAGTAAGAGAACCACTGGGAACTAAGGGAGTACTGGATAATTATTTCGTCCTAGTCTGGGACTTTTCATCAGGATGTAACCACCGGAGTTCGAACCCGTGACTTTGTGGTGACAAGGTGAACTTGTAGACCATTCAGTCACTGGGATCCGGTTCGATGGCCAGTGAGTTCCTACTTCTGTCAATTCGCGAATATATATATATACATATGTATAGGGGCAACAAGCAGTCAACGTTAAGGGGGGGTAGAAAACAGTTACTCGCCTACGACATAATCTGGCAGTTGAGCTGTATGCCGAAAATTGGCAGGAATTGTATTTCATAGGTCATTGGATTGGGTCCCAGTGGTTGAATGGTCTACGAGCTCGCGTTGCAACCGAAAGACCTTGATTTCGAACCCCGGTGGATGCGCACTGATGAAGAGTTCCAAACTAGGACGAAACAGCTGTCCAGTACTCCCAGGTTTTCCAATGGTTCTCTAACTAATGTCAGCTCATGATGAAAATCCTGTAACTTTCCTTTTTCTTTTCTTTTTTCTATATCTTTATACGCGCTTTGATGAAGAGTGATAACTTGAACTGCTATACTTTTGTACAAAATTCGACATTGAAAATTCACTCCAGTTTAGTTTTATTCCTTTACGTTCCCAGTGGAACATAGGGCTTCAAGCTAGACGCTTGAAGTTTCGGTAGCAGTGGTGTTTATTTTTACGGGATGGGATTGCTAGCCACATGCCCAACCTTCCCTCTTTACCAGTCTTATTACTGGCTTAGCGAGGTAAAGGAGTGCGTCGGTGGCTGGGGGTCGAACCCCGGACCACATTAGGCGTGGTTGGCGAGCATTCTACCGCTGTGCCACTGACGCACGAAATTTATTATTACCTTAACAATACTATTAAATTTAAAGCTAGAGGGTAATATTCTTAATCTGCCATATTAAAATCACAGTTTAAACAGTTGTATAAGTACGGTTGTGAATTCAGAATTGTACTCACTTTATTGTCGTAATCTGAAAGTTAAAACTGTCAATTTAAATTTCTTTCCTTACAGTTAGAGATTGATTCAAATGGTCACGTTGTTTAGATCGATTATGCAAAGTAGAATATATCACATTTGTGTTACTTTATGAATTAATTCAATCATATAAAGAACTTCAAGAAATCAATCTTGATCACGTCTTATTAAATCAGACTCTAACATGATGTACAACTTCTTAATAAGCTTTAGCATATAATCATAAAAATATCTTTGTATTCAATTCTAAGTTATTTTTGTTTCTATGTTATAGTTTGGATATTTACTAAAGAGATGAAATTTGTTGAAGTTGTTTTGAATTTCCCCTTAATTGGTTATATTGAAGTGATACACTCGACCTCTGTTGACATATCAGCTCCTAGTACGGATGCTGGCAATAGCGTCCCAAGGGATGCGAACGCACAAGTGACCTTCAGCCGACCAATCATAAAAATGAGGAATTTTTGCACAAAAAATGACGTATATTTACAAGAAAAGGCATGAAAACACACTAAACAGGGTATCTTTCTCTGACATGACTTAAAAATACGTCCCAGTTATAATGAGGAATATCAGTTGACAAGTTAGACTAGTTTCTGTACATGTATTCACCGAGGTGACTGAAGATGAGCTGTTTTTGTGAATCGTTTATCTCTTATCCTGTTGTGCAGTCTTCCACAAAAGCCCAGTTTCCAGTAAAACGACCGACGACTACTTACCAGGAAAATGTGGATAATAAAACAAATTAAAGTAAATGACATCAACTCTAAATCTATCCCTAATCGTAACCCTAACCTTAATCTTGACCCTTATTACAATCCTTATCCTAACCGTAAACCTGACCGTAATCCTAATTATGACCCTAATCCTAACCCTAACCCCAATACTTCCCTTAACCCTAATCCTAACCCTAGCGAGCTATTAACACATTGTCTAAACAGTACTTAAAAACGTGATCTGGGTGAAATTTGCTGCTTAGTTGGTGAATACCATTGATATTTCAGCTATGATAATGACAGGTGCCGTTAGCCAACGACTAGCATGCGTTTAAGGTCATTGGGGGCGTTCGCACTCCTGGGACGCTACTGTTGAACTTCGCCCGGATGCTTCAACAAATAACAGATACCAATTTCACAGAAGGTGGTTTCCGTGACCCAGTGGACTGGTGCATAAAGCTTCGGTGTATAGGAAGACAGACGTTTGGTTCGAGGGATGGAAATACAGGTACATCCAGTTGACGATTCCCACACAAGAGGAAACATCTTCTGTATTCCACTGCTAGCCACCACTAACCAAGTAACACCATGAGATAGAAGTTAACTTTGATTTTTTTTCCTACTACTATCAAAATAAAGGTTTGGTGTACCATTGAAAAATGAGCTGAGTATTTTTGATTCCCTATCTGACTAGGCAACCAACAAAATGTTGGTGCGGAGGTCAAGTGCCACTGGTCAAATTCATTTTATCGAAAGTAGGAGTTCCAGAGTAAAGACTAACTTGTAATGATGACTTGATTTATATTTATAATTTAAGCTGGGCAAACCAAGCCTTGAAAACTTTAAGATTAAAATGCCTAGTTAGATTTATTTTGAAGAATATTCCCTGCATTCAAACAACTAACCGATTCCCTTGATTTCTTTTGAACAAAGCAAGGACGTAAAAAAAATTTACAAACGTCCTCATTGTTTGTTTTGTTTCTTTTAATTTTTACTAAGTGTTTACTATTTTCACTTGAATAGACAAAATTATCAAATCTTAAATTGTTTAGTGTTGTCCAATGAAATGTTAAATCCTTTAGGCAAGATAAATTGTTATTGTTCCACTGTTTTTATAAAGTCACAGTTATTATCTAATCAAACTGCAACATCATCATCAGTATCACTTCATTTGTAGTAGACATTTATGAAGTTTTTCCAATGATTTTGTTAATAATAGTGTATACTATGCGCCTTTTTTCGAAAAAGGATTATCACAGACATAACAAGTTTGTAAAGAATTAGAAAAGAAAACAAATTAAGGGATTTTGGATAATTTTAGTGACTAACTTACAAACTATTTTAATTAAATTGTCTAACTTTGTTTTCTGTTCATAACGGAAGCATGTGATGAAACGTTTCCCACAAACTGGAAGATATGCAAGTGAAAAACAACAAGTTGGCAGAAGAAGCATCAAAGATAGGACTTCAGGTGAACATAGAGAAAACAGAGGTGATGAAGATTCCTGGCCTACAACAACAGACAACAATCAGCATAAATGGGAGGAACCCGAAAGAAACAACCTCTTTTACCTACCTGGGAAGCATCGTTTCAACTACAGGCAGACGGAACTGACGAGGATATCAAAGCAAGAATCGGGAAAGTAAGACAAGCTTTCACTACTCTCAAGTCTGTGTGGAGGTCAACAGCACTCAGCATCAAAAATAAGATCCGGATTTTCAACTCCAATGTGAGATCAGTGTTACTTACTATACAGATCAGAGACTTGCACTGCGCGTCATAAAGAGCATCTCAAACAAACTACAGACCTTCATTAACAGTTGTCTTCGCTCAATACTCAAGATCAGATGGCTGGCCAGAAAAGATCAGCAACAGGGATCTCTGGGAGCAAGCCAACCAGGAACCGACTGTGCAACAAATAGGCAGGAAGAAATGGAGATGAATCGGTCATACTCTGAAGAAACCATCAAGTGACATCACTAGACAAGCCATTGCTCGAGTGGAACCCGGCCGAAAGGGAAGCGGCGAGTTGGTCGTCAGTGCAAGGGTGACTTGGAGGAGGTGATGTGAAGAGGAGATGAAAGCATGTGGGCAGACTTGGAGCCAGGTGAAAACGTTGGCAGAGAACCGAACGCAGTGGAGACGCGCGGCTGAAGCCCTATGTTCCTCTAGGAATTAAAGGAAATAATAATAAATATATTAAAGAGATCCACCAGTGAACATTCAGTGTGGGAAAAGTATTTGAAGGGTCAGTTGTACATTGTAGTGAGTTGAAGTACAAGTTACAAAAAAAGAACTAAAATCTAATATTATCGTGCTTCTTGCACTCCTCAACTCAGAAATATTTGTCTGGTTTTCTAATAACATATCACACGGCCTTATTCATGTCCACTAAACTCTCGGTTGATTAACGCGATTCCTAATATTAGCACGAATCATCTAAAGAATCGTTAAATCGCCAAAGTAATGCTCAATACAGATTAAGAGCAAAACTGTGACTTAAGCAAAAGAATACCGGATATATATATGCCTGTAAAAATAAATATACTTCCATAAAACCAAAAACGTTCATCACCGATTCTTATGTGATAAATGTGCGTACCTTCTTAAGTATTCAGTGAATAATACGCAACTCGTGACGTCTGATTAAACTACCGCACACCCGTGGTGTAGTTATATAAACAGTTGGAATGCATACAATATTTATTCAGATTTTGATCTCTTTCCAGTCTTTTTCCTTGATTTGATCCTCTACAGCACTAAACAATGATATATATATATATATTGTTGTAGCTCATCGTTAGATGTTGGAACCAGATCATTCGTTTGGCTAATTAAATTTTCAAACTGTACATGAGTATGGAGTTTTTCGACGTTGAAATTGATCTCCCAGAATTTTGGGCCCAAAGACAAGCCTTCACATCAACAATCATCGATTGCTGCAAGTCAGATAAAGTTACTGAAGAGAAGTTAAATACAAAGTTCATAGGATCGTCAGGAGATTTACTGTGAGGTTTAAGCCGATTAAACCTCAAGAATTAAAACAGCTGAGAGACTACAAAAAAACTACTGATAACCTGTCCTAACAAGGGAGCTGGTGTAGTTCATTTGGACCGAAAAGACTATATGGAGAAAATGAAGAATATACTCTCCGATGAAAGTAAATTTTCTCAACCTCCCAACGAAAGAAACAAAACCGAACTGATTGAGAAACAACTTACAGATGCCTTGAAAAGAATGAAAGCTGATCAGCTAATTAGCTGCGATCTCTATGATCAAATCCGACTGCCAGGTTCAATAATACCAAGACTTTATGGTTTACCGAAGATACACAAAGTTGGTCATACACTCTGTCAAATTCTAGATACATCAAGTTCCCCTTACCATTCTGTTGCAAAATGGCTGGCTGATATTCTGGAACCTGTAAGGAAACATCTATGCATATACTCGCTTTGTGATACCTTCCAATTCGTCGGCTGCATACAAGATATGAATGTTACTAACAAAAGTATGCTATCTTTCGACATTGAATCACTTTTCACCAATGTCCCACTTACAGAAACTGTCTGTTTTATATGTAAATACATAGATGACAACCAGTTCAACATTGGAATACCAACAACATGTCTGAAAGAACTGCTACTGAGGTGAACTCTCAATGTACACTTTACTTTCAATGATACCACCTACAGACAAAACGGCGGTATTGAGATGGGATCTCCCTTGGGTCCATTACTAGCAGACTGCTTCATGGCTAGCCTTGAAAATGGCCTACTCAAGTTGTCTATTGACGATTTGCGAATGTATAAAGGATAAGTAGATGACATTTTCGTCATATGCGACAAAAGTTACGACCAAAGTCAATTGCTACAAATATTCCACAACTGCCATCCGGCAATGAAATTCACTCTAGAAATGGAATGAGAATCCAAAATTCACTTTCTTGTTGTGCAGCTAACAAGACGACCTGACGGAACCTTACGAAGGTCAATCCACGGAAAACTCACTTGGGACGGTGAACTAACAAGTTTCTACAGTTGAGTACCTATTGAGCGGAAACGAAATGTGATTAAATCCCTTGCATCTGCAGTCCTGACGCCCTGGAAGCAGAACGGGATCTTCTGAAAGAAACTTTCATCCAAAATGGATGCCCACCAAGATTCATCGACAAGAATATAAAACCAAAGGTCCAGAGGAACGAAACATCACTTGTTTGAAAAAAAGATACTTTACATGAATCTGGATTTCAAGGGAGACCTAGCTTGCGATATCCTCAAGAGAAGAATTTCAGCATCTTTGAAAAGAACATTCTTCGCAGCAACGCTAGGAGTAGTGGTCGCCCACTGATCTGCAGAAGCCTTAAGGACAAGATCTCGCATCTGGTCACTTCTATGTGCATATATCAGTCCACCTGTTGTTGTGGTGCTCGGTACATTGGTCGTTCTACGCGTATCCTGTCCAAAAGGGTTCAAGAACACTATCCTGCATGGCTGAAAAAGGTAATAGTGGTTGTATAAGGAGTGCCATAATCGAACATCTCGTCAACACTGGTCATTCCATCTCAACAAACTCCTCCTTCGAAGTGATCCATAAAGTGAAAATAACCTAGCAAAGGCAATACGCTTTCGTCTGAAGCCTTAGCCATTCATTTGGAAAAACTAGAATTATGTATACAAAGGAAAATCATCCAACCACTTCTACTATCATGGTATCAATCGTGTTGACTTCTACTGACTTGAGGTTTGTGTGCTTGTTTTTTCTAACTCCTTATAACATTTGTAATTTTTAGAACTCTTACATAATTCCATATTTCCCTTTGTTTCTATGTGCATCCTAATCACAACTCACTCATTAAACTATCTATCTTATTACACAACTATATTACGCTTATTCGACTTCTTTTATGTGTTGGTTAACATTAATAAATATGTTTTTGGACAACGCATCACCACTACCTATCATCACTCCCCCCTAGTTACACTTTCATTATTCATCACAATTTTGGAATGTCTTGACAACAATGACCCTAACTAATTTTTATTCTTATCGGACAAACCTAATGTATACAAACATGCAATAATAAGTATATATATAATTGCGATTGTACAGCTAAGTGAATGAATTCGCCGAAAAGAAACTCTTCGCTGAACTACGTGTTTTGTTTTCATTAATGTCTAGATGGGGATTATTTATGAACATTTTTTGTATTGCGCAATTTGTTATCTGAAATTTACAATTCTAATGACACATCTTTGGAAATATTCCTTTTGTTGCTACGATAATTTACTATATATATGTGATTGTACAGCTTGAAAGTGATGTCGCTGAAAGGAGTAACTCTTCGCTAAACGTCTTTGCTTTTATATGACTCAATGGGGGATTTTTAGGCGGCATAAATATAATTAAAAAATGTAAACGCCTAAAGGTCAAGGTGAAATACTATATCCATATGAATAGATGTATTCAAAGATCAAGTACATTCAGAAATGAGATAGGTACATTTGGTTTTGTGAACGATGTACTTAATAATCGGTTTTCTATATTAAGGCATTTGGCCTTAGAGATAATTATTTGCACTTTGCTCATCTAAATATCATTGATTTTTTGTAGGTGATTTACCCCGAAAATGTTTGTAAAGTAACAACAAAGAGTGTGGGATGGATTGAATTTATTTCATTTCATGCGCTCTAAATCTTTCACCTACTCAATTCACACAGCCATGCTACTCAACAACAGCTTGCATTTTCATGCAGTTTGTAATGAGCCACACATGTTATGTGAGGGCTAATGATACAACCTCAGTATATGAAGCAGAGTTTGAACCCGTGATCTAGTGACTGAAAGTGGAGTACCTACACCTATGAGTCACAGCTCCAAAAATTTTCGACACATGCACTAAGCTCGAAATTTGTGTACCGTTTCTTAGTCTAAAGGATGATTGTTAAACACTAATAATTTGAGGTGGTGATGTAAGGTGTTCCGCTAAAGCATTCAAACAAGGTTTTCAGTGAACTAAAATTTGGAGAAATTCATTTGAATGTATTTTATTGGCCTTGTGGTGGTCACAATTTAATATAGTTCAATGGTAAGTCAATAGAAATAAGTGTTTTCACACCAATGCCTTAATAAGTATGTGAAATCGAAAATTGACCAAGTTCACGCCTAAATCAATCAATATGGGAGAGAGTTTCCACCGGGTAGTGTCAGGTGCTCATCAAAATTTCCAACAAAACATCTTTAAGTACAGAGTTCTGAGAGTCTAGAGAAGGAAATTCCGGGTGGGAAAGTGTTTCTGTAAAGAGGAAATCTCCTTGAGCAACACAACTAGAGCCCTACACCATAAGAAAAGATCATTTGTGTTAAGATTCAGGCTGCCAAAAATTACTGTAACCAATGGGTTTCAGGATTCATTAACTGATTCTTATTGGGTACACTCTGAATTTCAGTGAATATTGACTGAAGTTTGCTACCCATTTAATTGAAACTGTCGTGCAATGTGTTTAACTGAGAGAATTAGCCAAAAAGACTGACGCAGCTGCTATGTCAGCAACAAAGTTTATACACTGAAGTTCATCCTGGCAGCAGCAGTACAGACAGTAGATTACATTCTTATATACAAATCACTAGTAAACTCGAAATGAGTGATTACACAGCCTGGTATAGGGTCAGCAGCAATTTTTATGAATTACTTAGACAAGTAAACCTTGCCCAGTTACTAGTTTACTACAGATAGATACCAGTTACTCAAGCTATGAGCTGTTATTATTGTATGAGAGCTGATGATAAAACTTAGTTGACCGGGAGAAGTTGAAACCCAGGACATATTTGTCGAAAGTATAAAGCTTAAGCCGATGGTCCACATTTTCAATCTAGTATTAACAAAACAAAGTTTGGAAGTTATTTTGTAGGTATAAACCAAACCATTAAAAAATAATAAGGATAGATTGCTTCAACACAAACCGCCTAGCCACAGATCTTGTAAGACAGGTAATAACTATTTGTCGACAGACTAAAACCAAATTTGAAATATTTGGTGTGCTGTATATATATATATATATATATATATATATAAAAGTGAAACACGTATGAAATAATCACGCAACCCTGTTTAGTGCTGCAGAGGATCAAATCAAGGAAAAAGACTGGAAAGAGATCAAAATCTGAATAAATATTGTATGCATTCCAACTGTTTATATAACTACAACACGGGTGTGTGCGGTAGTTTAATCAGACGTCACGAGTTGCGTACTATTCACTGAATACTTAAGAAGGTAAGCACATTTATCACATAAGAATTCTTGATGAACAGACATGTATAAAAACTGTGGATGACAACCTTTGTGAGCATTTACGTAAGTTTCCTTATGATTACTGGGATCATTTCAAAACAAACATTTTAGGGTAGCATACTTTAAAATAACAAAATGAAGTGAACAATTCTAACATTTTGTAGTTATTTAACATAACCAAGATAACCACTTATGGAAAAGTTATAAATATGAAACATATCAAACTATAAGCCTACCTGAAGATAAATCAATGGATGAAATAAGACAGTTTAGTCCAACAGGACTGTTAAATGCAGGCCACCCACAGCTACAGAAGAATTTTGCCTCACTGCTAAACAGTTTCGAGCCACATACAACACATTTATATATTCCGCGCGATCTTTCATTCAAATATTTTCCTGTGAAAGGTCTAAAACAGTAAGATTCGTTTGTAGGGAACTTACTTCTCTGTATGTTTCTCTTGTGTTACTCGGAACTCTAGGTCCGTCAATCTTGCCTTTAACACATCACGTGGAAATAGAGTTCTGGTGTTTTTATCCTCAACAGACTTGATCTGGTTACTTTCTTTTAATAGGGCTTGGATTCTTGGTGAAAGTGTATTTGCTTGTTTGATTAAATGCAACACATTCATTTTGGGTGGAGGACAAATTCAAAAGGAGTCACTAATGATATTCTGAATTAACTTCTTTTAATTCATATTCGACCAAAGACTATTTTGACACTGTGAGATCATTTTGTGGGATGAAGAGAAAAAAATACATGAATGATCAAAAAATTAATATGTGGATGTTACGAAGTAAAATATATCAGATATGTCTATTAAAGAAGCTAACGCTCCACAGCTACGATGCTAAAGCTAATAGAAGCTGGTGATGCATATGATTCACTACAAACCAACAGGGTACTTTTCCAACAAGAAAACAGATAGACACCCACGCAAACAAATATCCAATGCCCTGAAAACCAAAACCAGCTTGAGAATAAATATATAGCATTCAGTTAAGGATATTAACCTGCTGATTGGATTTCACTTAGTTTGAGTGGGTAATTTACAAAAGACGTATAAAACGCAAAACGATGGCTAATAATCATGAAAAAGTTGATTTGTAAACGTGATTAAGTGGTTAATAGGAAATGGCTTTCTATAGAAGTATATGAGATAGATAAGTTTCGTAGTGATATTTTGACTGGCGGCAAGATAGTGCACAACGGATAAGACAACATGAATATAGGTTTTGATACTGACATTATTAAGGTGGACAATCTTTCAAGTGTAAATCGTATGTTTTTACTGTGAAGACAAACTTGGTGCAGGTAATGTGTAGCAAACTGAAAAAACTGATTAGTTTGTGCTTAATTTTCGTTTATCTTTAGAATATCTTGCAGTTACTCTTGCAGGATAAGCTGCTGTTACAAATTTTAGCTTAAGTGTGTATAGACTTGGACAAATTCAAGCACATAAAATCTAAAAATCTGTCAAGCCAACTTGCCACAGAAAGTGCCAAAAGTATATATTGATAAAATTATTTAATCTTCAAATAAACCGAATTTTAAAGAAAGCGCACATAACATACTAGACCAAGGTTTCATTCAATGGCGTTAGCAGAGCAACATGAACCGGTGAATATGGGAATGCTTAAAACCCACACCAAAGACATCCAGAAACCATTAGATTTTCTATGTAAACATTGGAGTCATTTCCTTTGAATTCATAACTGACTACAAAGACACTTCCGAACAATCGAAAGTAATGTTTTAACTGTGCTGAATTTTCCTGTCTTCATAGAAAAACAGAGGTGGGCGGTCATGAAAATTAACATGGCGAAATTATAAGTGCATGTAGAAATCAGATAATGCGCGCGTGATAGTGGAGGGAAATATCATATATATATATATATATATATATATAATCCAAGACCCCCTCAATTTCTCATACACATTCAAGTTCAGAATATCTGTATCCCTTGTCATATCATATAATCGACCATAGAGTAATAGAAAATGACTAAAAACTTCCCCAGCTATTAAAATCGTGTCGTCCACTGCAGAAACCCAATAGGACAAAGATTGGCAAAGAATGGTTAAATGATAGTTAAAGTGGGCATGATTCCGGGCAAATGGTAACTATGGTAATATAATGGGCAAATATTGCCTAAATAACTGTCAAAATGGTAAAATTTGCCTTAAAAATTGAAATGGGAAAGCAGTGCTTAAATAATCGGGAAATATTGGTTAAATCACAGGAATGTATCGGTTCAACAGTGGTCATAATGGTAAAACGTAGGTTGAAAGTTGGTTGTAATTACGTCACACAAACAAAATACGCCTATTTTTTCTTACTACTGGCGATGACCATTATTCAGCCATTTTTAACCGTTTTAGTCTGACTGGTAAAGTGGGACAGTATGGCGCAATTACTATAGTGCACCCACAATTTTCCTAAAGTTTCTATCTTGCGCCCGAATTCGATGTTAGCTGGGTCCACAAGCAACTCAATATTACACCTAGTTTTATTTACACAGTTATATCTACCGAATCCGCCAAATACGAGGAAAATCATGTTAAAAAAGAGGAGAAAACGGGGCATTCCATTGAGAGAAAAAGGGGAAAAATTGGGCAATGATAAGATATTAAACTTTTTCGCAAACACCGGACATTTTCCCCTTTTTTCACATTTCCCTCTTTTTTAAGTCATGATATCCCCTGATCAGCAGAATTTCACCAAATATTCGCATATTTTCCCCTTAATCAGCAGAACACTATAGTGTTGAGTCAGGGAACAGAGTATACTTTATTCACTACCTGGATACTAAATATAAAAGTCAAAACCAGGGATTATTTCTAGATGAAAAATTATAACGCGAATGATGCGCAATTTTTAAAGTATCCCAAATAGGATTTTGCTTTGGAAGATTAGCAATCACAATTTTTAAGCAGTGTCAAAGTTAATAACTCACTCATATCCCATCTTTTTTCGTACCGCACACTGTTAAATTGCCGCTGTTATGTCCAATTGTCAAGATGGAAGTAAGACAAGGCTGTCTGCTATCACTGAGGATATTCCTAATTTTGTTGGGCTGTAATATGTTTGGGGAGCAAGCATATAGCAAAAATTTCAACTGATAAGAAAAATCTAGAAGATATGGACTTTCGTTGACGACTTATGTCTAGTGTCACATAAATTCGTAGATGTACAGGCGAAACCAACAAGCTTGCTGAAGAAGCAGGCAGTGAAGACAGGACTTCAAGTAAGCACAGGGAGGACGGAGATGACGAAAATAACAACAAGTGCAAATGAATGTCAACAGGATAAATTTGATGGAGGTCACTTTCTTCGCTCATGTGGGCAGTATTGCTTCAACTACAGGCAGACGGCACGGATGAGGATGCAAAAGCCAAACTTAGGATGGCAAGACAGACTTTCATTATTCTGAAATCAGCTTGTAAATCGTGTTAACTCTGCATATGGAACAAAATTCGGATTTTCAACTCCAGTAGTAAGTCATTTTTTATATGTGGGTCAGAAACTTGGCGGCCGCATCAGAAAAAGCATTCCAAACACACAAATGCAAGCTTTTGCCTTCGCTCATTATTGGATATCGAACGGTCAGAAAGAATTGGCAACAAGAAATCCCGGGAATCATCTAATCAAGAACCTATTGCTCAACAGATATACCGAAGAAAACGGATATGCATTAGGCACACGCTGAGGAGACTGCTTGGTGACATCGTTCACCAGATTCCTGAGCAGAACCAGAGTGAGGAACGTCTGGTTTGAGGGTGTTATGCAGGAGATCGTGTGAGAAGGTGTAGAGAGCTAATGAGAAATCGTGGGGCCATCCATAGAGGAGTTCAGAGCACAGGACAAATGTGCTGTTGAAGCCCTTTATTTCACCCGGAACCTAGGAAATTATTAATCATAATAATGTTCAGTTGTTGAAATTAATACCTACAACAACAGGTTATTGTTAACTGTTTCGTTAGACGAAACATAAACCTTTCGACTGATTGCTTTTATCTAGATGGTGTTGCAGTAAATTCATTCAGCACTTGTTGTAGCTGTGACTGATTTAAAAAATTTTTGTGTTCTAGTTTTGTTGATGTAAAGCTAATAACCTGTCCGATGAGCAGCAGGTGGAAGTTGCGCAAAGCGTTTTGGAAGACATTTGAGCAACCGAAGCAAAACCCTGGCTGATACATGAATAGTGTTATAGTTAAAAGGATAAAACCAAATGAATGGAAACTGAAAGCACTCTCTAACATGATATGGCGGTCAATTTCCAGTCTGGAAATAAACCAGTTAAAATTGGCAGGCGTAAAATAACGCCAATATCTTACTGACGATGATACAGACCAACTGACACATCCCTGGTGATATTTTTAAAGTTATACCCTGCTGCGTGGGATATACCTTGAGGCTCATGTTGTGTGTTCTTGTTTAGGTAGTGTGGGCTTGGGGTACAAGCGGCTATCGTGAAATGTTGTTGACGTAGTCAGTGGTACTCGTGATCAGCGTCCATGTTCAGCTGAACGTCCCTATTCCAGTCTCAACGTATTGCGAAGCATAATACACAGTGCCCAACTAGCGTAACAATGATTTAAGCGGTATTTCCGAATATCTGGAGAGTCCAGTAACTGCGGTTGCAATGAAATCAATTACCGATGAATCGCTTTATATCCTGGGAATTCGCTTATGTTAAAATAGCTATGTGGTTTATTGAACCTGTGAATTGACTGGGTTTTAAATGTTGACTGGAACCATATCCTAAGGATATGTATTCGAAATGGTTGAAAACATGTTTTGCTTTTTCAGTAGCTATTTATTTGTAGTTTGCATGCTTTTACCTTAATAAAAACCTCATTAATGAATAGCTTGAAGATGTAGTTTCTAGATTTGTAATAAGTACTTCTAACCAGTGTCAGCCACCATGTGAATCGTGTTGAAAGTTATGGTTGATAATAATGGTGTTGCATTACTATAGCTGGTCAACGTTTCATACAGGAGTCTAGAAATTCGTGCTATCACCACGCAACATGGTTTTCGATGGGGTATTCAGTAGGTTATTTATTATGTAATAGACTTTCTTAATTCCCTGTAGGGTTTGTATCCTTTGAATGAACTTTGCTGAATAATGTATGATGTGAAGTTTCGACTTCAACTGTTGTTTACTTGAAATGTGCTGCCAGACAACTGATTCGGGATTAATGAATTATAAAACCGGATCACTTGTGCATCTCGCCTTGTGTATGTGTGGATAAGATAATCTCTTTTGATTGAACTTTCTTCTATGTTGAGCATGCTGTATAACGGAAGAAAACCTTAAAATGAGTTCGAGGTGTCCCGTATCTCGTGGTGCGTAATTGTTGTGATGCCCGTGCATATCTCGTGTGGAGAGCTATGGGAGTCATTGCATCAGTCATCTGAACAGAAGAGTTAGTTCACTGGGTGTTTGCTTCGTCGTTGTAGGTGATTCAGCGGCCTTTGTGGGTAGATAAAATGAATGAAAGCCTTCGCTTAAATAAATCTTGGTGTGGTGTGGCATAAACACGAAATAAATATCTTGAAAATTGGAAATTTATTTTACGCCATCTGAAGCTCTCTGACTTAATACAATCGACTTCAAAGCATTAAATTTTGGTGGGTGAAGATGCTTTAGGTTGGCTTCTGTTTATGTCTGTCAGGTGGCACAGCGGTTAGGACTCTCGCCGAGCATGCACATGGTCCGGGGTTCAATCCCCTGCTGACGCACACCTGATAACTATGGTCGGCCTGCAAAATTTGGGCTACCGATATCCATGCTGAAAATTTCATACTTGTATCTAAAATGTGGTGTGGAATCAGGCTTTAATCAAGAGTCAAGAATCAAAGTTAATTTAGGATATACTTCAAGTAGTTGGCAATATATGGAGTCGTTTCTGGACTCACAAGGTAACGCATGGTGAAGCCCAGTGGGTCCTGTCTCCTGAAGTCTATACAATCCTGAGGAATTCATGCCGATTTACACTATTCAGTTATTCCAAATGTAGCGGCACGTCTACACTAAAAACAGGAAGAGATGTGAGAGAAAAAGTTTCCTTCAGGAGTATATCGTAAAATTCTGAGAACAGAATTGAAGCTGTAGAGCTGAACGTGTTAACATCTGACGTCATTTTTGTTTATCCAGCCGAGATAAAATTTCGGTGATCACTTTCATTGAATGTTTGTGGAACCTTAACTGTTTCTTCACCTGGGCAGATTAAAAATTTGTGTTCCAGCCTTTATTCCTCCGTTCATGTAAAAGGAATTTAAAGGCTGAAAGGGTACTGCCGTTCACGGATAGTACGCAGTATACTAACACAAGATCTAAAACCCGCAACTTCCATAGTTTTCGTTCCGCGTAAACCAAAGGAAAAGCAAAAGACAATATTTAATCGTCCAAATTACAGGATGTATTTCGGGACCAATTCGGATTGCGAGATTATTTCTTAGCTGGCTGGGAGTCGTGCACGAACGTGACACGACAGAGTACCAAATGACATGGATGCTTGACAGGAAGCCTTCAGCTAAACAAGTCGAATTAAACAGTAAGGGTAAGTATTCAATGTTCAGTGATGAGTGCTGTGGTCAATAATTTTGGGGAATTACCGCTACAGGACTTTGAATCGGTGTCAGTATTCACCAGCTGCAGTAGGGGCCTTCCCATTTCTCGAAGAAGTGGGTCACTACAGTCCACACATCTGTTTGCCAGAAAGTACCCAGTCTCCGAGTATACGACGGTGATACGACATTTTACCTATTTGTGCTTTTTGCGCATATGGGAACAAACAAGAGTGCAACTAAAGAATGTGCGATGTGGTGTTCTTCATCTCACGGTCTCAGCTGCCCAAGCTAGCATATCTACTTTTCACTTGAGACGCTCAGGATCCTCATTTTTTGAATAGTTGTTGGCATTTGTAATATGTAGAGACATTCATCTATTTTATCGTCGATTTTAAATGGCTTATCAACTCCCACTTTTCCGAGTATTAGCAGTTTCTGAGAGCTCTTAGTTAATGGATGTCGCTGAAGTTGATAGTCTTGTTTCAGTTTTCATATCTCCTAAAATGTTGCCGATTTGTCCCTCAAGCTAAGATGACTTACAGCCCGACGAAAAACCACAGAATAGCTGATTGATGGCCTTCTCGTCCAATAAAGAAGTGATTTTATAAACTGTTTCAAGGAAATATATGTACCCAGCGTGTTCGGAATTTTTACGGATTTCCAAGCTAGTTCTACGATAGCGCCGGGTAAGGTGAGGGTCACATACTAGAATTCCGTACTTTACAAAGTGATTCTGCTGGCGATGAAGTGATACACACCGTGACCAAGCCACAAAGATGGTTCAACAACTTTAAAAAATGTACAGAAACAGTTTTAGTAGCCACGCGTTCGACATTTAAAGGACTTTGAATTTTAGTACCTAACGATGTTCACCAGTGACGTCGACGGTCCATTATCATACAGTAACAAAGTGAAATGTCATCCGAATGAAGGTTATATATAAGGGTTCTGATGGAGATAATGATCGAACAAGCTATAGACAAAAATGGGGATATTCATGTAAAATTACAATACTGTAGACTGGGGTACTGTTAGTGGATTTTCAGAGTGTCTGGCCTCTCAAGATTAAATCTTAATGCACGTGAAGGCCTCATTTAATTAGTGGAATAAATGACAAAACTATCAGTAAACATTTTACTTTAAAATACTGTTTATAATGATGACATGTAGTTTTTAGGAGACAGATGTCCTTAGATGTTGTAGTGACCCGTTTTATTACTCATCATGGCAGTATACTTTCATTGTGTAATTGTACTCCGATTTGTTTATTACTCTAAATCTTGCATGTTAAAAATTGATACCTTTTGGTACTCGCTCGATTTTTGAATTGTTGATTGCTGCAATAATACACTATCGTATTCCTTAGCAAGTGCCTTTTTAATTACGTTGTGGATGTCGAGTAATCACAACGTTAGGACACAAATATAAACGCGAAGAAGTACTAAGATATACGTGCATTCTAGTTCAGTCAAAATAGAGCAGCAACAAATTGGCGAGCCCGACAGAGCTGATTGATGAACTACATCATTTCGAAATATACACAGTGGAATAAATCATCTTTGCCATCGCATTAACTTTTATAACTTCATAACATTTGGATGTATAATTACTGATATTTCTGCTAAAAGTACCTCCGGACCTGGCGGCACAGCGACTGCTATCCCAGTTCACCCTGATACTCAAGCAGCTGGCTGTTATGCAACACCTCGATTCCAGTTCTCTGTCCTCAAGCTTCAGCATTGTCTACAGGTGTGCAAACACTTTTACAATGGTCTGCAACTCCATTTACTCAAGCCGGTCCTACAGCTGTTCAATTACAACAGTTTACCCAATCACCTCAACAACAACAGATTCAAGCACAAGCTCATCAGTTACAACCAGCTCAGCAGCCAACTTATCTCCAACAATGATGGCAACTGACGTCCCTGTCAGTGGTCAACCTTGTACTGTAGCTGCATGCTCCTATGCTACTCCACAGTTTATCACTCTGGCACCAGGAGCTCCATTAAAAGTCATGACTGTTGTTCCTAACGGTCAATTGATTCAAACCACTGGTTTACCACAGCTTGTGCCAACTGCTCTTGTTGGAATGGCTATCAATCAACCAACTTCTACTCTCCAACCGCAGCAAACATCAATTCAAGTTACTCCTCAACGCCGAGTAACAACAGCCAGCAACAACAACAACATGCTGACGGACGTTCACTTTCAACCGTATCAGCAGCAGCTACTGCTGCACTCTTCGCTGGCACAGCCATCTCTTCTTGTACAATTCCACTTGTACAACCAGCTTTCATGGAAATAGAGGTAACTGAATGTTTACCCAAGTCATTTCCATACTTCCTTATTACGGTACTATTAATTGTATGTTAAGATATAAATCTATTCTGTAACTCTTTACAATAACAACCCCATTATTATTCTAATAATTTTTCTGGTTTTATTGTTACATTTTGCACAACTTTCTAAATATTTCGGTTCGTTTCGAAGTTGTTAACATTTTTGCATATATACAGTTATATTATCAAACCTCAAAAACTTAAAATCCTCAATTCGGTTTTCATACCACAAACTCGTATATATTTCTTCTGTAATTGTAAGTTACAATATCATTCCGAATACAGGTAAACTTCATTTACCTGCATTCTACGGAGGGGCTATTGTAGTGACCCGTTTTATTACTCATCATGGCAGTATACTTTCATTGTGTAATTGTACTCCGATTTGTTTATTACTCTAAATCTTGCATGTTAAAAATTGATACCTTTTGGTACTCGCTCGATTTTTGAATTGTTGATTGCTGCAATAATACACTATCGTATTCCTTAGCAAGTGCCTTTTTAATTACGTTGTGGATGTCGAGTAATCACAACGTTAGGACACAAATATAAACGCGAAGAAGTACTAAGATATACGTGCATTCTAGTTCAGTCAAAATAGAGCAGCAACAATGTATCTTGGAAAGCTGAGTATTTTATCATCATGTTGAGGTTTCAACATAATCTGTAGAACTGCATAAATAATGGACATTTATTTCAAACAACAATAATAGGAGTTTCATTTAATCGTTAACCAAATCTAAATACTTTGGTGAAATACTTTAATGCGTATATATGTGTGGAAGACGAGAAAGATAAGTATTTCGACGTGTATTATCTTTATTTTCTGATTTAAACCTTTTAAGATTATTATTTTGCTATTACTGAAGTCTTATGTTTGATGAATTCAGTTATTGGTATTATGAAGTAGAACTGAAAGAAAAGTTACATTATATTTGTACAAAACTGAAAATGTACTTTGAAGGATTCAGGTATTCTCATAATTAAATTTTCTAATTAAGCTACTTACAAGTAGTTAAAATCTAAAAGCGAAATATCTGTCGTTTACAAAGCGCTATTTGGTGACGACGAAAACAACCAAGTTATGATATTTTCTGTATTAGTTGCCTCAGATAAAATAAATAAACAATATTCTGGTATTTCTATTACAAGTAATGTTTTTATAACGGCATCAGGGTGATCGATTAATCAGTACTACAAATATTACAGCGGGAATAAAGTAACTAGTCGCGTCGGTGACACAGCGGTAGAAAGCTCGCCAACCACGCATGTGGTTTGAGGTTCGGTCCCCGGACGACGACGCACTGCTTTAACTCGCTAAACCATTATTAATACTGGTAAAGAAGGAAGGTTGGGCATGAGGCTAGCAACCCCATCCCGTAAAAATAAACACCACTGCTACCGAAACTTCAAAGCTCGAGCTTGAAGCCCTATGTTCCATTGGGAATGTAAAGGAATAAAAAAAGTAACTTATCTATATGTAATCAACTGGATTCATAAGAATTGAGTATCAAAAGAAAATGGACATTTATGGAAGTCTGTTGTGTTTGAAACAAAACAATTTTAGAGTTTTGTCTGGCAGTTTAAATTGGACCTACTTAAGAAAAATAATCCTAAGACAATCTCAAGAGGATAAAAGATCGGAGACGTATGACAAATATGAGAAATGACTGGAGGAGAAATCAGTCAGAAAATACATCTTGACACTGATGTTAAGTGGTTAATGTCAGTGCGAACCTGTCTATTAACACCCAAGTACCAGTTTAATGCGTTTTCAGCTAATTGACAACTGTTAAATCCTCAAAGATTATAGACTTCATCTGCTATTGCTGCGGATGGGTTCTACTGATATGTCAGTAAGTACGAGATATGGGTTAAGCAGCAGTTTATTTTAAACCTTTTGAACTACAGAATATTCGTCAAAATAATTTGGTATTACAACTCCATTAACCTGAATTCCTTCTTACATACATGATCGTTAGAGGTTCATTAGTAGTTAGAGATAACTTATTACTGATCACTCCCAGATGAATAAGGAACATAGGCTCTCACATAATTTGATCCTAGAACCGAAAGATCCATAAATACATATACCGTTAGTAATTCACTGACATGAAATCAGCCCATTTAACCTGTAGCTTGAATTTAGATTGAATATGAAGCAAATATCTGTTACAATTTTCATTTGAATTATCTTCCAGAAAAACGTTTCGCAGTCATTTCACTGATTGTTCATCGCATTATTAGGAATTTATAGTAACAAATAACTAGTATTAGGATGAAATGAATTGGCGTTTCACAATGTTTCCCTGATGTAACATAATCTTGCAGCTTTCTTGAAAACAACTTGTATCCATGTTATTATCAGCTGAACATTTTATCATTCTATTGCTGGTAGTAAAAATCAATACATTTTTTGTGTGCGACAGCTAATATATTGAAGGTTAAGTTTGACTTTGTTATCGGTGACAGTCGTCTCTCAACATCATTTTTGTTCAACTTTCTTACTGCTATGCTTGAAAAAGGTGTAAAATAAAAATTAATTAAGATTATTGATGAGAAACTATGAATGATATTTTACAATTAAATTAAATATAACTTATAAATTCAAAGGTCTTCGAATCTAATATTTTTGGCTTAAAAAATAAGTTACTAGTCAGTTTTTGGTACTTGCTACTTTTTAGTATATAAATATCATCAAAAGAAAAACGCGGTACACTGAGGAAACATACTGATCTTAGTTCTGTTATATTGCAAAATTATTTCATGCTTCAGATATTAAAAATACTTCCTAAAGAATTTATTTGAAAGCTCGCTATGAGCGGAGATCGACTTGCTCACTGTATGATTTAATTTGTTGCTGTAGAATTAAGGCAAAACTCACAGAATTGTACTAATTCAATAGACCCAGGGTATGAAGTCACTTTTAAAGATGTCCACCAAGCATTAATACTACAACAAAAGCCTTTATTCTCATCAGTTTAATATCCAAACAACAATGCTTGCTATTGGCCTCTTTCACTCTCTTTATCTTTCATTCTCCACCTCTCTTTTGCCGTACATATCTAGCAAACTAAAGAAACCCGTATATTTGAACAAAACTTGAATTTGTCTCACACGAATCATTCAGTATTCTGAACATAGATCGATAATGAGTTCAGCAATGACATGTGAGATTGAGAAAAAATTTAGATGACTGAAATCTAATTTAAATAAAGTTTTATGTAACGTATTATCAGTAATTGTTTTCATGAGAGTTTCGAAATAATGCACATATAATGTGAGAAAAAAATGAATCCTGTAAATTATCATGAAAAATCTGAAATGCTTTTGTTATTTAATAAATAAATGTAAGTGCAAGTAGATTTAACTCTGATTGGACACTAGTAACCAGTGTGATGTGTCTAATCCTTTCTTTGGTGCAGACTGAATTCTATCAGTCAGGTTTGCAATGTGGCCACCATTCTAGGTAGCTCGCCATCACGGTGCAAATTGATTTGATAATATTAGATGGTTGGAGGCAATCAGCAGGAAACCTTCAACCTAGGTTTCGTGCTAGTTGGCACTCACTAGTCGGCAGGGCATATCCGCAACCCTGAAGGAACTTGTTAGTGTATTAATGTCATATCCTTACTATCAGATACAATGCAGAGACGAATGTGATTATCAAACAACTTTTTTTGTCAAATAATTCAAGGGTACACTGAAGGGGAATCAACAAATTGAAAACAATACAAATGAAACTGATATCATTGGCAAGAAGAAGAGGAAGAAACCAAGAACACAGTAACGAAAAAGGAAATAAGCAGTAAATTAAAATCAATGAACTGCAAGGTAAATTATGTCTGGAATGTAATGAAGCCTAAAAGCATCTGATTTAAGGTGATTTCTTTTTAGCTTTATTACCTACAGTCAACTAGCCTTAGTTCTGAATATCATATGAATTTCACTCATCCATGTTATCTCTTATACAGGGAAGGCTAAAAATTTTTTTTGTGCCTTTACGTTCCCAGTGGAACATAGGGCTTCAAGCTAGAGGCTTGAAGTTTCTGTAGCAGTGTTTATTTTTACGGGATGGGGTTGCTAGCTTCATGCCCAACTTTCCCTCTTTGCCAGTTCTATGACTGGCTTAGCGAGGTTTGGGAGTGTGTCGGCTGGGGATCGAACTCCAGACCATGTGCATGGTCGGCGAGCGTCCTAACCGCTGTGCCACCGACACACTAAAGGCTAAAATGAGGAGTCTTTTTTGGAGATACATAAGATTTTCTTTTAAGCAATTCCTTTTTTTACTAAGATTGTTAAGTGAAGTTATTTGGTGTTGAGCAATTATACAACAAGTAACAGATAATTTGTTTGATGAAGACTTACTAGTTGGTTTTCTGTATCAGATACTATGAAGACTGATTATATCAGCACTACTATCCTAGTGATTGCATGAAATATCACTAATATTTGAAACGGTTTGCGTTATTAAAGCGCAGAATAACAGTTTGCATAATCCTGCTCTTGTAACGGTAGAGTGTTTTAATAAATCAAGGTTTATTCATGTAAGTACATAGCGGTTTCACAGCACAGCTTATCTAAATGCAGTAGGTAGTTTAAAAAAGTAGTAAAATCTTGAGAATGACATTATGCGTTTCAGTGAGTGGTTTGAGAATGTAGAGAGTTTTTTTGCACCTCAAAACAATATTCGGGCCGGATATCAAGAAGCCATTACAATTTAATTACTAACTCAGTCTTCTAAAATCTGATGAATTTGAGTCACACAGATACACCAGAGTCCTGCTTTGCAGTTATATGCAAAACTGAAGTGGAATAATACATGAAGTGTTAGATGAAGAAACTTGTTGATGATGGAGACACTAGTAATTCGTCTAAAGGAGCCGGGACCCTAAATGCAGAAAAACTTTGTTCAACTTCTCATTCTACCATAATTTTGAAGTCCTATTTTATAGTACAAAATTTACTATTGCCACTCTTAATGCGTTACTTTTACGCAGTCTGGTTCTTCTTTGCCTTCTTCCCGATTATCAAATGGACCTTCAGCCAAATCGCTTGACATCTAGTAGCATTGTTCACAGTGAAAAATTTGCATACTTACTTCCATCGTCTTGTTAGTTATCATACAAAAAGAAGTTTTAAAAAAAACACTGGTTAGGATTCCTTAAATCAGCATGAAAACCTTATTTCTCCAAAATCAAATTAAAAATTTACTATCATGAATTTTTAAAATACAGTCTACAATTAATCTGTTTGTTGTTAACACGACACACTTTACTTTAATCCAAGTGGAACATCATTTCACAAGTTGTCTTTTATCCGCCTACAAACTTTATTTATGCTTAAGATTACCAAAGAAGTAACTCAGCATCTCATTGTACTTTCTCTTTGAAAATCAAGAATTTTTTCTATTGAATTTTATTCAAACACTGTTGGTTAGGTATACCATATATAGAACTCACAATTTCTTTTTTATTGTTCAACATAAAATAGAGTAGCGCTTCACTTTTTTAAAAATTATTTGAAGTGGGTTTATTCTGGCTTAGTCAGTGCGTAATGTTTATCTCAGTTTTTCCCACACAATATTCAAGAGAGTTTCATTGAATTAAGTTTATTTGAAGTGAAAAAGCGAAACGAAATTCGCACATTCATTTTCAGAGTGAATAGAATGCACTTTATTTATTTATTTATTGCATATTGCTGTATATTAACTGGTTTCTTATTCTATAAATCTGTATAAATTAAAGTAAATACCTAAATTTGAATAAGATAACTTGAGTGTCGCAAACCTTTATAAACCAAATTCAACATCGCCATATGATGATGCTATATGTCAGGTGATTCACAACGGAAAGTTCAATGAAGCCTTTGAAGTGAAGACCAGATTAAGACAAGGTTGACTACTTTCAGCGATCAGGTTTCTAACTGTGGTGGACTGGATCATGTGGTGAACTATGGGGAGTGAGAAGACGGACAAACGTTAGACTGACAGGAAGACCCTAGAAGATCTGGACTTAGCGTATCATTTCTGCCTAATGTCGAAGGAATCTGAAGACTTACAGACAAAGACCAACAAGTTGGCTGTAGAAACAGTCAGGACGGGAATTCAGGTGAAAATAAAGAAGACAGCGGTAATGTAGATACCTGATAACCGAAGACGACAGGCACCAATCACCGTCAACGGGAGGAATCTAAAGGAATTCATCTCTCTCACTTACTTACCCACTCAGCATGGTTTCAAATGTAGGCTGCATGGATGAAGGTTTCAAAGCCGGTTAAGATGGGCTCGGAGATCTATAACACTCACCAAGAGGAACAAGACCCAAAGTTTTACTACCAGTGTCAAGCCAGTGATTCTAAACGGTTCAGAGACGTGATGTATCACGAAAATAATTTACAATAGGCTGCAAACCTTATCAACTTTTCTGTCTTCATTCCACACTAAAGATTAGATGGTCTGATGGAAAAGATATACAACAAGGAACCGTGGTAGTGAAAAAGTCAATAGAAAGACGTATTGAACATACTCTGAGTTGACAGTTGAGTGGCCTAACGCGCCAGGCCCTCGAGTGTGACCTTAGCGGGAAACGACTAGTTGGGCATCCGAGGGTCACATGGAGGAGATAGTGTGTGTGGAGGAAATGAAGGCTTCTGGGCAGTCGTACAGCCAGCTGAAAAAGATTGCTGAGAGCAGAGTGGAATGGTGAAGCCAGAGGACGATTAACAGTAATATTAATGCATCTTGAAGTGATTATAATAACATTCATAATCATTATTTATGAGAAGACGAAAAGTTGGCTATCCACTGAGTTGTTTAGTTACTTTTGTTTCTGTTCATGCTAGTTTTTTTCAGTTAATTTATACCTCATAAGTATCTATTTACTAACTTAAATATCATAAGTACACGCGGAAATATGATCTGGCATTATACTTTTTTTTAAAGGAAACTAATTCACTTTATTTGTTTAAGTGTAATGCAGATATTCTTAATTTTATTCTGGAGAAGAGTTTATGGCTCCATTTTGCATAAAATCTTAATAAAGTCAGTAATTGGTATAATTGTTGTCAGATAGATGATCTCTAAATTTACGCTAATTTCTAAATTACGCTTATTGAAACCATTGAACTGAACAAATGAATACTTGAATTCTTATGATAAATTAAGATTTACATGTTGAGTGTTTTAATGTGACATAAGCTCTGTTCTTTTTAAAAGTGTGTGTAATTGTTTTGATTTTGAACAGTTTTTAGCTGAAATATTTCTTTGTTGAAGAAATAATAATTTATATAATTTTGGTGAGTTTGTTTAGGTCATGAGAATTTCTTTTAGAAAGAGAAAAAACGATGAGTCTCACAATAAACAGATTATTACAATAGTGAAATTGAGTGAAACTCATACCGGTATACTTGTTTGTGCTGCGCATACAAGCATACTTAGTTAGCATCTGTGCTAATAGACAATATGAAGTAAATGGTTGTAGAAAATTGATTATTTTTAGTAGCTGTCTCATCTTTAATTATGCGCAACTCGGCTGCAAGTTGAAATTTTATTGTAATCTTCATGGATAAGTTAATCTAATTTATGAACAATTAGTCAGTCAATGAAACACATTCAGTTCAAATCCCAAAAATTCAATGGTTCTCTAGCTGATATCAATCCGTGATCAACTCGTAAAAACAAAACTAACACTTACAAACCGAACTATAGAAAATTAATCTGATGCTCACTAGTGACTTGCTACGAGATGGAGTTTTAGTGAGAAGTCGTGACCAATGAGGTCCATCCAGGTGTCACGTGTGAGGATGGATGTCCCACCAACGACAATGGTTGGGTTTGCGCTAAATCACGAATTGGTAGAAGTTAGAATTCATGAGCCATTGAATCGGGTCTCAGTGGCTGAGTAGTATACGAGTTTGCCTTGTAACCGGAAGGTCCTGGGTTCGAACCCTGGTGGGTGCGTACTGCTGATGATTCCCAAACTAGGATGAAACAGCTGTCCAGTACTCCCTGGTTTTCAATGGTTCTCTGACTGATCAACTCGTAAAAACTAAACTAACCCTTACAAACCAAACTATAGAAAAAAATGAAAGCTTCACAAATAAACCATCCAGCTCAGAGAACACAACTACATCAGAATCATCCACCTGAGCTACAAATCTTCTCCATCATATGACAATGTATGCTCCAAATCATTTCAAACGAATTAACTCTGTATACGCTGATTTAAGGTTATGGTGATTTATTTGAATGTCGTGTTTTATTATTATTATTTTCCCTCAGGTTCTGTGTGGAACATACAGATTCAACAGCACATTTCCATTTTGTCCTGTTCTATGCAGCCCTCTTTAGCTGTTCCCACGATTGCCTATAAGCTCTTATCTCCCCCTCACACAATCTCCTTCATGTGACCCTCGGATACCGAACTAGTCGTGTCCGACTAGAGGGCCTGGAACGTGGGACTACTGAATAGTCCCATTAGCCGTATCCATCTTCATTTTCTTAGGCATTTTTGTTGAGCAATAGGTTCTTGATTGGTTCGTTTTCAGAGTTTCTTGTTGCTAATCCTTTCTGGCTATTTGATCCTCAATATGGAGCCAGTGAAGGCAACTGCTGATATGAGCCTGGAGCATGTTATAAATGCTTTTGATGACACACTAAGTCTTGTTAGCATACTAATTCTGTACAGTTAGAGAGGCAGAGAGAAAGATCGAACAAAAATATGTCACCATCGGTAGGTCATTCTGTAATTAATTTTTAAAGGATTACTTACCTAGTTTTATGGATTATCATTTCATTCATTATCGATTGATTCAAATTCCTCTCAATACATCACTACTAGCCACCTAGCATGGTGGCCACATTGCAAGCTTGACTGATAGAATTCATTCTGCACCGAAGATAGGACCAGACACACACATTACACTAGTTACTGACTAGTGTCCAATCAAAAATATCCAGTACAGTCCTACAGGAGGTCAATTGCGAGCCTGAATAGCTCAGTGGTAACGTCTCTGACTGCAGCACTGAGTGACGCGGGTTCGAATCTCAGAAGGGACATGAGTTCCTTAGAGGTTGCAGATACGCCTTGCTGATGAGTGCCAACTAGCACGAAACCTAGGTCCAGGGCTTCCTGCTGATTGCCTCCAACCATCTAATACATCACTACTAAACCAAGTATTAATTCAATAAATCTACGGTAGCCTGTTTTTGTAAATGTGATTGGCCATGTGTACATATTCAGTGGTTGGTGTGATAGTGGTGAAAATGTTTTGTTAGAAATCATCGTCATTTCAATGAAACTGAAGTTAACAGTTCAATATTTGAGGTGATTTCGGTTATCAACAGATTAGTGTTGTATCCAGTTTTACTTTAGATGGGATTTCCATCAAGCTACCACAATGTCAAAAAATTTTAGATGCAGTTAACAATTAATGATCTTAGTTCCTAAGTGTTATTTTTACTAATTTTTATCTTCCAACATAAGTTTAAAGTAAATACAAAGATGATTATAAAAAGTCATAATATTCAGATTTCTTTATGGTTTTTAGCGTCAAAAAGGAGAGATATAAGTGAGTTCTAAGTGGATATGCTTCGCGTTTGTCTAAACTTGAGGAAAGCTAGGTTTTAGCAATGATAATAATTGACGTTACAGGATTTCATCATGAGCTGACATTGGTTAGAGAACCATTGGAAAACCAGCTGGGAGCACTGTACAGCTGTTTCGTCCTAGTTTGGGACTCTTCACAGTACGCACCCACCGGGCTTAGAACCCAGCTCCTTGTAACTAGAAGGTCCTGGGTTCGAACCCCGGTGGGTGCGTACTGTGAAGAGTCCCAAACTAGGACGAAACAGCTGTCCAGTATTCCCAGCTGGCTTTCCAATGGTTCTCTAACCAATGTCAGCTCATGATGAAATCCTGTAATCAATCAATCAAATCCCTACAAACCAATACTTGAATAATAAAGATATTGAAGTTCTAGTGCTTGTTTAGTGGCAGAAACGTTTCTTTTATCGTTCCCAGAGGAACATAGGGATTCAGTCTCTGAAGTTTCAGCAGTGAGGTTACAAGCTTCACACCCAAAGGTCCCTCTTTCCGAGTTCATCACCGCCTAAGTGAGAGCTAGGAGTGCGGCGGCTGGAAATCAAGCACAAACCACGTGCATGATTACCGAGCATTTTGCCATTAAACCACTGACGGTGGTAAAAACGTGGATATCAGATGATGTACAGCGGAGAATCATAATGAGTTGGCACACATATTAAGAAGTGACATCATCAATGAGTTATTGATATTTTCATCCTTAATATCCATGCTTCCGCATTTTGACAATCTGTGTGTTTTGTGAATTCGTTTCCGTGTTTCTAAAGATCTTAGAACTTCACACTGTTGATTACATTGGTGTAAACGTATTTTTAGTTAATATTTTTGGAGGCCCTTACCAGATTCTGAGATCTGCAGTCTCAGCTCACTTTCATTACAGTTAAATAGTATGCCATGGGTTACTAATAAAATCTATCAGATACTTATTCTAAACTATTCATACATGGCATATTTATTGTCTTTTCATAAGTATTAATTACCGCGAAGAAGTAAAACCACATTATATAAGTAATCAATAATTATCTCTGTATAAAATTCAACAGTTCAATAGATTCTTCACAAGGTATTTTATTTTACGCCAACGTGATTTGCCAAGCTTATAGAAATATTGATTTTGCTATTGATTATAACTACACTGACAAGTTACAATTACAACAAAACAGAGATGAGAAATTCAAAGTATTCCTTTCACAAAATACTTAAATAACTGTATAATAATTAGTCATAAAATATTTAATGATATTTATTTGTGCTCAATAATAAATATTGTTTATTAATGCGAAAAAGATAGTGAAGATAATGTTTATTAAACTTGTATTTATTTGACAGACGAAGTTAAGGGTCATTTTTATTGAAAAGAATTTCTACATACTCGTCTTACTTTAAATCTGCATACATTAAACACACAGGCTGAATCACCAATCAGAATTGATTAGTATTTTTCGCATTACTTTGTATAGCAAGCAAACTTTGGATCTTTATGTATGCACAGAACAAATAAGTCGATTGAACAGTATCTGATAGACATTATTGGATGGTTATGTTAAAATCGAAATTTTTGAAAAAAAAAACAACAAACAACCACAGTAAAGATCATCAGGATAAAAATCAGGCTAATGATAATAATCTTGAGCACTCTTAGATAACGATTTATTCGATCACTTAATTTTTGAAAACTTTTCTGGTTTAACGATTATTTTACCGAATGTTCACACTTGCACATGAACCACTAGGAACGACTGAACACTGTTCATTTGTTTATTTCAACTTTGAAACTCAACAGTTTATACTAGTGATTTCATTGAAAACAAATTAGACTAGTGGATTTCAACTTGGTGATTATTTTGAAACCTGTTTACCCCGTTGTGTACCAAAACTCGGTAAATGATAATGGGTTTTCACTGTTAAGAAGTTCCAAACTATGATTCGGCAATTGATTAGTTTTCCATGGCCTTTAACTAATCTTTGACTGGTATTCATAGGAAATTAAGACTCTTCTTAAACTAAACAAGTCAGGTTGTTATTAATTCCGAAACAGGATGTCTGTAACTGGATATGATACTTCACTTAATGTATTATCAACATGTCAGACTAACAGTCGAAGACAAGATATTATTGTTATTATCACCGAAAATACCCATTGAGTCATGAAGAAAATAAAAGACAGATTCAGCGAAGAAAATTTTCTTTATCGACGAAATCATCTTCAGAGGCTGTACAGTCGTATTTATACTTACCAAAAATGTATAGTGGTCTATTATTGAGTAATAGGGGGTGACATAATTGATATAATTACTCGGAAGTGGCTTTAGAAGTAAAAAAATTAAAAGTTGTAAATTACGTGGTACTCAACGGCACAAAAATAGAAATTTGATAAGGTTAAAATTGCTATTGCTATCACTGAATAGCAATTTTAACCTTATCAAATTTCTATTTTTGTGCCGTTGAGTACCACATAATTTACAACTTTTAATTTTTTACTTCTAAAGCCACTTGTGTCAGTGGCACAGCGGTTAGGACGCTCGCCGACCATGTACATGGTCCGGGGTTCGATCCCCGGCCGACAATGCACTCCTTTACCTCGCTAAGCCAGTAGTAAGACTGGTAAAGAGGGAAGGTTGAGCATGAGGCCAGCAACCCCATCTCGTAAAAACAAACACCACTGCTACCGAAACTTCAAGCCTCTAGCTTGAAGCCCTATGTTCCACTGGGAACGTAAAGGAATCAAAAGAAGCCACTTCCGAGTAATTATATCAATTATGTCACCCCCTATTACTCAATAATAGACCACTATACATTTTTGGTAAGTATAAATACGACTGTACAGCCTCTGAAGATGATTTCGTCGATAAAGAAAATTTTCTTCGCTGAATCTGTCTTTTATATTATTATTATTTTATTCCTTTGCGTTCCCAGTGGAACATAGGGCTTCAGGCTAGAGGTTTGAAGTTTCGGTAGCAGTGGTTTTATTCTTACGGGGTGGGATTGCCAGTCCCACGCCCAACCTTCCCTCCTTGCCTGGCTTATTAGCAGCTAAGTGAGGTTTGGAGGTACGTCGACCGACAAGATAAATATTTGATAATTAATTAATGAGAACGTAGTGTCCAATTGTAAAGCGAACTTCCTTACAGGTTATTAAACCACTTATTCAAGATGTTACTTTGTAAATGTCTTTCATAGTGACATACATTTTATAGAAACATTTTGACTCACTTGAGCTGTCATTTATTGCAGTAATAGTGTCAACTTCCAAATCATTTTAGGTTTTTCCTTTGTATTTTAGGATTTTCCTTGTGTAATTATTTGGCGAATCATAAGGATAATGTACGTCGATTAATACAATAGGATGCTCTAAAAGAGAAATTTCACTTGATCCGATAATTTTATTATATTATTATGTTACAGGCAGGAAGTAAAGCTTAACGGCTTTCAGAAGGTACGCATAAAATAAGTGCTGAATGAATCAGATCGTGGCAAAGTACGTTTGAGATTTATAAACAGATTTTGAAGCTATTGAAATACCCATTTCTTTCAGAGGTAACATTTTAACTTATATAGTACTTCTACCGGAGGCATGTTGATAAGCTAGTTATAATAGAAAAAGAATGTGAATACAGAAACCAAACCATACTTCCATAAACTGAAAATGTTGTAGATACCGTTACTCTTTCACTAATCATCACAATTATTTCTATATTTTTTTATTCCTTTACGTTCCCAGTGGAACATAGGGCTTCAAGCTAGAGACTTGAAGTTTCTGTAGCAGTGGTGTTTATTTTTTTACAGGATGAGGTTGCTAGCCTCATGCCCAACCTTCCCTCTTTACCAGTCTTATTACTGGCTTAGCGAGGTAAAGGAGTGCATCGTCGGCCGGGGATCGAACCCCGGACCACCTGAGTGGTCGGCGAGCATTCTACCGCTGTGCCACCGACGCACAATTATTTCTATTAATGAAGTCTTTTTCTGTCTCCAAATATATTCGTATACATACACGTACATATAATACTTATTTATTATATTTAAAAGTTCTGGTTTGACGGTGATGAGTCATACAAGTTATTTCATATGTGTGCATGTCATTGAGTTCATTAGAAGATACTTATTACTAACACTGTTTCTTCTGTCAAAGATTGCTACACAGTTACCATTAAACATGATGTGAAAGTCGTTTATTGCGTGTAGTTATAGATTCGAAGAGGCAGTTATCACAACTATTTGAAAATAAGAAAGAGAAACGTATATGACAGTAGTCGTGTTTTCAAAGCAAGCCGAAATAAAGTCACGTAAACTTTCACGTGTGACTACTGAAGATTACGTCACTAGAATCATACTGTTCAAAAGTATGCGAATATTTAAGTGATTACAACACAATTACAAGTTTTAGTATTAATGACCTCCATCTGTAAGCCAATGAATTGAAATGTGTGAGTATATTATACATTTCACATTAAAATTTAGTCAGCCTATATGAAATTGACAGCAAGTGGTAAAATCATTTGATATCATATTATACTGCTGAAATTGTTTTTCTTGCTTCGTTCATAGCTAAAACAATACAGTACTTTTTACTCTCTAAAAGATTAAAAGATATTCATTAAGTTGAAGCACTTACGTTTTTGGACAGTTAATGCATTATCAAATATTGGTTTACTGGAATCTGATTGGTTTTACGGGTCTGACAACGAGGACCACTGAAAAATAAGGGAGGACTGGATAGCTGTTTCGTCCCAGTCCGAGACTCTTCAACAGTATGCACCAACCGGGGATTCATGGGACATTGGATCGGGTCTCAGTGGCTTAATGGTCTACAAACTCGCTTTGTAACCCGAAGATCCTAGGTTCGAACCCCCGTAGGTGCTTAATGATGAAGAGTTCCGAACTAGGACGAAACGGCTGTTCAGTGCTCTCCTAACTGATTTCAGCTCATGACCAAACCTGTAATTTAATGTACTATTTTTACATTATGATGTTGATTTGTCTTTTACTCAAAATAAGATATTCTTTACATTCAGATGCGCGTGGTCTTAGTCTGCTGAAACATTGGACACTGAGAGCGTGTACGTGACCAGCCATCATGAAAAAGTTCTCAGTCATTTAATGCAAGTCAAGTTAAACACAGGTATATATATCTTTATAAAATGTATGATGGTCTTACATATTATTGTATGTCAGTGGTTCAGTGGTAGAATACTCACTAGCCACGCGCGTGGTCCGGGGTTCGACTCCCTGCAGACACATACCTAAACCTCACTTAGCCGGTAGTGAGACCGGTAATGGGAGAAGGCTGGAAGTGAGGTTGGCAATCCCAACCCATAAAAATAAACACCACTACTAGTGATATTTCAAAGCTCAAGATTGAGGCCCTACATTCCACTCGGTAAGCAAATGAATAAAATAAATAAATAATAAAATAACATAAGCATTGAATAATGGCGTTAGTAATGAAAACCTCGGAAGAACAGCAGTTTTAAAATAAAAATTCTATTCAGTGTTTCTAAACTTTCGAAATGTGTTCACTAAATCATTGTAAACTTCTTTTTTAGTGATAAGACATCGAGAATAGCTTTAAGGTGCCAAAGTTCTTACAAAAATGTTTATCTTAAGGTTTGTCTAAACGTTTTGGAGATAAAGAATTTAAACGTAATAATTTTGTAAGAGTATATTAAACCAGTTACATTTTATAATCCTCTAATAACAGTAATTACATTAGATGCAATAAGCTTTTATTTTTAAATGAATTACTGATAAAATTCACGCCTTTTCCCATTAAGTCTAATCAGGACACTCAGACACAGAAGCAGCATCTTTTAACATGAAAATCTTTTACGCTATCTGGTCTCCACGAAATGCAACAAAATTATGAACAACATTTCTATGAAGACATGAGAAACGTTACAATTTAATTACTATTCAGACAGACCGAAAGTAACTGTCATTTGAGTGAAATTTCGATTACTATCAGACTGTAATGCTGGATTCAGACAACATTAGTTATCTTGCGAGACTTGATTCTAATACTAAGGGTGATTAAAAGCAGTCGTTTGGGAAACTTAAGCATTAAGTCTAGCTCTAATGAAGATGTAAAGATAACAGATGCCTGAGTATCAGACTACAGTAGCAATGATCAAACAGATAAAACAAATAAAATGTCAGTGTATATTTGGATTTCGAGAAGTTGGAAGTTCATTTTACGGATCACTGCAAGAACATTTCTAAATCTTAGAAAAATCAGAATCATTCAAAACCAGGTAGTACCAAACAGATGGATTGTTTCGACTTGTGACTCTTAGTTATTCAGCTCCTACGATGCTATCAGTAGATTATCCGCAACTCACAGCCCTATGGATTCCAACTTTCTTCAATTCCCAGTATAGTATTAACATCCTACAATATGACAAATAAGTAAATGTTTTCACCCAAATTTATGAATATCAATAGTAATTACACACTGCATGATGTACACTCCTCAAAGTTGGAATTCTATGGAGAAAAAATACCAGAGGTTTATTTCTAATAAGTCCTCTAGGATAGTTTAATTATATACATCTATGAAATGCTAACCATTTATAGAAATGAGCCCATTATAACTGAAGTTAAACTGCGAGTCTTGGATTTTGCATAAGGAAAATAAATCGGGGCACAATTTCTATCGAAAAGCCCCACCATTACTTTCTTTATCAATAAGCATTTACCGTTTGAGAAATGAGGTCTATCTGATAACGTTTATGACATTAAAAAGGAAAACGAAATATAGCATGGAATTTCTTTAAAGCTTACCGCAGCAGATATCACATGCTAAGTTTAACTTAACAGTCAAACTACTATTAATTCAGAAACTAATAGTTGGGATATCCATCTTATGCTCCAAGTGTCTCAAAGTGCTGTGTAAAAAAGTTATTTTCAACTAACGTAATCCCTAGATAACAATTCATGTCTATCGAAAACTAGAACCTTTGTTCCTTTCACAGTCTTGATTTTATCATAGCGGTAGTTACAAGTATAAGTATTCTCTAAAGTTCATGTTGAAGTAAATGATTTATTCACGCTTTTGTAGAGCAAGTTATATTTCGAGAAAATTTAAATGACTGATGTGACAGTTTGTGCTTTGAACCAAAAATTTTTATACTTTTAGCTACATTCATTTGTGTGGGTTAATTACTAGTCTAGCGTTTTACAGGTTAATTCTTACTGGCGAATTATATTTTGGCTACTCAGGTTAATTCTTACTGGCGAATTATATTTTGGCTACTGCATGTCCAGAAAATCTGCATCACAGCCTTACAGAAACATAAGTGAATATCACCTATATTTGAAGAATATATTGGCCGAGTTGTTTGGTAGTTGGAATGTTTAAAGTTTTAATATACTAGGCCGTCTGTAGCATATTTTTCACATCAACTCATTCATGTTACGAAATTATCAGCGCTTTTTACATTCTTCTTTATGTTGAATTAGTTCAGGTTTAGTTCTGCTGAGCATATGTTACAGTGACCAAACTAAGAAGTTTACTCCATAAATTCACCGAAATATATATTTGAATTGAAGCTACTACGATTTACACTGCAAAAAAATATAAGTATAACTTAACGTCTGTAACCACTCTGAACATGTATTCTCTTGAACACTAGTGTTTTGTGAGTCACAGCCGTCAATAGTACTATATGGTGGTCGAAAAAGTGACTGTCTTCGAGAATAGTTTCGAAATGGGTGATCTTTGCATTTATGCCTTCGGCAATTATTCATTCGTCAGACATATTTACATGAAACTTTCCTTTTGCATTCATCATGACAAAACTACTTTTCGGGTCATTAAGGAACCTGCACCGAGGAAAATGTTAAAATTCCTGTCGGTTCTAGGTAAAAGCGTTGTTGAGTTATATGGGAAAAATTCAAATTTCCCCTCAAACCATACTCTTGTGCATATTCGTAAGTATTTTTCGCCTGTTATTCTTTAAAATACATGTTTATCAACAAACCACAAATGTATCAAAAAGAAATTGAGCTTAAAACGAAAACTCTTAAAATTAGCGGGGAATTTATTAATATTAAATGAACATTGCGAATCAAGGAAGTATCTATCTATTTATTTCATGTGAAGCGAGGCTGGAATAAGCTTAAGTGCGTGTTTGGGGTTTCAATATCACTTGACAGGAGACAACTAATACAAAGTCCATAAAGAGCTGTGCTGGGGTCAGTGTTTAACCTTTTTAATATTTCGAAATTTAACTCACTTTTTTAACTCGTTTTGGTTTATATTTCAGTTTCGTGGTCTTCAATGGCTAAAAAGTCATTAATTTAAATTCATGGTTCCAAAAAATTAAAAATAGTAGCCCTTGGCGTTTAGATTTCAAAAAAAATACGCAGAAACTCAAACTGAAAAAAGATGATGGTGTAGTCAGCCACTAAAACACAGTTAAAGATGGTATATGAGAAGGTTAGAGTTATGAGGAAGATGGCTTTCAAGAATAAAATTAGAGTAGAATCCAATTCCACGAAGCTGGGTGGAAAAGGATTGTTCGATTATGTGGACGCAACTAAGCAAAATGATTTGATCTACAAAGCACTCTGAAATTATTGACAGATGAAGCCAATGGACGAGATTAGTTACCATAAACGGTAGTGTTAGACATAAGTCACCAAAATTTGCCAGGAAGCAGTGAGCTTTAGAAAGACAACGATGAGGTCAGAAATTTCTTATATATCATACGTATATTTGTTTCCACAGGCTATTGATAAAAACTTTCAAATGCGTAAAAATAGAAACTTTCAATAATAGTTACTAGTATATGTTACTGGCAATTATTTACAGTGAAAACTTTCAAACAATTCCATGGTTACTGCACAAACGCTTTCTTAAAAATTCGGAAACAAGGTCAAAAAGGAAATTAGTTATAAAGCAGTATACTGATATAGTTATTTAACATATTTCAAGATAGTATGTACATTTTTTCCAAAATCACTTTGGACTGGTTTATGTGGGTTACAAACTGGCGATAACAACCTTTGTATAATATTTGACAAAAGAAATCTATGTGATATGCACAAGTTTCAAATAATAAGGCAGCGATGCTTTTTTGTTTTGGTGTGCAATGCTATTCTAGCAGCAGTATCAAAGACATCGTTGACTCCATCTTTGTATTTGGCTAAAATTAAGTCACATTACCTATTATAACGTCTACCTGAACACTCGACGTATGCTCGAGCACCAATTTTTTCGGCTACATGTTTGCCTTCATATTCAGTAACAATTTGCTGTTTCATTTTCAAAAGTTCTCTTTTTGTTACTTCATCGTTTCTAAGATCCTTCTTGTTTGCAACAAGTATCACAGGAGTATTTGGCAGAAAATTTCTAATCTTCACACTGTAGATGAAACTAATAGTGTACATACTTCAGGCATCCATTTTTCTTCCACATTTTCTAAGCTATCAGGACTATCTACACTGAAACATAGCACTATCACATGTGTATCGGGATAGGTTAGTGTTCTCAACCTATCATAGTCCTCTTGTCCAGCTGTATCCCAAAGCGCCAGTTCAACCTATTCTGTGAGATTTGTTTGAAAAAAACGACGTACATTTTTATTTTCAACTGACACATCTGAAACAAAGCTCTCAAATATTGTTGGTATATATACATCTGGAAATTCTCCTTTACAGAAGACAGTTAGCAAGCAAGTTTTTCCACAAGCACCATCCCCAACTACAACTACCTTTTTTCTAACGACGGCACTCATAGAGGTAATTTGAATGAAGCAACGACTCTTACGGTTGTTGAGGTCAAATTCTAGTGCAGTAAAATAAGTTGTATTAGTCCACATACAGTTTGTAAATTTCATGTCCAGTTATCCGTTAAACAATGTATCTGCTTTAGTTCTTTAGATTCCTCTAACGAAATCATCCTTCTTCATAGAAGTTTTGAATACTGATACACTTGCTAGCTTTTCACTCCGTTTCATATACGCTTCCGTACAAATGGGTTTCTTGAAATAAACTAACCGAAGGAGAGTACGAGAACTACTCTGAAGGAACCGTCATTTACAAGTTGGAATTTTGTTTATTAGGACCATGACTGTAGTTCCTGCTGATGGAAATGCGTTGCCACCCTTCCTAAACTATCTTATAACCAGAAGTGCCAGCTGCTTAAGTTTATCAAAAAGAAGTCTACGAAATTTTTCAAAATATTTACCCATTCCCGTCCATCTGTTTTCTTCAATCACTAATGGCCTACTGAGTATCCCTAGACTCTGAAGGACGTCCCTTTGGGTGCGAAACCCTATAGTCTACCTTCGAAGAGGATTTCCAAGGACAGCCAATTCGCATTATGGTAGCCATGGTAACAACATAAATGTCATTTTGCTACTTTGAACTTGGATGTCGTGACGATGACAAGTCTTTATGCGATAAAACTCGAGTGAAATCAACACAATGTTCTACATCTAAAATGTGTGATACCTAAGAACGTTTAATCACTACCAAGCACTAGATGGTCACCAACGTCGTGATCTCGTATAATTTCATAAAATGCTTTGATAAAACGGTGACTTAGTTAATACTGGGATACTTACCAGTTTTTCCATGAGTGGAAGTCCTCTTGCTAGAAAAAACTAGTACTGTGTAAAACTAGGCAGAATATTTTTTAACAAGAATCATATAGTATCCGTGCATTTAATCGAAGATTACTATGAAATACTCTATTAATTGACGAAACATAGCTTCTTACTGAGTAACTTAAGTCTCAGTTGCGTACTGTTTTTGGTGCAACAGTCTCATGAGTCTTTGCTATTTTTAGAAACAATGGATTGTGAGTACTGTGCATTTGTTATATGTGTAAGTAAAGTCTGGGTCCTTTATAGATTTTAAGAATTGGAGAAAAGAGCCACCCAGATTTAACTTATAGTCAACGTGCTAGTTAATAGAATATGGGTTCCCACGCTCATTGGTACTGAATGGCAGTTTCCAGTCATTCGTTCAGGCGCATAGAACATTAAAGCCGCCTTGAATATGCGTGGAAAAATCTTTAGAGCATCGCAAAAGAGATACGGTGTCACAATCTTTAGAAGAGATTTTTGATCAATAAGTATCCTGCCTCACTGGATCCTAAAAACTGAGGCTGTGGGGATCCATATTAAGAAGCCTAATTTGCGCATCCAAAAGAAGTTAGTTCGGGTATTATCCTTATCTTGGCCATCCAGGTTTGAATGATCCTGAATTTTCGTGGAATTTTCATAATTTTAGTTACTATTCCATTTGCTATTATATCTTTTTTGATATAATAATTTAAGCATCTTTAATGAACTGCAATTCTATTGATCTTATTTAACGAATCTATATTATTTAAAAAACACTTATATTGTTATTGGGATGAGGATAAACGTTATCGTGATATATTATCGTGCACTGTATGGGTTATCGCGTTCACGCCTATAGAGGCGTTAGAATCGTTCAGTTTTGCAAAAATAGATTATGCTTGACTCGTTTTAGGCTTCTGTAGCCGAAAAAAGCAATACTTTTCTGAATTGTGTTCGTAATAATGGGTAAAGTTGTCTTGATATCCCAGATGGTTTATTACTAAATAAAGTCATCCTTTATAAGAAATTTCGCATGAAAAGACTATTATTTGCGTTTTGGAGCCTTAAAGCTTCGTTATTTTCATAGATCTTAAGGTTGTAAATTGACTACAGACAATGGTTGTTTTCATAGCAGTTATTCTATGAGAATCCGGCGTTTGAAAGAGAAATAGCCCACATAAATAAGTTAGATGTACGTTTTGAGGATGTTAAACACTTTTGTTATCATCTGTGATGATTGAAATATTCCATAGCACATAGAAGAGATCATGCGGTGAATGAGACAAGCTGCTGGATTTCCTGGTGATTATATCCATTTCGATGAAGTTCCTAGTGAAAATTACTCAGGCAAAGATGTGATACTAGTTTAATTTACATTGTCGCATGGAATTTCGGGAGACCGTAATTGCCCAATACATAACACGGCATCAGATTATGTTGATATCAGTGCGCATTGGGGCAAGAAGAATAGTATAGGTTGTCATTCTAAAATGTCAAACTGCCAAAAATTAGTGTCAGCTTTCTGTCGAATAGTAGCAAGCAGCTGTGTCCTATAACTACTACACCTGTTAATTAAGTTATACCAGTGTTAATAATTATTCATTTTCAGATCACTAAGATATTCTGAGATCCTTAGTGAATTACTTGTGACTATGAATGATATGGAAGGTGCAATTATGGCTCATGTTTGTAAAGCATTTATTATTAAACAAGTTATCTGTAGGGATTTTGTGATGTTGAGGTTACAATGCTTGACTGTATGTAGTTACTGCATGCTATTGTGCGTGAAGGGACAGTTGGTGAAAATAAAGAAAGAATAAAGTTTTCTATAAACTCACTATGAATACTGCAAACTGTTGATAAGAAACTGCATCAAAGGAAAAAATTCCGAGCAGCTAGAAAATATTACAGCAGTTTCGATGATTATTACCTTTTACATTTGTAAATAATCTTTCCAAATTTCAGAATGACGGCAAAACATCAAGGTTACCCTATAGGCCCTACAGAAATTCGTGGGAGATATTACATGTCACGTTGTCTTACGAATTCTAAGCTTGCAGACCTTTCAATTTACTTGTCACTGAAACATCACTTATCTAATTCACAATTGTCTTTTTATTTACGCCCTATTACACTCCATTTTATCTTAATTGGATAAGCATTTATTAGAGCTGAGACTTACTCTTTGTGCCTATTGGTTGCTTGCTTAAAGTCTGGTTGCTTTGATTGGAAACACGACAACACCAGTGTTTAAACGAAGCTTTATTTTCATCGAAACATCATAGTTTCCATCCTTACACCGATATGATTTGCATTAAACGTTGTAAAGGTATACTCCCATTCCAAGGACTTTATAGCCACTTGCCGTATATATCTTGTAGGTGGACTTTTAATGACGAATTTTCAATAATTGTATTTTACGCCATTTCGCAGTTCATGAGGACGTTGTTCTCCTTCTGAAATAGCTTTTAATCACGTGAGGGCATAGCACTTACGCAAATATAGTGTTAATTGTGAAGGGTTTACACTTTAACATTTATGATAACCTGTTCTGATTGCTTGTACAATAATTGAACAATTTAAACTTTTGAAAAAGTAATTATTTATGATACTTCACGATTGCAATTTGTGACATAACTTATTGCGCCTGTAGAAATGGCATGCATTCCTTGTAAACACCCGTTTATACGACATATTAAATTATTATTTGCTTGGTGCCATAATTTAGAAGATGAACAATGAGTGCTACAGTGAAAACCACAGAAGAATGAGAAAGGAGAATGAACCATTTTCAGCCAAGGTAGGCAAATATAAAGCGTCTAACTTTTACATTACTTTTTTCTAACTTCAGTGACTTAAAAAATACTCTTTATCCACTTGTTTGCAGATGTCCCGAAACGTCACAAGTAATTCGGACCGTATTCACATGGCGTTCAGACATTCGTTTCGAAGCACTGAACTGTGTCTCACTTCGTGAGTTATCGTGACAGTCACTGGACTCAAAGAAACACCCATATAAGCAATAAAGAACTGTTATCTTCCAAAATTTTGAGGGCAGAGACCAAGGAGAAAGGCATGTTTAACGCGGCTTGAAAGCTATCCACTGTATTGTCAAAGGCCCTTGTAAACTCCGTTGACGATCACTTTTAAAGTTGTCTCACCCATTGGGTCACTGCACGTGTTGACCGGATTTAACTATGATTGCAAAATGACTGGGAGTCAAGTTGTGACACATACGTCTCAGTTCACTGGGTATTCTTTAATTTTGCGGGAGTGTTTTACACCGTAAAAGTGGTCCACTCTTCTCGTGGTTACGAACTGCTTGGATGAAACTGAATTTTCACCAGCTGATCCTGTTTCAAAACCATCTGTTGTAAGACCCTTAATACTTATGATATTCACTTATGATCTTTTGGGGTATATGAGTTACCCATCTTTACCCCACGTCTATGGTGAATAATCCCAAGATGCAAGTCACGGTCAGAATTAGGAACTTTTGAGGATTTGGTTAGGCCAGCATAATGCTTTTCATTCCTAAAGACTGTGAATTCTTCCGACTACACACTCCAGCTTCGTGAGGGAAAACTTGCTTTGTCCACCGTTATAGCTTGTTCTACCCGACCCATGTTTCCTTGTAACGGAATCTAGTTACAAACACGAATTGCGTTATGGATGTCTTTATAGAGTCCTATGCTGCATAGATGAACAGATGAACGCGCTCAGTCTAGCTCTCCTGAGACTTTATGAAACATACGCTTGACTGTGCCTGAAGGCACATATTACCAGTGCTTTACCATTCACTTCACTTGATAATCATGCAGCAACACAGGTCCTGTAGAACCGACTGTCAATGCAACCAAATATACCGAACCGTAATAACAGGCTTCAGGTAAAATCGATCCATAAATTCCCTGATATTCTAATAGTCTTTTCTGTCTAACTCCCCCGATCACTACGGTTGTTCGTTTACTTAGTTTTATTTGTTTGTATAACCTTTTTCATTTTTCAAATCAGTTCACTGCCATTCTTTGACGGTGAAAATTACTAAGTTCCATCAGAGCGACGCCAAGTTCACAACAACGTCTGGAACTTAACTCACATCCCACTCCCCTCAGGAACTGCCGAAGCCTTGCAAGGGAAGTGGTAAGAAATCTGACAAAGACTAGGACCGTCGTCATCATCACCAGTAATCAGACGCAAAGAAAATGATTTGGCGCGTATGGATGAGGGATAACGACGTTCACTGGAACTGCCCTTGCTGCGTCTGCTTGCTTGGTTCTAAAGTAGTTAGCAAAGCGTCGTCCAGAAAATCCCTTGGATGTGCAAACTTCAGACTTACAGTTCTTAATCCCTGTAATGATGCTCTCTGCCGACAAGCAAGCTGTTTCAGCTCCAATTGGACAAATAAGTGATACCGAAGGAGTGACAGCAGGCTACTTCCCCTCTCATTGTTAGGGAATTAGGTAGACAGAATCCCGGATTCTACCGGTGTGTAGAACTACTGCCTACATCTGAAAAGATATTATCCTGCATAAAGCTCAGCATGGTTTCATAGAGGATTACGCCCCACTGGAAAATTGCTAGCAGCCTCTAACAACTGCATACCATATTGGAACCGGAATATTCTAGTTCTTGTGTTGTTCATACTGCTTATGATGAGTCAGTACCTGCCATACAGAGATGGAGCGTGATTCCTCAGTAGTTTCGGAGAGGTGGGTTTAGGTGCCAACTAAGCAGCGGATGTAGAGAAAGTCCTATACTCCGAGTCTATGGGCTATATGCCGCTGTACAAACCTGTGCATAGAAGTACTTGGAAGTGAAAAACCCCATTATATAACCACTCCTAAAAAGAGAAACCAATTCTTCAGAGAACATACAAAGGAGTGAAACTGAAAATATCAGTGAGCTGAAATGCTGGCCATACAATGACTGACTCTGAAAGTGGGATATGCCTAACGCTGCTACCGCAGAAATAAGTGCGAATTAACTCGGGCATACCAAATAGTACACAACCAAAACCACCCGGAATAATGCATAATACTGGAATAGCACATCAGTATCTCTCATTGTGACCATGAAAGTAGCTTCTCATCAGAAGGCAGAATTATCAAGCGACAGTTTCTGATGTAGGTCGGACTAATATGAACCAAACAAAGGTCTGAGTACACCTACATGTCTAGGTCTGGTGGGGCTGTACCTGTCCTACAAACGTCTCACCTTTAAATCTATGCAATTCCTCATCTATTTTCGGTTATTGTTCTTCTTCCTCCCCACCACTTGCTCTTTTTTACATTTATTTTCATTTGTGTTTTATTTGTCCTACCTTTCTTATACTAAGTCCCCTTCCTCTATCTTTTGTTTATTCTGTTTACTTGTACTCTTGACTCCACTTCTGCCCTTTCATAACCTCTTTTCTATGTGATTTTAGCCTGTTTGGGAGAACGTCATGAAACATGTAATTTCGAGGAGCGCTACTGCTTCGGTACCAACAATACATTCCCTCCTCTTGCAGCGTTCGTGAGGGACGATTTGTTCTTTGTACAGGTAACACTCCAGGATCTAGGTTAGTCTCAAATCAACAAGAAGAGAGGGCCTAGAAATAAAATAATTTTTATGAGCTCATCTTAACGATATTGAATAAATAGGACATGAGATATACCATAACTTCTAGTGTTTTTTCTAACTGAATGCTATGGGTTGTGTCACCCCCGCAAATTCAAATTATCGTTGCCAATGGAAGAAAACCGGGAAGAATTCATACTTATTCCTGAAAGAGAATACCCGTCACTGTCTGACAAGGAAACCAAAAGTTATTTACTGAAATGGCAAATTGAGTTTGAAGTGTTTATCATTCAACCACAGGTCTATGAAGGGTAGACTTAAAGTAGTAACATTTACTTTTGACCACATGTTTGCGCCATATAAGGCCGATTCATTTTTCATGGTGAGTGTACAAACAATAATTTTTATCAATTATATTACAGAAGTTTCTCAACACCTCCATGGTGCAACAAGTATTGTCGATTTCTCCAGCTTCAATGTAATTAACTTTTTATGATTTCGGACTAACGTATAAAAATTTTGCAGCAATGTGAAAATAAAGAGTGTCAGATGTACTTTAACAAATATGGATATATTCCATAAGCTTTCGAGTCTGACCTATGAGTCTGGGAAGATTAGAAAATGTATGGATGAAATTTTTGAAACAATCCTTATTTCTGATAAGTTAAGAGAAGTAAAAATACTCCAGATTTTTTACAGTCTTAGTGTCTGCTGCTCGAAGATTCACCAGATTACTGCCTTTTTACAGAAAAAGAGAGGGATGAGTTTTTGTTTCGTTTGTTCAAGCACATTTGTATTGGAGGTGAGGTCTGTCAACAAGAGGATGAGATAAAGCCATATATCGATATAACACGTAAAATTTACAGAGATTTGATAAGGTACGCAACCATAATTTTGTTTACTTGTTTGTGCTAGTGTTCAGAAAAACCCGGTATCGAAAATGATTGAAATTATATCCCATGTATACGAAATCCAGGCGAATGTAAGTAGATAATGTATCCAGAGAAAATTAACCACTTATACCACATCAGTTTTTGAACATTTTAATCCATGTATCTATAGTTCTGAAACTGCACTCTGTGTAAACGGTAGCATTGCTGATTTATGGATCCTGAGGGGCCTGTAAGAAATTAGTGGAAATGAATATTCCCATACGTATTAATACTTATTACCCAAAGGTGAGATGATCTTCAGGAGATCCTGAACTTGCAGCTGTGTATTCTTATTAGATTCCTATCCTCCTCTCGAAAATGTTTCTTCAGGAATCTATTATAATCTCATTTATTAGAAAACTGTATGGTTTTCAGGTTCGTAGTATGAAACACCTCTCAATCTAATTTCATCTTCTACCATTAGAAGGTGCATATAAATACGTGTAGTTGTGCAAACAGTTAATCTGTGTGACATAAAAATAAAAAACTTTGTTGTGGTCCTGCCACAAGTCCTAGACTAGCATGGAAAGCCTAATATTATAGTGATTTGCTTACACGGATGTTGAAGAAAGCAAAACTTTGGACATTTGTCTCTTGAACTGTTAAGGTCTACTGGCTCTGCATCCGACTTAAGCCTAATAGTTTGTGCTCATTATATCGATTCTTATATACTGACTCCAGATGTATTTCAATGTTTAAAAATATTTGATTTCATGTTTCAGTTGCCTTTTATCTTGTTAATCTGAATCCTGTCTTAGGATAGTAAAATGTTTCACCAACATACACACTAGTTTCGTGCTAGATATTATATAAACTTTTCAACCCTTGACAAAAGGTAGCTTTCAAACCATATGCGACAAGTATGAAAAGAACTACTTAAAGTGAATCAATACAAATTCTTACATAGTAACTTGAAAATTCACCTCAATCCACAGAGGAGTATCCGAATAGTTTCTGAGGATTTTCGCCATTGACTCTATTTCTTGTCAGTGTTTGAAGTATTAGCATATTAACATTTGCCACGTTATTATAATAAGATAACAGCAATACTTTATATCAGCTTTCACCAACCCATCTAATTCCACTTTTCGAAATCTTATTTTTAAACTTCAACCTAGGATGGTCAAAACCTGGTATTTCCTTCTGATAAAGAACACCTGAATACATTCGCCTACGCAATTGTCGATCCTTTAAAAAGAAACCTAATCCTGTTTTATCATACATTTGGCTGTGGGGAAATGTATTGATGTAAAGCATTTTACTCCTAAAAGAGTTAAAGTTGTGTATAATGGATTTATTTCTAGTATCTTCTTTGACATTTTCCTTGTAATTATAAATTTTGCTTATATTCTGTAAATGCGTGTTCTTTTACTTCCTTGACTAAGATTGAAGGATCTGTCAGCCTTCGGCGGTAAAATTGCAGGTTTCTGTTACAATAGGGTTTAGAGGCTGGTGTAATATATATGTGTAATCTACTCTACAATGAAAGAATACCAGTTAACTAGATGACAAAACGAATAGGACAGAAAACTAGCAATTCGAATTCGGAGGTATTATTTATGTTTTGCATTCAAAATAAATAGAAACAAGCAACAATTGACATTTACATAGCACAGTACTAGAAATTGTTGGTCACCACACTCACCAAAAATCAAACGCCTTCCCACACTCTTATAAGAAAGTCTGAGTTTTTTGAAAGTCTCTCGTCTTCACACTAGTTCTCCATTAGTATTTTTCATGGAGATTATTCGTACTTATTTCTAAATTATCTATGAAATTGAGATTATTAACAAATTCATTAATATTACCATTGAAACGGCCCACTCTATACCCAGTGTGAAGAGAGTGGTCTTCAAGGTTCAAAATCTTCATCATTCACTTCCTAACTTTTTGAGTATGAGTCACATATTGGGTCGATAGTAGTTTCCTCTACTAAGTAAAGTAGGCGGCAACCACCACTGGTATGGTTAGTGCTTAAGCTAGCAAGGGGTATAATTTCCCGAATTCTTGATGTTTTCATTAAACGTGAAATGTTTGCCGTTAAGTTTTACGTCCTGGACGTAAGCATTATGGTACCATCACTCATATGGTTTGCTTTTCTAACGACCATGAGAGTCGTTACTTTGAGGTGAGTTTGGACGACAGTTATGGCGATTGCCAGGGCTTCTCCATCTAAGCAGTCATCTAACAGAGTTATGCAAATACCACTCTAAATTCAGCACTGATGGATCTTTTTAGAGACTGGAAATACGTGAATAATGGGTCGCCTGGATGTATTTAGTATTCGGTCAACCAATATAATGAAGTCATCTCTCCAAACCACTTACAGTGTTACAAACTCAGTTTATACTGGCTATGGCAACTTAGATGAAGACAGTTCTCTAGAATGACGCTCACCAAACTTTCTCAGCCCGATATGTTCGCACATTCATGTAAGAATATCCAGCAGAACTGTTTCTCAACTCGGTATCACGAAGCAGTTTATCAGGTGCTGACGAGCTGATAGACTTTCTCTCTTCAGAATCAATAATAATAATCACTTTATTCCAAACAATAATAGTTATACAGAATGGGATTTTCAGCATGCTTTCAGCAGTTCATGTAGATTAACAAATTCCTGGGTAAACATGTATGGTGGTCAATTGCCTCATCGTAGCACAAATTCTGTGTAAGAAGAAGTTTGATGCTGCGATTATACTACAGTACGCGTGTATTATCCTCTAACCCACATGCACTTATATGACAGACCGAAATAGAGTAAGTCAAATCAAAATAACCACTGAATAGTTCAAAATACGAGATATTTTCTAGGATTATTATCGCTTAATGTACCAAATAGTGTGGGTGCTTGATTGTATAGCTTCAGCTTGACCAGTCTACTTACACACTGACGGTTAGCACTTACTGCTGATAATTTTATGGAATTAGTTACCGTTACGCTTCTGTTGTTATCTTGGTTTCCACAACTAACTTCAACACATGACAGGTTGAAATTAGTGGTATTATAGTATATTATATCAAAAGGCTAAATATTTCATACGTTAATGTAGAAATCGTTGACAGAAATATTACTCTGCACAACATAATAATTTTCAAATATATCAAGGGTATAATTGCGGTACTTCTTAGTACATAACAGAGCACAGACTACTCAGGGGGGGGGTGTTTAATAAGTTGACAAAACAATATTTTCAAGTATTTTATTTGGTTCCGTTCTGTCTAACTGAACGAAAATTTGTGTAGGCCTAGTGAAAACTCATTCTGTTGGTGGCGAACCGTACAAAAAACAGACAAGACACTTGAGTTTAGTCGTTTGAGAAATGAAGATTTCTTAGGTGATATTCATGATCCTATAGTTAATTCTAGAGTTTTATCGATCAACATTATTCACTTCTATGTTATCATAATACTGCTTGTTCATAATCATTCGTAAAAATTCATTAGAGGCTGGATTTTTGCCTTTATCTGCGATTATCTGAATACGTTTAACTGTTCAGTCGGCTTGATTTCTGCCTTCTCTCTCGCATTACGTGATTCCGGTAGGAGCGTTGTCTAGATAATTTTAACCAGAGAACATGTTTCACAATGAGATTTGTAGAGTTGGATATGTGATGCAATTGTTCAACGGTAAAATTACTTTTCAACTCACCTATCGTATTTGCCTTTTCCCAGTTGCCATTCACTACAATGCATGATAGACTAGCATTATGCACAGAATGTACAGTTTGCTTTAAAATCTTATCCGCAAAACAATCTCGATACATACAGTATGTTTTTACTATTTTCAGTGGATATCCAGTTTATCGTTTTATTCTTATATTATTATGATAATACAATTAGTCATAGTAGCGACAATCAAACGGTCACTATGATTTAAGAATAAAACCAAGACTTAGTCTATTGATAAACAGTTTGACAAAAACATGTTAAAGTTCACTTCCCCATGTTCCTAAATTAGACCGGAACTTAGGTACTTTCGTAGAGTATAACTTTCATACTGAGGTGAATTTTCAAAGTAAAGCAAAAAAGTGCAGCAATTCAAGACGCTTCATTTCGTTGACGTACACATGCAGGTAGAAGAAAATGCAAAGAAACCATAACAAAAGGAAATGTATTGAGGGAAAAATAATTACTTAGAGAATAATGAGGATCTGATAGATTTGGGAATTCAAAAGGAGGAAATGCATCCGCTTGGTGAATAAGTTGCAAAGGAGGAAGTGAACTGGAAGACAGTATCATTTTTATGCAGTGAAATTTCAGAAATAGATTTATGCTACTGACAAAATGAAAAGTAATATTTTGGTCAAGCTTTATTTATGTTGTCCTAAAGTGTAATAACGTCTATAAGAATGTCTACATTATTTGTTTGCGTTAAATTTTTTATAATTTGCTTCCGCAGTCCCTTGCATCTCTCTATAACTAAATACCCACCAAAGGTTCATATGATGAATTACCGAGTTTTTCAGTCACAACAATTGCCGTCATCACAGTTCGTGGAGAGATTTCATCGCAGTTTCCTCTGGACACTAAAAAAAATATTCAGATCGCACACTATAATATGCTGGATATCATAAACAGCAAACCAGAGAGTGAGAGAAATAGGATGGAGGTGTATTATATTGACTGATCGGTCAAATTATAATCAATCAAATAGTCAAAAAAACTGGTTTTATAACATAATACTGGGATCTACTTCTGTGTGAATTACTAGTGGATCTTCAGTTCAGTAATCGTTGTTTGATATTTGATCAACAAGAACTTATTCATTCTGATTTAGCTTGTGAACAGATTGCTTCTCTAGAGAGCGTCAAATAGACAGAAACAGCTGCAAACCCATTGTTATGTCGGCTTGTGACGTAATAATACTACTGACTTGTGGGTTCGATACTTAGAGGCATTAAGCAACTTGACTGAAGACCATTTAATGATTAACAGTTAATTCACACACACACACACACCCTTAAACTCGTGAAAAAGAATACAGAAGACATACTAGCCCTCATCAGTGAGAACTATTCAATTTTATCATACAAAAAATACATTATATGCAAGTATTACGTACCTCAGAAAGTTAGGCTTACAAATAACCAATTATGTTGGTTGCATAAGGTCGAGTTTGTAGGTTAATCAACTGCATTGGAATAAATGTTCTGTCCCGGTTTAACGATTCAATTTTATCAAGCTGGATTAAGCCTGCCTACAGTCTGTGCACTATTAAATGTGCGGAGAAAATATCTGTGATTTAGAGATATAAACTGAAAGATTTAAATGTATCACGAAGAAGTGAAACTCGAACCCATTCACAGAGCCACAGACTTAGTTAGTACCTGACTAAAGGGAATTGTATTTCGGATAACCTAGAACCATTTATTCATTTGTGTATGCAAACATTACTAATCACTAATTTCTAACTCATATACCTAATTTTATAAGAGAGGTATTTTTAACAGTGTAAATCAAATATTCTCATTTCAAAGTACCAATATGAAAGTTTAACCTCAAACTTGCTACTTATATAACTTATTGTTTTTTTTCTAAACAGTCTAACTTTGGGACAGTTTTAAGCAGGTGATGTAGAGAAATGAACCGTAAAAATAATGAATATTCTTTTCTCCAATTGAAGTAGGATGAAATATTCAGTCCTACTAACCCTCAGTAACTTTGTTCATTTACTGTGCTCCATCTAAACTCATGCACTATAAAAAATGAGTTATTTAGATTTGTTGTGGCTGTGTAGGTATGACGTCAAGTTCAGTTGGGTAAGTGTGTGTGTGTGAGTGTGCGTGAATTGTCTAACATTTATAAATATATACAAGATTTAAGTTCTCTAACCGATGTCAGCTCTTGATGAAATCCTCCAACCAATCAAACGAAATCCCTGCAAATCAGTACTTAGAAATTGATTTGATGCTAACTAGCGACTGGCCCTTTTCCTGGGGTTCTAATGGGAAGCCGTGAACAGTAGCGTGCAGCAGTAACTCATCGAAGAAGACATTGCGAAGTGGTTGCGCTATGTCGTGAATTGGCAGAAGTTGGAATCCACGGGCTGGCAATTGGATCAGGTCCCCGTGACTTAATGGTCTACGAGCTTGCCTTGTAACCAGAAGTTCCTGGGTCCGAACAGTGGTGGTGGGTGCGTAATGCTGAAGAGTCCCAAGCTAGGACAGAACAGCTGTCCAGTACTCCCTGCAGGTTTTCCAGTGGTTCTCTAACCGATGTCAGCTCATGATGAAATCCTCCAACCAATTCAGGTGGAAGTTACCACCGTGAAACAGAGCATATTTCATTTTGTGTCATTTTATATTTCACATTCCATATTTAAAGATTGACGTCATTTTTTTTACAGAAAAATTTCTTCTTTAGCTGAAATTGCTTAAAGTCTCTAATAAGACTTCCTTCTGGCTGTCAAAATAGAAGGTAAATGTCAGATAAAAAGTGTAATATTTTACTGCTGTTGACACGAATTGTTAACATGGAGGGTTAAATGTATCCGTACATATACATTTTTTTACCATAAGAAAATCTGAAAGTGTGTATTTTTTTCATCTTTTCATTCTTTTCCTTGTAACACTAATTGTGAGCGTTATCTGACAAACTGGGTGAAGCTTTTTCCAGTAAGCGGAGTCTTCATAATACTGGTAGATTTCATATTTCGTTACAAAAGGTAATTGTATTCTGACAGTCACAATTTCAGTATAGCTCAGTTTATCATACAGCTGAAGTATATTTACTTGAGTAAACTTTTAAGATAACGAGAAGAATTTACTGGTATTTCCAGTTTTGTGGTAATATTAAACAGACTATCAGGGACTGGAAGCACTACTTCTTCTTGTTGGCATTCAACGGTGAAAAGTAATCACAAATTTCAGGAGATTTATTTCCCAACTAGTTATCCTATTTTTCTAGCAACTGGCACCTCAAGTCAGAAAATGTGAACTGAAATACATCGCAATGCAGTATCTTGTTGATTAGCTTAGAGAACATATCACACTCTTTGATAGATTTTTATCAACTCTCAGGACTAGGCAGTTACATCGATTGTCGTCAAATAATCGACTAAGTGATATTATATTTTAATAAAAATAGCTTTGGGAAACCATTGCATTTTATACTTCTTTGTTTTATAATCCTCACCGCAGATGCATGATAAACAAAAAATGTTGATAACAGTAGACATATATCTTGGTTTGAGCACAAAAACATTGCGAAAAGAATATTTCAGCAACCAGCTTACACCATGGATGAGCGGGGTTTTAATAAAAGTTTGAAACCATAGAAAAACATGTGATATATTTGCGGTATACATTTCGAACAATCTGATCACCCACACATTTACTTGTCAAGTCAATATACATGAAAAAAATAAAGGCAATTTAATTAAACAAAGTGACAAAAAAGGATTTAAGAATGATTAACACAACGTTTGGTAATCCAATCAAATAAGGATTACGAAGGTAGGTTAAGAGTAATAATAAACTGTTTTCGAACACACAGGGGGATGGACGGTTAAGTTTATGAATAGCTTTAGCCTCAGCTTACTTCAATAAGAGCTGTTGACCATTTTTATAGATGAGCTTAAAGGCTGTGTTAACGTCAATCTTATGGTCCATCTCGATTAGATGTTTGGCTATAGACGAAGTTGGTAGTCTGACACCTGTGTCTATTGGTTTTCCATAATTCATTTGTTTTTCTAACCATTTCGGGATATGCTCTCCTACCCTTACATGCAAAGCACGATTACTCTACCCTATGTTCAGTGTATCCACAGACACACGAAAATTGGTAAATAGTGTGGGACGTGACATAATCACTTGTGCACTTTTGAGGTTTGCAAAGGAGCACATATTTTTGGCCGGGTTGCATAATAGGTTCTACGGATGACCGAATTCAACCTTTGTTTCAAAATCCTACTGTTTATTTCCCCGTTATATGGTAATTTGATGAAAACATTTTTCTTAGGGGCGGTATAGATTGTAGGTTCAAAGACTAATTGACTTCTACACCTGTTTAAAATTTTGAAAGGAAATCCGTTTTCAACAAGAGTATCCATCAATATTTCGTTTTCTTTGTGTATAGCATCAGCCGTGCAAATACGCTGAATCCTTTTAAATAGACACTTCACCAAGCCTCTCTTATACTGTAGTTCACAGAAACTGTGAAAATTAAGGTATTGCCCTGTCCAGTTCGGCTTTCTGTAAATTGATTGTCGTATTGAACCGTCGTCTCTTCGACTCAGAAGTATGTCTAAAAATGCAAGCTAGTTGCTACTTTCTTCCTCGCATATAAGACTTATATGATTGTGTACAGAGTTAAGTCTATCTAATAGACTACTCGCATCTTCATGATCGTCACATATCAAAATGATATCAATTACATATCTCCTACAGAAGGGCAATTTAGAAATTAAATCAAGAGACGAGTTCTCAATATAAGACATGTAAACGTCCACTAACAAAGGTCCTAATGAACTCCTCTTAGCAGCACCTTCCATTTGTTGAAAATGTTCACCTTCAAACGTGAAATGGACGTTGTCAGTACATAATAGTAATAAATCTTTCAAATAAGTTAAAGGAAAAGGGAATGAAAAACAACTAGAAGAAATATAGTCACAAAGAATATCAACAATCTTAATCAATGGTACATTAGTAAACAAAGAATTAACATCAAAAGAATACATTTTCCTATCCTGTATGTTCATATCTACAAGACAGTCAACAATTTCCAATCTCTTCCAAAGTAAACTTACACAATTCATTGCTTACTGGACTAATAACATCAGCTAACCATTTGGCTAATTTATGTGTAGGAGTGACATGTTGATGGAATTGAACGTAACGGATTATCAACCTTATGAATCTTGGGTAATCCATAAAAGTTTGGAAAGTCAGATCCCATGGATTTCAATGAATTAAACTTCTGTTTATCGATAACGTCCATGCCACGAAGTTTTACTAAATGCGAAGTTACTTTTCCTTCCAATTTTCTGATATCATCAGAAGGAACATCAGCTATGAATTTGCTTTTATCATTAAGGACGGATAACATTTTTGTTTTGTAATCACTTCTGTCCATTACCACTACACCAGATCCTTTGTCAGCTTTCAGAATAACTAAACCGGATCTGTTACGTAATTCTTTTTGGGCTTTAAAATGAGTTGATGTTGAAATGCTTCTTTGTTTCCGACTTGATTTATGGAATTGACGTGCTACATCCAAAAATTTAACTTTGAAACAACTTTGGTCATCTGTTGAGATAGGAACTAGAGAACTCAATTGATTATACAAATTTTCAAACTCAGAATTAATTGTTAAGTTTGAAATATTGTTTAGTGGGATAGAAAAATTGAAACCAAGTGATAGTGTAACAACAGAAGACAAGGGCCAGACAACAGATCGTTTATTACGGAAAATCAACACATATTTATAGATTTTGATGTACATTATTGTAGGTTAATGTTAGTAGAAAATACAGTCCGTTGATTGGTTGTTTCTCACACAAAGTTAACCTTGCATCTCTTGTGGCTGTGTCAGTTCATCTATATGTTGACTGTATCCGCCTGTCCATCTTGACCTTGTTTTCACATGACTAACATTGACCTCAATTACTGTCAACCAATTTGGCTAGCAACCATCTCTCACCACAATAGCACCTCCTTTTCATGTAATAAAAGTTCAACCGATGACAGATTTGTCACATATCAGGATTTAATGGGAATTGGTTTAATTGGAAGTCAGGGGTACAAGATCCCAGAAATTTCAATCTAGTATTCTCTTTCGTCTTATTAACGACAGAGCTACAAAAGTTAATGAACTTGATTTGGCAAATTATAGGGACATAAGACAATATATTTGTTTACAATAGAGTTGAATTAGACCACATAACTTCTCATTGGAATTGTCAATGTGAGATTTCGTAAGGCGAATAAGATTTGAAAAATTTGGTTGAAGTTTAGAAGATCGAAAAGATTTGTAAAATGCCTTCGGGAATGTTTGAGTTGAGAGACAGGATTTATAAAATCCCAATTTCACCTTTTCAGATGCTACTTTATACTTAAGGTTACGAAGTCCATCTAACCGTCTGATAGTACATGGAGGGGGTCTTCTTTCAAAAATTTCAAACAATTATTCCCTTTTATAAATTTGCATAGTGTTATTAGAAGATGGAGATTATCTGAAAAGTGTAATCTATTTGGGGAATACATTTCGAACAATCTGATACCCCACACATTTACTTGTCAAGTCAATATACATGAAAAAATTAAGGGCAATTAAATTTAACAAAGTGACAAAAAGATTTAAGAATGATTAACACAACGTTTGGTAATCCAATCAAATAAGGATTACGAAGGTAGGTTAAGAGTAATAATTAACTGTTTTCGAACACACAGGGGGAGGGGCGGTTAAGTTTATGAATAGCTATAGCCTCAGCGTACTTCGTACTTCGTCTTCTAATAACACTATATAAATTTATAAAAGGGAATAACTATTTTAAATAGAAAAACAGACGAATTACAAAGAGTGAAGAGAAAAGTTACCAGAACACACAAAGCAGGTTTGGTATGTTTGATGGCTACAGACGTGACTAATAGCTCTTGGAAACGCTTTTTACCTTATTTTGGGAAACTGTTTATTTGAAATTAGGTATGACTGACGTGAAGATCTAAGTAATCCATTACGAAGATTATGACGCATTATGTGTGAACTCTTCTACTGATTATCATTTATATGTAACAAATTCGAAAATTAAAGGAAATGAATATCATTACCTACATGATTATAACACATCTACAATCTCGATTCACGGGTACTGTATCATCTGTATATATTGTATCCTGAAATTCTATTATTACATATATAAATATATATATATATATAAAGAAATTTGCATAGAAAATGTACTTGGACAGGACAATATACACATTTTCACAGCTTCGTTCCTCTCAAGTACAAAAGAAACTTAGTAAAGACCCTCAGTCACAGAGTTAGAGCTAAATGCTCAGAAGAAGTAATTGAAGATGAATTAAGCATTGTATATGATACTTTGATCGAAAATAGCTATCCCGAAAAATTTATCAAGAAACACATGACAAAGAAAGCGGAAAAGGACTACTCACTATCTGTAAACAAGAAGCCACTTTATATACGACTGCAATTCAAGGGTGATATACCAAGTGAGATAACTAAGAAGAAATTAAGAAAATCAGTTCAAAGAACTTTTAATGCTGGCGAACTGCACGTATTATTCTCTACACGACCGATGGTGCTAACCCAACTGAAAGATGAAGTACCTAGACTAACCACTTCAAATTGTATCTATCAATTCAACTGCGCTTGTGGAGCGAGTTATATTGGCCATCGCTCTATGAACTTGATTTTTCGTGCTCGAGAACATCTTCCACTACGACAAAGTAAAGGTATAGTTAAAACTATTAACAGTTCGATATTGGACCATCTGGTGCAAACCGGTCACAAAGCCAGTGTTGAGGAATCCTTCTCAATCATCTACCGGGTGCTCAGCAAATTGCCAAAATCATCGAAGGACCGCATGCTCCAAACAGCAGAGGCTATTGCGTGCTCTGTGTTCAAAAGAAGCAAGTCCAGCCCCTACTACTGCCCTGGCCGGCATTCAGTAGAGACTATAAATTCATGAATTTGTATTATTATCTTTCGTAATTTTTCTGATATTCAGCTTATTGTTATGTTGATTCTGTTGAACTGTAATCTAGTGATATTATAATTATTGATTCGATGTTATTTAAACAACATTATTATTGTTCATAACACTAATTCATTCATTCACTATATTATGTATATATAACTGTAGAGCCTGATGATGAAGTTAACGGAAAGAGTATTCTTTGTTCAGTATCCATTCTTTTGTAAATTTTAATGGGCATTTTTAATCAGTTAATATACATATATATATGACGCTTTCAAAAAGTTTCATTCTAAAGCACAGATAATATACAGCTACCTCAGTGATTTTTAATTAGTAGACTAACTATGCAGCTCAGTTAAGTATTTAGATAGATAGATAGATAGATAGATAGATAGATAGATAGATAGATAGATAGATAGATAGATAGATAGATAGATAGATAGATAGATAGATAGATAGATAGATAGATAGATAGATAGATAGATAGATAGATAGATAGATAGATAGATAGATAGATAGATAGATAGATAGATAGATAGATAGATAGATAGATAGATAGATAGATAGATAGATAGATAGATAGATAGATAGATAGATAGATAGATAGATAGATAGATAGATAGATAGATAGATAGATAGATAGATAGATAGATAGATAGATAGATAGATAGATAGATAGATAGATAGATAGATAGATAGATAGATAGATAGATAGATAGATAGATAGATAGATAGATAGATAGATAGATAGATAGATAGATAGATAGATAGATAGATAAATGGAATCTCCGAGTCGCATCGAGAGAAAATCTTTTCAAATTTTATTTGAAGTCTGTTCATTGTTTTATTTTGAACTATTTACTATAAAAGTTTTTTGGAAGTTACTTAAGAATATGATAGAATCTCATTTAATGTATCCTGAACTAATGGTTGCATTAACAACATTAGAGTGGAGTGGTATGAAATACTGTGAGATTAGTGGTTTCATCTTCTTTTTCTGTCGTATAAAAGAGATGGCATATGGGACTGACTATCCATAGATAGTCCATTTGCACAGGGTGACTTTCAGTGACAATAAGCACATACTAACTAATTATTTGTTTACATATATATATATATAAAGTATTGTCATTCTTCTCTATTTGTTCAGTGAGAAAAAGTATTTTTTTTGATAAACAAATGTGTATTTTTATTCCCCTCTCAGTATGTCATAAACAATTAATGAAGTATTATTAATTGTTTATAATTTACGGCTTTCTCTAATGATAATAACGATAATCAAGTATAATTGGCTTTCTTTCGGTTCTAATATATACATTCATTATTAAACATTAACCTTCTCAAAGTATGCCGAAAGCAAAAAACATAGTGAATGACTAACTATGCAACTAGTGAGGCGATCATTTTTATACAAATATTTTCTGAATATAAAAGTTTAGTGCAAAATTATTCAATGGATTTAGAAAGCATTATAGATTATTAGCAACCATTTTATAGCTCATGAATTTTTGTTTTTAGCCAGATAATCAGAAAGTTGTCATGTTTTCGTGACTTTATGGTATTGATTTACTCCGAATAATTCAATATTTATTTTAAGCAGAAAGAGTTTGAGTAGATTAGAAGTCATAATAAACAGGGGATGGGTAAAACTCAAACAAAGTAGCATAATAACTAAGAAGATTGACATTGTGCAATTGGGGGTTAGAAATGTAGAAATAACAAAATATGCAGGATGTTTGGATAAAAAATTAGTGTGATGAATAATTGTTTATGCAATCAGGGATAGATGTCGGTATACCGATGTATTATCTAAAGGAGCTGTTACTATGTTGCACCTTCAACGTCTACTTCAGATTCAACAAAGAAATCTACAGGCAAACAGATGGCGTAGCAATGGGCTCTCCACTCGGACCACTCCTAGCTGACTGTTTTATGGCCAGCCTCGAAAACAACCCCTTATCATCAACTATCGACGATCTTCATCTCTACAAGAGATACAGTGATGATACTTTCATCATTTGTGATGAGAAGCTGGACCTTGAAAACTTACTTCAAATCTTCAACAACGCCCACCCAAACATCGACTTTACACTTGAGACCGAATCCGACGGAATGTTCCACTTCCTGGACGTCCATCTGACAAGAAATGACAACAACTCTTTGAAAAGGTCCATATACAAAAAGCCTACATGGACTGGACAATTCATCAACTTTCAAAGCTTCGTACCGCTAAGCAGAAAGAGGAACTTGATATACGCTCTTTCCTCGAGGATTTGGAAGCTATGCAGCGAGGAAGTGGTCGAAGAAGAACTGCGTAATCTCCGAAAGACCCTGATGGAAAACGGTTTCCCGCCCAGGTTCATAGACAAGAATCTCAAACCTAAGAAGACTTCCGAACAAGTCCAATCCGTTCCAAAGAAAATACTTCTGCTTAATCTAGAATTCAAAGGTGATATTGAAGCAGAAATCCTTCACAAACGCCTCTCCAAATCGCTGAGGAAAACATACTTCACCGCGAGCCTACGACTGACATTGTCCTGCAAGAAAATGTTCAGCCAGAACGCGAAAGACAAGTTGTCGCATTGGGCCACCTCAACGTGCATATACCAGTTTACTTGCTCTTGTGGAGCTGAGTACATCGGCCGTACCATGCACCAACTTGGAAAACGCGCTCGCGAACAATACCCAGCCTGGCTAGTAAAAGGAGAGCAAAAACGTGTATACAGTTCAGTGACAGAACATCTGGCCAACTCAGGACATTCAGTGCCATTCGAAAATTCTTTCAAAGTAATATACAAAATTCAATCAAACCTATCAAAGGGAGTGAAATCAAGACATTTGGGCATAGCTGAGGCGTTAGCTATCCAAAGCTCAAACCCACACTTTGTATCCTAAAGAAATACGTCCAGCCCCTGTCCCTGCCATGGCCATCATAAACAGGAAAATTTTTAAATAATGACCATCCCATCGCCTTTCTTATCTAAACTTCCTGTTTATTCATGTTATTTTAAGTTTTCTTAATCCCTGTCTACACTACCATATTTTCATATCCACACTTCCTGTTTATTTTGTCATTTTACTATTTCTACATATCTCTGATTGCATAAACAATTATTCATCACACTAATTTTTTATCCAAACATCCTGTATATTTTGTTATTTCTACATTTCTAACCCCCAATTGCACAATGTCAATCTTCTTAGTTATTATGCTACTTTGTTTGAGTTTTACCCATCCCCTGTTTATTATGGCATTCTAATTCCTAATTGTAATTTTTATCAATTTGACCCCTAACCAGAAATTATTCTGGAACTTTCCTATCCATTTGATATAAATACACGAATGTACAGCCTACATAATGACTTCGTTGAAAAGAAAATTTTCTCCTCTGCAACTGTCTTTTTATTCCCTATGATCAAATGTGTATATTCCGTGATTAGATTAGAAGTAATAGAAGAAATTAATCTAAAGATTTGAACGATTTGATTGTCATGTCTCTAATGTAAGTACTTAATGCCACAGTTTTGTATCTTCGAAGAACTGGGAGTTTCTTCATGTTATTGAGGTATACATACTTGATAAAACACATCGGAGGAGAGGATTACTTAATGGAAGACGTTTCAAGCTTAATTTATTGCACTTATTTTTGTCAAACATGACCAATAAACATTACGGAATAACGGAATGAATTCAATTTCATTTTGTGAGTTATTGGAATATTTACAGTATACGAAATGAAATTGAATCAATTCATCTCATAATATTTATTTTTATTGCTTTACAAAAATGTATAAAAGGAATGAATTGTATGAAATTATTGTACTTAATTATACTAAAATGATATAACTGATATTAGAGTATGGAGTATGTTGTTTCTGAAATGTCATTCTTTATATAATAATCAACTGTCTTCTTTAATGCATGCAATATGCTTTGTCAAGTGGGTTTTAACGGTCCACACACACTTTCCTGTTGTTCTGTAGCCATGTCATTTTTATCGCAGCTGAGAAGAAATAATGTGCGTGTCTAATGGTAGTTGACAAAACCATGAATAAAAAAAAAACTTTTTAAATTCATTCTACTATAGAATGGATGTAGGCTGTTAAATACGAAATAGTATATACTAGTTTATATGCATATATATTTATATCGTGAGTTAACTTTATTTATTTTAAATGCGGAGGCTCCTGTGAATCTGAGTAAATTGGCCATACTATGTGTCTGCCTGTAAAATACTCTCGGGGACAACATCAAGTCTGGCTAGCAAAATGAGAACAAAGGTATATATACAGCTCGGTAACAAAACATCTGATGGAAGCAGCACACAGCTTCATTTGAAATATCCTTCAAAGTCCTAAACAAGATCTGATCAAACCTCTCTAAGAGAATGAGATCATAACATCTGAGCGTAGATGAAGCATCAACTATCCAAAGCTTCAAGCCAAATTCTATGCATTCAAGAGAAATATGTAGAACCATTGTCTTTGTCACGGCCATCATAAACAGTAGATTTTCTCAACAATTATTATTATCTGACTAAGCTTCTTATCCAAACTTCCTATTTATTATTGTTATTAATACGTCTTTAGTCCCTGTTTGTAATTTGTTACTATTTGACCCTCGACCGGAAATGGTTCTGAGACGCTATTTATCAGTGTTCATACAAACGACTAGTGTTCTAATCATTCTTTAAACAGACTCAGTTTTAATATCCCAAGTCCTTAGAAATTTACAAGTATGTTGGTCATGAAAGATGAATTCAACGGAGCTTCGCCGTATAAATCAGGCATCAACAAGTGAATATTAGAAAAACGGTTCATTCATTTAACGATATCAGTACAGAAATATAAAAATGTTAGTGGGACATGAAAATCTGACCGTCACTGAATATTCTCCGCCTAATAAAAATTTTTAAATAAAGGTAACTTTAATAGGATTCCGTCACTTCTTTTGCTCACATTCTTAGTCGAATATCCTGTTTACATTTAATTAAAAAGATGTAAGGTACTTCATCAAACCTGAGCGTTATTGTCACTCATGCGATTATTAGATTATACAAAAAACAAACTCCGTTGGTAGGATTTCTTCATTTCCAATAACTTCTGTTATTTCAGACTAATAATATTCAGTCTTTTCCAAACATGTGATATGTAAAATTTCTTTGATGTATTATAAAGCTGAGAAAGAAAAAAAACGCTGAAGCAGAAACATGGAACTTTTTCATTTCATCTGCCTTCTTCATATGCGTGCAACTTATAATTTTTATCACATCACATTATAACAGAATGTTGAAAATACACATTTTTTAATTTGATTAAATTCAGTAATCTCGTAGGAAAAGCAAAAATCAGCCCATGTGACATCCGGTTCGGTTATCATGTTGTGCTAAGATTTCATAAAATGTATATCTTATTAAACAAGAAAAAGTCGGGTGAATATTTCCTCTCAGCAACTTCACCACCAAATTCTACAGTCTTATATCTCTAAATAGTATCATACAATAGCATTATGGATAGAATCAAGTGAGGTCGAAGCTAGCGAGGGTAGGTGATTTTATTGGCGAATTAAATGCCTACAGTATGTACAGTGAATAAAGATTTTAGTGAGAATGACTAATTGACATCGCATCACATTGTTATTCCATTACTACTGTTGTTTTTTTATTTCACATTATTTTTATGAGTTGATCATGAATTAATATCAGTCAGGGAACCATTGAAAACCAGGGAGTACTGGACAGCTGTTTCATCCTAGTTTGGGAATCATCCGCGTTCGAATTCAACGGCTCATGAATACTAACTTCTACCAATTCGTGATTTAGCGCGACCATCAACCAATGTTATCGGGAGGACAGGACGGAGTTTCTTGGAGTTCTAGTGAGAAGTCGTGACCAGTGAGGTCCATCCAGATGTCACGTGTGAGGATGGATGTTCCACCTGCGACAATGGTTGGGGTCGCGCTAAATCACGAATTGGTAGAAGTTAGAATTCATAGACTGGCCATTGAATCGGGTCCCAGTGGCTGAATGGAATACGAGCTGGCCTTGTAACTGGAAGGTCCTGGGTTTGAACCCCGTTGGTGGGTGCGTACTGCCGATGATTCCCTAAAACTAGGATGAAATAAAAGACGGATTCAGCGAAGAAAATTTTCTTTATCGACGAAATCATCTTCAGAGGCTGTACAATCGTATTTATACTTACAAAAATATATAGTGGTCTATTATTGAGTAATAGGGGGTGACATAATTGATATAATTACTCAGAAGTAGCTTTAGAAGTGAAAATTAGAAGTTGAAAATTACGTGGTACTCAACGGCAAAAAGATAGAAATTTGATAAGGTTAAAATTGCTATTAAGTGAGAATAAAGGTATTTGAGTGTCAGTTTAACAAGTGTGAAGAGAGTGTGGAAATATACAAAAGGAGCATATGAGAGTGATAACAGTGAATTAATTATTAAAGCAAAAGCTAACTAAAAGTGAAAGTAGAATGAAAAGAAAAAATCAAAAAATATTTTATTTACAAGGAGCGATTAGTGAAGAGGTTAAGACCAAGGTAGAATAAGAGACTGGACAAACTTTTTCTGTATACAGAGTTCAGGGTTGTATTGATGAATTGCTAGAGCCTCCGCTACGTATCAACTTCTACAGCCGACAAATGATCAACGGGTGTGTGAAGGATAAACTGCCGCTTTGGGCCACCTCAATGTGTGTTTATGAATTCACTTGCTCGTGTGGAGCTAGTTATATTGGCCGCACAAAGCGCACGCTTTCCAAACGCATCTCTGAGCATTATCCGGCATGGTTAGCAAAGGGACAATGTAAGACAATTACTAGCTCAATTCTAGAGCATTTGGTGAATTCAGGCAACGTAGCTCCACCAGAATCGTCTTTCAAGATCATCTACAAAGTGAAGCCAAGTGGTACAAAGGGCGTCAGGTTTCGGCTTTTGTGTATGGCAGAGGCTCTAGCAATTCATCAATACAACCCTGAACTCTGTATACAGAAAAAGTTTGTCCAGTCTCTTATTCTACCTTGGTCTTAACCTCTTCACTAATCGCTCCTTGTAAATAAAATATTTTTTGATTTTTTCTTTTCATTCTACTTTCACTTTTAGTTAGCTTTTGCTTTAATAATTAATTCACTGTTATCACTCTCATATGCTCCTTTTGTATATTTCCACACTCTCTTCACACTTGTTAAACTGACACTCAAATACCTTTATTCTCACTTAATAGCAATTTTAACCTTATCAAATTTCTATCTTTTTGCCGTTGAGTACCACGTAATTTTCAACTTCTAATTTTCACTTCTAAAGCTACTTCTGAGTAATTATATCAATTATGTCACCCCCTATTACTCAATAATAGACCACTATATATTTTTGTAAGTATAAATACGATTGTACAGCCTCTGAAGATGATTTCGTCGATAAAGAAAATTTTCTTCGCTGAATCCGTCTTTTATTTTCTTCATGACTCAATAGGATGAAACAGCTGTCCACTACTCCCTGGTTTTCATTGGTTCTCTGACTGATATCAATTCGTGATCAACTCGTAAAAACAAAACTAAACCTTACAAACCAACTATAGAAAATTTCACATTATCTCTTCTTTCCATAAAACTTTCTACTAGAATGCATATGTAAATAAAAATTACTACTCACAATGGTGAATCTCTTTCTCTTATTCATGTGTAGTGGACTTGTAATCCTGAAAGATACAACGAAGATTATACTTTACCAATATTTTAGTATATCTTATAATATAAAGTGACCATGATTTATTGTCTTTTTCGTAGGCTGAGAAACACTGACTGCAGTATAATAAGTGTTCAAACTTTTTTACTCGAAATGTGCTCAAAATTTTCTATCATCGTAACGAAAACAGTTTGACATGAAGCAGCTTTCTAGTTATGTGAGTAAAAATTATTTATTTATGAATAAATTATGATGCAGTCTTTCGTTGAGGTCTATATACATACAAGTGCCTTTCTGAACACATAATCTGCCATACACCTATTGTAAGAACATGAAAAAAAGTAATGTAGTCACAACAGTTTTCATATAACTTTGCCTGAATTTGTCATCCTCTACTTGATGTCATTTGACCCAGATAAAATTGTGCCCAAGAAATTTATGTTCATACATTTGGTTCCCTTGATAAATGTCGATAGAGAAAGAAAGACCAGATTTGCAGTATAAAATGATATCATCATTCTATTTCACAGGTTCTCATCAGCTGCAAACTACCTGAAATTACAATGGTTATAAATAATAACATTTCATACTTATATTCTGTATGCGTTCATCTTATAATGTTTTCTTTATTACCTTTCAAACATTGAAGTATGAAATGTTATTATTTATAACCATTGTAATTTCAGGTAGTTTGCAGCTGATGAGAACCTGTGAAATAGAATGATGATATCATTTTATACTGCAAATCTGGTCTTTCTTTCTATCAAAATTTATGCTCCTTATGTAGTAGCATTTGGTAGCAGGATCCAGGATGCATTGTCCATCTTTGGTTTGTCTTAACAACTAAGTGTATATACCTTCTTATTTTGTAGTGTTTTCAGGGATACTTAAACTTTGTACCTATCGCTTCAAATCTGAAATTTTCACCCACCTAGCTGTTATGTTGTCGGAGTCACCTGAGTATGCAGTGGTAGCGATACACTGTTACACATGTATTCTCCTGCTGATATTATTTATCACTTTTGAGAATCAGTGCCTCATTATTTCATTGATTAACAATTCGATTCTACTTTTTCAAGGAGTTAATATGCTAAAATAAAGGTAATGAACTTTTTTCAGAAGTTTTAAGGTGAAATAACAAATTAATTCATCATAAAAAAGCCTACACTCAGAATATCTTTAGCTGGTTATTTTGTTCTCTTAACTAACATAAACCTTAACTTTTGATTTTTGAGTTGATTGTTTCACTTCCTAATAAATGAACAAAAACTCGTGATTTAATCAATAATAACTTGGCTTCTAATTTTGAGTATGACCAGATTTCGGAGTTTTCCAAGTCTCATACTACTTCATTTTTTAGGGGGGGGGGGACCATTTTAATTAACATTAACGTGTAATATTTCTCTTGATAAGAAAGAAATTTATTAAGTGTTTGATTTAGTTTATTTATTTATTTTTTGAACTTTTGATGAAATTAGCTTCATTTACATTACTCATGACTGATCACTGAACATTTACACTTGACTTGACTTTGATAAACTTTGTAAACCTTTTTCTTTTTTGTCTCGTTCTGTTTCTGCTTTCTTCAAATTTATTCATATTTTTAAAAATGTGAAATGTACGGATTTTGGAATGGTAACTAATACATAAATCAGAGTGATAGTACTGTCTGAATTCATTTGAGTAATTCATTGTTTTTTAAAATTTTTACTAGAAGTCAGATAAGAGTTATACATCAAAAAGTGACATGCGCTATTGGGTGTCATGTGAACTGATTAATCTTGTACTCACATTAATCAGATTATGTTACGGTAAGTGAATAACACTGCATACTACTGACTAGTTGATTTGAGTAGTAGGGTGCCACACACCAACCATTTTTGCTTGCCAGCTTAATCACTAGAATCTGGCTAGCAAACGAATTAATTTGCAAACTTCGAATTTGATTATGTTAGGGTTTTTTAGAATCACTACATAATAGTTCTGTCTATTTTAAATGCCCAGTTTTTATTATCTTAGCACATCAAAGCAAACGAAATTAGGGAGAGATAATTCATTAGTTAGAGATCATCGAAACCTAGGGAACACTGGACACCGGTTTCATCCTAGTTTCAGAGCTCTTCATCAGTACACAGCCACGATCACACCAGGGATCGAAACTGGGATCTTTATTTTACGAGGTCACGCTCACTGAGCATTCTACATTGGAAGTAATCCAAATCTCTGCAACAACTTGTTATAGAAAAAAAACATTATTTAAAATCCTGAAGCATGCACACCCAATATTGGTATTGTTTATCCCTAAGCATGAGGAATGATTATGTTCACTGGTATTTGAATGCACACATAACTAATATTCGTTTAGTCTCTAAAACTGTAGTAACACTGATTTGACAGTGAATGTCCGGACGCATCAGAAAGTGGCAGTGAACTGAAAAGAACTATGAAAAGATATTTGTTGGTCCTCATTCCTTCTATTTCCTACTCAGTACTTATACTGATTAGATCACTGATGTTCCGGAAGTTAACCATTAAAAAAATATTAGACAAATCAATTAAAGAAGAAATACTTTAAAGCGATGAATTACAAAACAAGTTGTGTTCCTCTTCGAACCTTCCACGTCTTTGCAGCTTCACCTCTTGTGAAAGCTGTATCCAAAAACCCTTTCTCTTTAAGCTTAAGAGAATGAGCCACTAAGCTGCTGAATTTCAACAGCAAAATACTGTTTGATAGATATCAGTACGTTCTTAAGGCTCTTTTACCTTTCTTGGCGTGCAATCGCAGTCCCTGTTGACGTTTATGGAACTGTCGGTTTACTACACTATTAATGATTTTTAGTGCTAAGTAGCACGGGGCTTTAAGATTAACCCTTGTTAAGATTTATTATCGACTAAACAAAATCTGAGGGCGTTGGTGATTCAGAGGCAGGATACTCGCCATTTACATACAGAATCCGGAATCTGATTCCCAGACGACTCACCACTAAACCTCCTATAACAAGTTCAGTAAAGGAAGAAGGAGGTTGGACATGAGTCTAGAAACTCCACGGTGAAAAATTAACACCTCTGCTACTAAAATGTCAAAACTCAAGCTTGAAGTCCCATGTTCCACTAGAAGCCTATAGGAATAAAATAATTAATCAATAAACAAAAGCTTAATTTTCTACTCGATGTAGCTATGACTTAGGCGATGAATAGTACTGGTTTTTAAGTATTTTATTAATCGTGTAAGTTTGTTGAGTAGTACATCTAGAAAATAGAAATCATGTGAAAGTGACGAATGATATATTCTACTTATAGCAATAAATATAAGTAGTGTGTATATAGAAGATTCAAATACAGAGTTCAGTCATGGAAAAGGCAGAAAACAAACGACGCTGTATCTCGGACACAGAATACAACTACAAATAAAGTTGACAGAGTGTAAAATTCAGAATTTTTTCAACGGTTGTCACATCTTTCTGTTATACAATGACGCTAGTACTTATAGCAACTGAAAACCATTTCTATGTGTATCGATAGTGTTATTTTATCAGTGCTTTCTGTGCAAAATATTAATCATCCATAAAATGATATTATATAGTTGGAGGCAATCGGCAGTAAGTCTTCGACCTAGGTTTCGTGCCAGTTGGCACTCGTCAGCAAGGCCATTTTGCAAACCTGCCTGATAGAATTCAGTCTGCACCAAAGAAAGGACTAGACACGTCACACTAGTTGCTAGTGTCCAGTCGAAATATCCATAAATTGATAAACTACTGTAACAGTATTTATACGTGATTCATTATGACTTTGGATTTAAAATAAATGAAGAACTACCCCATATGAAATAAGAATGTATTTGTATTCTAAATCTCCGTTGATTCTCCATCATCATAGATTTATTTCTTGCGAGTAAAGTTGTTAGGTAGATGATCAGTATTTGTTGTTATTCGCCTATAGCATTTATGGAAAATACCCACTTTATACTTCACTTTATATCGTAGTCATAATACCATGTAAGATATCTCACTGCATCAGGTTAAGTGCTGCTGTACACCTTCCTCCACAAGAGTGTAAACAAGTTACCACTGCTGCGTCTGCAGAACATATATAAAGATGAAAATAAAGTATTTACAACAGTACTAATAACTCTAATCATAAATACTATCTATATATGGAAATTTGACCAGACATGCGAAAACCAGTGCATTGAAACTGATATTAGTAGAAGAGAATTTTCTTAGGATGGCATAAAGATGAGCCTGACATTATCTTTCATTTACTGATCCAATAGTTTCCCGCAAGATAATTTCCGTCGCAGGCTGGCAGCGAAGTATGTTATCCTGAGAGATATTGAAAGCCGTTCTCAGAGAATTTTTATTTCGTTACCATTTTTAAATTCGAGACTCAGCAGTAGGATCGTTTTGCAGACAACCTGAACCTGTTCAGCAGCTTTCTTTGGTTTCAAGTTCTTGTCTGTGAATTAGGTTGGGAAATCATTTCCCATCAAGATTATTTGGAGATTTTGTAGCTCTTCCGGATCCAAATTTTCATAATAAATAACGAAAGTGTCATTGATGTGTCTCTTGTAGAGATGAAACTCAATGCTAGTTGATGATAAGAAATAGCTTTCTAGGCCAGCCATAAAATAGTCGACCAAGTGGAGTCTTTTTAATTTTTCCTATGACCAAATGTGTATATTCCGCAGACAGCATTTCATGTATATATATATGCATATATAAAGTTGGTTATCAATAAAATGTTCAAGGAAAATCCATAAAATATTTCTTCAATTTAGGATAGTTATGAAAATATCGACCAATTCCACTTTTGTCAAACAGTCGAAAACTTCTATAAAAAGTCAAGTGGAGTAAACTGGTTTCTACAAGAGTAATACAAACTTGTTGTTTCTTTTTTGAAACTCGTCAAAAATCTTTAAACTTGTTAACTGTAATGCAAACAGGTCATACTGTTGACTACTCTTACTAGTCTACTCAAGCATTTTACAGTTTTATAGCAGTAATATACATCACGTCAAGCTGAATAATAAAAATCTGTAACTATGATTTTTTGTTTTGTTTTGAGCGAAAGAGAGGGAGAGAGGAATAACTCTCATTTTATTCTTATAACTTGTAAAAGGTGTGCATCAGTACTTTGGGAAGTAAAGTAGTAACTTGAAGAGGTACAGATCAGTACTGTTCCTAAAAGTATTCATTTATATGTCAAGTAGCTTAATATATGCAAGAGTAGAGTATGAAGCAAAAGTCAGGAAGAACATTTCAGAGGAACACAGTAAAAATACAATAAAAAAAGAAGTTATATTAAGCATACCATTTTTTTATGAACTACTTCTGAAATACCCATTTTTATAATCTAGTAAAATAAGTCATTTAATATGTTTACTTGTCATTTCTTTCTCTATTTTGTTTTGTTGATTGTTTAATAGAATGACTCTGAGATGAGTAATTACGGATATGAATACTATCTGGACAGGACTTTCTAAAAGAATTAAAATTTCCCAACATATATTTTTAATACCGTTGATTATTATTCCTATCTGGGGTGAAATAAACATAGGAATCACCCCAAGCTTGTTGACAGTAACCTACATCTTCCTACATCTTTAGAAATTCAGTCTCACCATCTCTAAAAATGCCTTATCGCTATTTGTCATGCACTGAATTTTTTTCTATTTGTTTCTCAGTTATTTCGACAGTGGTTGAGTGAGTGCGTGAGACACAAAACATGTTTAGTTACATAATCACAAATTGTGTTATACCCAGAGAAGAGCAGTAACTGGGCTTGTAGTCAAAATCTACCAACGGCTTATCATTTGTCTACATTCTTTTAAAACAGATTTGTTAAGAACACAACAAATTCCTTTACGTCCCCAGTGGAACAGAGGGCTTCAAGCTAGAGGCTAGAAGTTTCGGTAGCAGTGGTGTTTATTTTTACGGGATGGGGTTGCTAGCCTCATGCCCAACCTTTCCACTTTACCAGTCTTATTACTGGCTTGACGAGGTAAAGGAGTGCGTCGGCTGGGGATCGAACCCCTACCCATATGCCGTGGTTGGCGAGCATTCTATCACTGTGCCACCGACGCATGGATATTATCACCCGAATACTCCAAATTATGTACACCTTTGGGTACAAAATCTAACAAATCCGTTTTAGCAATTAAAATCACAAACGATTCGTGTGTAATAGATAATACAAAAGTTTTCACCATTTGTAATAACCTAATGTCATCAATGATCTTATTATATATACTGATTTGTAATTTTTTCTTGTACACTGTAATCCTAACACGAGACACACGTTGAGATCAGATACAAGACTCCAACACAACACATAGTCAGAACATGATTTTAATTTAGCTTTCACCAAGGCGTGCTGAGAGTCTGGAGTGTAAAAAATTCAAATGTGCAGAGATAAATAACACTTTAATCAGTAAGAGCTGCAGTGTGCTCATTACTTTTCCTATGTGTACGCAAGTATATATATAAGCTAATTTTTCGCTGTTGAGTTCTTCAGTAACACAAAGGTTTGCAAATCTGTACAACAAAAGCCAATTTAAGACAGTTATTTATTTCTGTTAACTAACCAAGTGAAATTTTGCACATAATCATAACTATATTTTCACAATGTAGACTACAAATGAAGCAGCATATAAGAGAAGTTGTCAAGGAACTTAACCCTAAGTTCCTATGATTTGCAAAGACGCTCCGAATCGATAACTACTAGGTACGATTATCGGCTTTAACTCCAAAACACATGGACCAATAAAAAATTGTATTGTTCGGCAGTTAAATTCGATATTTCATACAGATTTTTTATTCGTATTCTTTCATCTTCTTCCAACTTGTACACGATTGAATCATTCGCGCCTTCGAGTTGCCCGCCAATGGCGGTCAAGGTCAATGAACCAACGTTCAATGTTCACTTTCATTTACAAAAGTCATATTATAATATAAGGCCTTGTCTCTGACTGTCATTTAATAAAATACCATGAATATTTTTCCATTTCTTTTCACTACTAGCGGAACATAGGTCTTCAATAGTGAAGTTTCAGTAGGCGTGGTATTTTTTTTTGGAGTGAGTTTGCTAACCTCATGCTTAATCTTCCTTCTTTTAAGGGTTTACTGTCAACTAGTAAACTGAGAGAGATTCAGTAGGAGTGCATCTGTCAGGAATCGACCGCCGAACGAGGTGTGTGGTTGGTGACCGTTAAACCATTGAACCATAGACACATGTTGATATATTATTGAAACCTTTATTTGCATGTAAAAGGCTTTATACTGAACTCAGAGCAAAAGCAATTCATTCACTTTAATTTTATTTCATTCATATCCTAACGTTAAATGACCTCAAAGGCAGACAATAGCTAATGGACCAGCCTGAATCATGATTAACATTTTGCCATAAAAAGAAATGAAAATTTTTCTTTATATTCTCTCTGGAAAGTAATTTCTCTGCTTATCATTCGGTTATAATAGTCGAAAAGTATCAGATTATGGTATCTTTATTGGATATTACTCAAATATCTATTAAAATTGTTTTAGATACAATGCAATTTTGCAAACGAAATAGCCATGAGGAAAATTAGAAAAGTTCTGCACTACTGATATGCTTGTTTCATGTGTGTCTATAACAATGAATGATTTAATGTGTTTTATATACCTAACCTAGTTAAAAAAAAGGAGAGAAGGGAATCGGTGCAATTGTTAAATTACCCAAAGGATTTGCGTGTGGAGAAATTACAGGGTAGTAAAAGGTGTGGTCTACTATTTTATAGTAATAATAATAATAATAGTAGTATGAATAAATTATCAATAGGAATAATAAAAAAGAATTAAATAAATTTTTTACTATCTTGTTAAGGGAATTATGAATTAGACTGTATTCAGTTAGGCGGTATGATCATATCAAATGTAGGTTATGTATAGAATAAAGGTTTAAATAAATGAACTCCGCTATTTTGCAAAAAATACATTTAAATAAAGCTTAAATAAGGTGATTTAATTATCATTAAACTTAGTTCAGGTGTATTCGTAGTTGTAGTCAACTCTAGACAATAATGTCCTTGCGAATTAATTACCTACACTGCTTTAGGAAATTTCAAATTAGTTTGAATTAATGAAGCATTCTTTTAGTTCAGTCAAACAAATATTTCTATTCAATGATATATGTAAGTGAATTTGAAAGTAAATAAATGTAAAACAATGATTACTATGATTATTTCCTTTAGTTCCGATTAGTTAGACGGCTGATGTAAACGTGCTATTTTATGAGATGTTTTCCTAGTGGTACAATTGTTGTTATTTTAAAAAAATTCAAGGACTCGTAAAACTAAACAAATTTTTACAGCTTCAAAAGATAAATACGATAATGGGGTGTTTGCTTTACAGATTGAAACATCTATCTTCGGAGTTTTCATGAGATAGAAAGTTAAAATTCTGGAATTTTTGGTTGAGTCCTCGTTAGATAGGACTGGCAAGTCTTACTATCTTAGATTTCTACAAACTAAGGATGAAGCATACTAAAGTATGTAAATGAGGAAGAATCATGGGATGTATTGTGTCCCAGTTGCAATAGATGTTGTCCACTAGGGTGCTAAAACCAGTCGGTGACGATACTTAACTAACCATACTTGAAAACTTTGTCCAAAGCGAAGGCTTGTGATCTTACCCAAGTCACCATTGTTGACAAGTGTTTGTATGGTAATGGAAATTCATTGGTAAACATATGAGAACACCAGAAATGAATAAAAATTTTGATATATAAGAGAGAAAACTTACCTTTTTACCAGAAGATGCCACATTATCGGAAAGAGTGCACCAAAATGAGAACATATACAGCTGATCACGGATTGGGAAATTCATTTGCAACAACGAGTGTAAAACAGGGTCCCAGTATTCTACGTCTAGCTGAATCAATAGCTACAATTAAATTCAAACTTGTAAATTCAGAGAGAAACTGTTTTACAATCTCATTTTACACAATTCAACTCTTATTCTTGAGTTATACGCTTGACTATACCGTCTAATTTCTCCTTAATTTTCTTTTATAATTTTAAAATAATCCTTCAAAATGTTTATTAGTTGAAATACTTACGAATAAATCACTGCCAAAAACTTATTAAATTAATTTTTTGAACATTTCTGTATAAACAAATGAAAATTTTGAAAGTAGAATCACTAAAGAGATGAAGTTGATAAAACATTGAAGAGACAAGTTTCTAACTTTTGCAGTCAAAATGAGCAAATACTGGCAATTCTATAGTAATTTGTCAAGGTTTAAGTGTGACATGGAAGAGATCATGTGAGGAGGAAATGAAAGCTCACAGGCAATCATGAAACCAGTTAAAAAACTGCAAGGAACACAGTAAAGCAGGGGTGTGCTGATGAAGTCCTATGTCCCAACCGAAACCTATAGGGATAATAATAATAATTTAGATTATAGGACTTGTTGGGTTTCTGGATCAATTTCATTTATTAGATTTTCGTCATGAACCAATACAGTTTGAAAGATCACTGAAAACCAGGGAGCACTGGACAGGACAGATGTTTTGTCCTGTTTTGGGACTCTTCATCGGTACGTACCTACTGCCTCAACGGGAATCGAACCCAGGACCTTCACGTTATGAGCCCAAGCTCATTCACTATTCAGCAACTTGGATTGGAATTCAGTGACCCTTGAATTCTAAGTTTATCAACTCGTGATACTGCGTTACTCTCACTAACACCTTCGATGATGTTAGTTCGTGACGGAAATCTAACAACTGAAATTAATCTAAAATCCCGACAAATCTTAGTCTGAACATCAGCTGTCAGCTGACTGATGAATAATGGATAGATTTCCTGAAGCTGTAAAGGGAAGTCGTGACCAGTGGAGCCCATTATACCAAGGTGAGTTGGATGCTCATAGAAGGAACTGGTTGAAGGCAGGAGTTGACAAAATTAGAATTCATTAAATTCTAGCTCAAATGGCTGAATGGTCAAAGAGTTTGGACTTGTAACCTGAAAATCACGGGTGGCGTACTCCTGAAGAGTCGCAAAATAGGACAAAACAGCTATCCAGTGCATCCTGGCTTTAAATGAACTTTCTAGCTGATAGTGGTTCATGATACAAATCTAACAAATAAAAATAATAACAGTCACCAACATCCGTAAATTCTAAAGCTGAACTATCGACATTTTTTTGTCTGCTTATTTTAAGCACATCCAATTTAAATTCAATTACCTCAACGATTTTTTCATTGTTTAGTGGTCCAGTTATTTTGCTGTCCAAGTTTGAAACTCAAGAGCTTTTCATCGAATCGAGTATGAATTGCTTTTTAAACCCTTCCTAGCCTTCATGACACTAGTATTTTCTCTACCCACTATTTTATTTTGACCACTAGAGTTTGGGTTCTCTTTCGAATTTTTATAAAGTATGTAATGTATTTATTGCTTTTAGAAAGCATTTTTGAAAATTAGATTATTGAAAATCATGAATTTTATTTGTTTCTGATTCTCTATAGCGTGGTTTTGACAACAAGGACAGTGAATGATCTAGTAACCGACTTTTTCAGTGAATCGATCAATTTGTATTGGTATAATTTATAATGCCAACATCTGCATAATTTATTCACATAGTCAGATGTTTTTGATAGGAAGTTGAAACTTCACATTCATTCTTTCAGTGAACACATTTGTATAAGATTTGGCCATTTATTTTCTGTTCTAAACCCGATTGAAATCAATCTTGGAGGATATCTTATCTAGCGCACCCCAAAAGTATCTAATTATTTTCAACCAAAACTTAACAGTAAATGGTTCTATCTCATGGTGAACATAAGGTTATAAAATTACGGAAAATTGTTAATGTGTGGCGTGTGCTACGGACAAGATTTATGCGGAGTATTTGGATACAGATTGGTAGGGAGCGGCAAAAATTGAAAATCGACATTTTAAGTCAATGGCTGAAATAAGTAAAAGTGTTTATTTCGCAAATCTGAATCTAGATTGCATGTTAGACATGAAATAATCTCACTAAACAACCCACTTGGAACGGTCAACTAACAAGTTTCTAAAGTTGGGTACCTTTTGAACGAAAACGAAATTTAATCAAATTCCTCACCACTCGGACCCAACGCATCTGTAGCCCTGAAGCACTAGAAGCAGAACTAGACATTCTAACAGAAACCTTCCTCCAAAATGGATACCGACTAAGATTACTGAACAAGAATATCAAACCGAAAATTTGGGGAAACGAAACATCACTTGCACCAAAAAAGAAAAAAGCTATACATGAACCTAGATTTCAAGGTAGACTTAATCTGTATTATCTTTGAAAAGAACAATCTTGTCAACATTGCTAAGAGTAGTATTTTTCAGTCGTCCATTGGTCTTTAGAAGCCTTAAGGATAAGAACTCGCATCTGACTACTTTTGTGTGCATATAGCAGTTCACTTGTTACAGTGGAGCCAGATACACTGGTCATTCGACGCGTATTCTGTCCAAGACAGTTCAAGAACATTATTCCACATGGTTGCAGAAGGGCAGTGGTGGCTCTCTAAGGTGTGCGATAATCGAACTTCTTGTCAACATTCGTCATTTCATCTCAACAAACGACTCCTTCAGAGTTATTTACAGAGTGAAGAACAACCTCTCACGCTTTTGTTTTCCTTGCGTTGCTGACGCTTTAACCATTCAATTAGAGAAACCGGAGCTATGCATACAAGATAAATTTACTCAACCACTTCTACTATCATGATAACGACCGCGTTGATTTCCACTCACTCAAATTTTGTTTGTTTGTTTTGCTAAACTCTTATAACTTTTGTATTTCTTTAGAACTCTTACATAACTCCATATTTTCCTTCGTTTCTGTTTGCATCCTGATTACAACCCATTCATTGAATTAATCACCTTATAACGTAACTCTAATGCACTTAACCAACTCCTCTTACACATTGACTATTATTAACAACTATGATTGTAACAACTCATTACTTTTGTTAGTACTCTTTCATGGAAAAAGTTATATTTAAGTGCAATTGTGCAGCTAACGACAATGAGTTCGCCGAGACGAGCTTCTTCACTGAAATACGTGTTTTGATTACATATAACTTATAACTGAATTATATTCAGATTGATAGAAAATTTCCAATTTCTTCTAACCATACTATTTGGATTTTTGTCTGTTATAAACTACTAGTCAGTTTTATCTTCTTATTACTCCAAAATCTGTACTAAGATCCGATTTATTTTTCTTGATAGAGTTATTAAGTGATCTCTTTGTTGATAACATCTCGCTAACATCTCTTATTGAGTACTTTCTTGTAGGTTAGTTCTTGAGCTCCATAAATTTTATGGGAAAGCCATGCTATTCGTAGTATTTATTCTTGAAGAGCCCCAAACCAGGACGAAACAGCTGTCCAGTACTCCCAGGTTTTCCAATAGTTCTCTAACCGATGTCAACTCGTGGTGAAATCCTGTAACCAATCAAATCCCCACAAGCCAACACTTGCACATTTATTACTGTTGATGGGTATTGAATCGGCTGTAAATCCAGGTTACCTTCATTACAAGTGGTCGGTTTAGCTTCTTGATATTCACAGAGGTTTGAAGTAATCACTGACGTATATTGTGATATCTCGACGTTATCTGTTATTTCACTTACAAAATTCAATTACAACAAAAAGTATAATTCAGACATTGAGGACTGCAAAGGACAAAAGTCGGAGTAATTGAAGAAAAATATTTTTATGTAAACAGTTGCTTAAAATTTCATGATAATATAATAGCACTAATCACCCTAGTACAACATAATGTATTGTTTCTTTTCTTGACATGTACTTTTGTTATAGGGATTGCGAAAATTGTAGTTTTCCCTAAATGCAAATACTTTTAATTTTTAGAATACTAAACTTAAGTATTTATGAAGTAATATAGGTAGTCATGAAATTTACTGCAATCGTGACAAAATCAATAGGTTCTTTTGAAACTTGAGTTAAATCCAGTCCATTAAAATATGAAAAGATATATTACATATATAATATGTGCTGTAGCTTAAAGGAGGTCTAGTCATATATAATGTTCTTAGTTATGCATATATTTACTAGAAGTCAAGCAGCACTAAGGGCAGCTTACACATTCGCGTGTGCGTGCATTAGGACATTCTACAATTCACATATCCTGGTACAATAAGTCAAATCATAACTACTCTTAAGGTTTCAGCCTAATGCCTATTGGAATACTTAATGTTGTAGAATTCACACTAAACTGTAAGCTCTAGTTAATTGTTTATAGGGATAGTGAAATGCACTTTCCCAAGTTTTTACTGTGATTCCTTATGAATAAGGAAGGGGAAGTTAACGTTGCATTTCCCATTGGTTGATTATGCTGTACCGAAATGTTCGGTCTCTGTTGGTGTGCCGGCTCCTACTACAGATGCTCTGACAATGTCTGAGGATTAATAAGGGTGTTATTTGGTGGATGGTGACTAGCAGTAGGATCCAGGATGCGCCTTTCGTCCTATTTAAAACCCCCATCAGCATTTAAAATTTGCAGTTTCATCCAGTTGACGAATCCCGAGTAGGACGAAATTCACATTGTGGATTCCTTTGCTAATCACCATTTACCAAATAATGCTTTCGAATAATAACCAGATTTCCAGCATTTTTCATATGTTATTTTTAAAAGTTGAAATGTATATTTGTTATGATTGTTACAACACCTATTGTATGATGCATCCGTTGAAAAATGAATAGAGTTTGGGTTAGTTTCAAGTGAAAATGTTTTTCAGAGACCACTAATGAATATTTACGCAAAACAGATACTACCAGTAAATCATACAAATATAAATGACATAGGCATGTTTTCTTGAACAAGTTGAACACATTACATTAGTCTATTTATTCATCTAATTGTTTCTCTTGTCAAGCCATACTATTACAATATTAATTTTTATATTTAAGGAAATACTTTTCATACTTCCATCCAATCTGGAAGTCATTATATATATATATATATATATAATTTAAAGTTACACTTTTACTCTTATGTACAGTGGCGAAATTTTTCTACACTATATTTAGATAGGCCAATTGCTGTCAAGACACAAGCTCCGTGACACATTCTATTTTGTTGATCCAATTAAGAATGTCAACTTGTCAAATAAGAAAATGTTCTCCCTGGATATCGTTTCTCTCTTCACCAAAGTCTCACTGACAGAGACCGAATGCTCCCTTTGTGATTTCATTCAGTCCAATAGCATCAATGTCGGTTTACCAGTCCATTATCTAAAAGACCTGTTGCCACGATGCACCTTCAATGTCTACTTTAGTTTCAACAACGAAATATGCAGGCAAATAGATGGAGTAGCAATGGGTTCTCTTCTAGAACTCCTCATGGCCGACTGCTTTATGGTTAGCCTAGAAAATAATTATATATTTTGTAATTTATCCACTTCAACTCTACCCCTTATAACATTTAATTATCGTTATTCTTATCACATATATATATGTATTGACTGAGCAATTTTTTAGTGCCACTTAATAACCTTTTCTGTAAAATATTTATACGACTGTACAGCTTTAAAATGAAGTCGTTGAAAAGAAATTTCATCACTGAATAAAAAACTGTGTTTTTAATTAGAAAATAATTCCTTATCATCAACCATCGATGAGCTCCATCTCTACAAGGGATACATTGATGATACTTTCATTATTTGTGGTGAGAATTTTGATCTAAAAAACCTACTCCAAACCTTTAATAACGCCCACCAAAACATTGACTTCACTCTGGAAATTGAGTCTGACTCAATGTTTCATTTCCTTGATGTTCAGCTGCAGAGAAATGCCGACAACTCTCTGAGAAAATCCATCTACAAAAAGCCCACATGGAACGGACAGTTTATCAACCCTCAAAGTTGTGTGCCTCTAAGCAGAAAGAGAGACCTAGTATACTGCCTTTCTTCAAGGATCCGCAAAATATGCACTGAGGAATAAACTGACGAAAAATTGCGAAATCTACAAGGAACGTTGATAGAAAATGGTTTCCCACCCAGATTCATAGACAAGAATCTAAAACCAAACAAAACTCCTGAAAAGGTTCAAGTCGCCCCCAAAAGATGCTGATACTTAACCTCAAATTTAAAAATGAAGCAGAACTCAGTAAACATACTTCGCCGCCAGCCTACGAGTGACACTTTCCTGCAAGAAATCATTAAGCCAGCACTTGAAAGACAATCTATGGCAGTGGACCACTTCAACACGCAAATACCAGTCCACTTGCCCATGCGCAGCCGAGTACATTGGCCGTACCATGCGTCCGCTTGTAAGATGCACTTGGTAACGCTATTCAGCATGGTTAGCAAAGGGTGAACGCAAGGGTGTATATGGTTTTGTAACAGAATCTCTGGTGAATTCATGAAATTCAACTCCATTTGAAAAGTCCTTCAAAGTCACATGTAAGACCCGATCAAACCTATCAAAGAAAGTGAAATCAAGGCATCTAGGAATAGTCGAGGCACTGGCGATCCAAAAGTTCAAGCCTACGCTATGTGTTTAAAAGAAATACGTTCAACCATTGTCCCTAGCATGGCCACCATGAAAAGTCAGTCCAACCAACAATGATTATCCTATTTCCTTTCTTATCCATCCTTCATGTTTATTTCTGTTTTTAATTCCTATCTGCATTACTAGATTTGTTTGTTTGTTTTTTATATATCCGAACTATGCCTGTTTTGTAGTTACTAAGTCCTTAGTTCGTAAATGTACAAATAGTCAAGTTTTTTCAGTAATTGTAATCCTATTATGTCTTTTCTACCCGACCTTCCTGTTTATTATTGCAGTTTGTAATTTTGTTAATTTAAACTTTGACTGGAAATAATTCTGGAACTTTCTCGCACGCTTACTGCAAATACACGAACGTACAACTTAGTTGATGACTTCGTTGAAAAGAAAATTTTCTTCGCTGTAACCGTCTTTTTAATAATTCCTGTGATTTAATGTGTATATTACGCAAATTGCGTTCATAAATGCAGCTGTGGATATCACAGAGACAGGAGTTTCCAAGTAACAGTAACTTAATTTTCCTTATTCATCAACAGAATTAACAAAGCACATATGTGTTGTAAGAATGCAACGTTCAGCGTTCAAAACAATGCCTAAGTGTCTGTCACATCATGCTTGAATATAAAATCTGTTGATTGAGGAAATCAGTATTCCTACAGAAATTCTAACAGCTAGACAGATGACTGGGGCAATAAAAAGACGGTAACCCGTGTACCATTTAAAATGATGCATTGTGTTTTCTGAAGTCATCTTTTGTATTCTTCTCAAATTTAAGTATGAATACATCTAAAGGTTAGTTCATAGGTTTATTTTTGTCAATCCGAAGCTCTTCTCTAGAATGAAATCTTTCAACGCTTCTCCAGTCTAATATGACAGTATGGATAGCTGGGAAAATATGGCTCTTAATACGTTTGATCCTACTCCAAAAATATGGTGGAGATATGTGGATGACACTTTCACAGTGTTAAAAACAGAACATATCTCTAGCTTCTTGACACACATAAACTCACTAGTGGAGGGAATAAAATTCACATTTGAAGCCGAAAATGAGCAAGGAGAATTAGCTATGTTAGATTGTAAAATAAAACGAATAGAAGAAGGTAAATTACACACTAGTTTTTACAGAAAACCAACGCATTCTAATAGATATTTAGACTTTAATTCATCTCATCCTGTAACTGTTAAGGCAGGTTTAGATAAATGTTTAACAAACCAAGCAATGGCACTAAGTAGCACAAAAAAGACCTAAATGATGAAATAAAACAGATAGAGGAGGCGTTGGTGTTAAATAACTATCCTTTAAAATTCATTAGGAAGATTGAAAAAGGCCAAAAGAAAAGGAAAAATTATTGTGAAACTAGTAATAATAATATGAATAAGAGAGAATATAAATCATCTACAGTTATACCATATAAGGAGGGGACATCTGAGACCCTACGTAGGATCCTTAATAAACTAGGAATTAGGGTGGCATTCAAACCTACAAACTCACTCAGAGACAAGCTCTGTAGGTTAAAGGACCCAGTGGACCCAATTAGACAAAATAATATAATTTACAAAATACCCTGCAATGACTGTGAGGTCAACTACATAGGTCAAACTAGTAGGTTGGGGGTAGTCAGATTGTCGGAACATAAGAATTTAGCTAAAGTTAGAATGGTTGACCCCGAGAAGATGAGTAATTTAGAAAAAAGCTCAGCACTACATTGCACTGCATGCATTAACACACAACGACACAATAGGATGGTGGGAGAGGGTTACAATTCTAAAAAGTAATCCAGGTAGGTGGAGAGAGAGGTTGATTACTGAATCCTTGTTTATAGAATCTATACTTAACACGCGCAATAGGAATGATTCATCACACATTCCCGAAATATGGAAAATATTATTACCAATCAAATCAAGTGAAAATCAAGTGAAAAACAATGGAACTATATAAATGAATTTAGGAAGTCGTGTGATCACCTTGATATGATTATGAGCAATAAATTGTTCTCGAAACGTCATTAGTAAACATTACTGTATAACACTAAGAGACTTAATCAAAACAAAATTTACCCATAATGGAATTACACTCTACCACAGTGCACAAGTTTTATTCTTATATCAATGACAGTATCACCTCTGGTATATCACAATGCCTGTTTTTAATTGGACAGTCTTTTTTGGCTGATTATTTTCATATATGTCGGTTATTACTCATATGTAGATATGCGTATATGTCGTCATGGTATCAGGGATGACTGCAGCTCAATTCATCACAGTATACGTGTTTACGCAATATCACGCAAACCTGACGTAATAACCTTTACAAATTTTTGACTTTATCTATTTTACTCATTGATTAATAAACAGCTTAGCCTTTTTCTTTATTTTTTATTACACATGGTATAAGATGTAACTTTTATTGCACAAAAATGCCATCACTTCATTACAAGATTCAAATTTCATGTCTCTTACATTTTATGGTGTTTGATCTGTTTGGATAATAGGCGCCTACTGGTTACACGTATGAGACGGTTTTTTTTTTAAAATTTGCATCCTTTTCAGTGTTAACACTTTTACGTTCCTTAAACACTAATTTCGATCGTCTACCAGTGAAATATGTGTCCTTTATATATTTTCAACTGACTAGGGGAAACTTTTGATAACCAATACAATGTATTAAAAGCCAGTCTGAAAGAAGAATATTCTTTGCAATAATTTCTTTTCAAGTTCTTAACATTATAAAATAGAATATTAGTTGTCGTTACTATAATGGTTACATTTTTTTAACGTAGAATAAATGACAAACATGCTCTGAGATGAATTCAGTTACAAAATATTGTGAAAGAGGAGACAATGGTGGTGATTAGTCATAATAGATTCGTAGGATGTGAGGTGGGAAAGATTGACAAGTCAGTTCAAGGTTGTAAAAGGTGTCAGGTAAGTGACTAGTACAAAGTAGTATGTACTACAGAGGAGATAATAAGACTGCAATGAGTGGTTCATCATGAAATAATGAATGTGTGATAGGAATCAGGTGGAGACATATATTGGGAAAAGAGATAATGTCACTAATAGTAAGTCCGGATAGTATAAATGGTTCAAGTTATATATAGCGCACCATTAGGCAGGTTCGTCTACGGGTTTGAGGATATTTACCAGCTTAGTTCAGCAAAGGGGAAATTAAGTGCATAAAAGGCTCGATCCTTTCACACTTGGTCGATACTGGACATCACATCAACGCCAACACACCTTTCAGGGTTATATACCGAATTCCGAAGTCGTTATCACGTACAATTTGCTTACGTCTCCTACACATAGCTGAAGCTGTTGCAATAAGATTGACTAAACCGGAACCTTGTATCCGAAAAGAACACGTACAGACGCTGTTCCTACAGTGGCCAAACTTGGATTAAAGATTCTCCTTCTCGCCAAGAGTGCCTCTTCCCTTAATTCTCCTGATTTTTTCTTTGCTTATTATTACAGTTATTATCTGCTCAACGGATTTCATCACGAGCTAACATTGGTTAGAGAACCATTGGAAAACCTAGGAGTACTGGACAGCCAGCTGTTTCGTCAGCCTAGTTTGGGACTCTTCATCAGCACGCACCCACCGAAAGGGTTTGAACCCAAGACCTTCTGGTGATAAGGCGAGCTCGTAGACCATTAAACCACTGTGACCCGACCCAATGGCCCATCCAAACATTCTCTCAATACTATCAATTTTTCCATTAATACTATCCGAACTTACTATTAGTGACATTATCTCTTTTCCCAATATATGTCTCCACCTGTTTCCTTTCACACATTCATTATTTCATGATGAACCACTCATTGCAGTCTTATTATCTCCTCTGTAGTACATACTACTTTGTACTAGTCACTTACCTGACACCTTTTACAACCTTGAACTGACTTGTCAATCTTTCCCACCTCACATCCTACGAATCTATTATGACTAATCACCACCATTGTCTCCTATTTCACAATATTTTGTAACTGAATTCATCTCAGAGCACGTTTATCACACAAATAGTATTTATTTTGACACCCCATAACGAATCTTTTATTCTACGTTGAAAAATGTGTCCACCGCATAACTGGCCATTAATGTAACGACAACATATACATATATTTTTTATAATGGTAAGAACCTGAAGAGAAATTATCGCAAAGAATATTCTACTTTCAGACTGGCTTTTAATTCACGATAAAATGTAGTCTATTATTTATTCAAAATAATTAACCTAGAGTGAATTGTTTTCTTTATCACAAAATATGCAATCATAATAATGTATAACTGAAATTAGTTTCTTTATTAAATGCTTGGGGAGTAGCTGAATTATTCATGAAGTAAATAAAAGCACAATTTATAAGTTTCAGGAATAAGAAAACTATTCCACACATAAAAAAGCTTCAAATTTGGTTCAGAACTGACTATTTGCTTTTTGTCTATCTGATAACTCAGTATTCCTAGAATACATCGAAATATTATCGTTTTTACGAGTTGATCACGGATTGATATCAGTTAGAGAACTATTGAAAACCAGGGAGAACTGGACAGCTGTTTCATCCTAGGTTTTAGGAATCATCGGCAGTACGCACCCACTGGGCTTCGAATCTAGGACCATCTGGTTACAAGGTAAGCTCGTATACCATTCAGCCACTGGGACCCGATTCAATGGCTCATGAATTCTAAATTCTACCAATTCGTGATTTAGCACGACTCCAATCAATGTCGTCGGTGGGACAGGATGGAGTTTCTCGGAGTTCTAGTGAGAAGTCGTGACCAGTGAGGTCCATCCAGATGTCACATGTGAGGATGGATGTCCCACTGACAACATTGGTTGGGGTCGCGCTAAATCACGAATTAATACAAGTTAGAATTCGTGGAATAGCCACTGAATCGCGTCTCAGTGGCTGAATGGTGTACGAGCTTGCCTTGTAACCGGGAGGTCCTGTGCTCGAACGCCAGCGGGTGCCTACTGCCGATGATTCCCAAAACCTAGAATGAAACAGCTGTCTAGTACTCCCTGGTTTTCAATGGTTCTCTGACTGATATCAATCCATGATCAACTCGTAAAAACAAAACTAACTCTTACAAACCAAGCTACAGAAATATTATCGGTCATTTGGAGGTATTGTTGATCATAAGTAAAATGTTAAAAAGGCGGAAAGAAAATATCAATACATAAACAATTTCACTTCAATAAACGCGTATTAGTCATGCAAACAAATTGTTCTATCAGTTTCACTCAGTAGAGAAACAGTGTTGAAAAGTAAAACAAAACAAAAAATTGCCTAGAGTATATTTCATAGAACACTTTAATATGTTGAAAGTCTTTCATTTATAAATTATAATGTAGACATGAATGACTAGGCTTCAGAAAGTTATATATCTAATTGTAAAGTGAGACGTGTTGCTATACTATGACGCATTTATAATTGATCAGTAGATCTGGGAAAGACTGAGGCAATATGAGTTGTTATTTTTAAAAACATTAGCGGTATTAGTGTAGTAACTTCTCAAAATAACAAACTAACATCATGGTTAATTGAGTAGTGATGAAGGGACCTCTACAACTAGGATTAAATATTCAAGTGTATTGTAACAGCAGAAGGCAAGACACGGAAGCAAACGTATATTTTCAGTTGATCAAACCGCTATTTATATCTATACAGGCTTATATTCTTCAACCAGTCACTGAGCGTGTGATTTTGCTTTACATTAAACAATATGAAATAGAACGTTCAAATACATATATTATTCAGTTATGTTTATAATGCAGTATTGAACTGCGGGGAAGGTATTCTGTCTCTAACAGCAAATATACATACAGTATCCTGTTGCTTATGCAGTATGGGACTGGGGGAATATGTGCGAGTAATATTCCGTTGGAAGAGGCTGTCCGTATCACACACCCCAGAGTATTGTTTTCGAACTCAAGAACTATTATGAATGTCTCCTTGATGTCAATACGTTCTCTTAACTTATTTTTGAAGCTTCCGTTGTCCCTACTATTGACGAATGTTTCATTTAGGGGGGATTCCACAAGCTCATTTTTTTCTAAAAGTGACATTAAAATGTTACCTAGGAAGAAAATAAATAGTTTACAATTAAACCATCCAGTTCAGAGAACGCAGCAACTCCAGCAAGTCCACCTGAGCTACAAATCTTCCTCATCATTTAAGTTATTACTTATTCATATGAACTAAAAACTATTTTTGTATTCTTTCTTATACGTATAAGCAGGTTTTAGATTAGATTTTGAATTATGTTGAGTGTAGCATATTTACTGTATCAAAGCTAGTATAATATGAGAATAAGATAATATAATTTTAGAGTTGTTGTAACCGTTTTTATAAACCATTCAGTTATTATTATTATTGTTTCCTTTAATTCGTAGAGGAACATAGGGCTTCAGCCATGCGTCTCCATTGCGTTCGGTTCTCTGCTAGAGTCTTCACCTGGCTCCAAGTCTGCCCACACGCTTTCATCTCCTCTTCACATGACCTCCTCAAAGTCACCCACCCTCACACTGACGACCAACTCGCCGCTTCCCTTTCGGGGTTCCACTCGAGCAATGGCTTGTCTAGTGGTGCCACTTGATAGTTTCCTAAGAGTATGGCCAATCCATCTCCATTTCTTCCTGCCTATTTGTTGCACAATCGGTTCCTGGTTGGTTCGCTCATTGCCAGAGATCTCTGTTGCTGATCTCTCCTGGTCGGCCATCCGATCTTGAGTATTGAGGGAAGACAACTGTTAATGAAGGTCTGTAGTTCGTTTGGGATGCTTTTTATGACGCGCAGTGCAAGTCTCTGATCCGTCTAGTAGCACTGACTTCACATTGTAGTTGAAAATCCGGATCTTATTTTTGATGCTGAGTGCTGTTGACCTCCACACAGACTTGAGAGTAGTGAAAGCTAGTCTTGCTTTTCCGATTCTTGCTTTGATATCCTCGTCAGTTCCGTCGGCCTGTAGTTGAAACGATGCTTCCCAGGTGGATAAAAGAGGTTGTTTCTTTCAGGTTCCTCCCATTTATGCTGATCGTTGTCTGTTGTTGTTGTTCTTGTCCAGGAACCTTCATTACCTCTGTTTTCTCTATGTTCACCTGAAGTCCTATGTTTGATGCTTCTTCTGCCAACTTGTTGCCTTTCACTTGCATGTCTTCCAGTTTGTGGGAAATCAGACAAATATCATCGGCGAAGTCCAGATCCTCCAAGTTTTTTGTGGGAGTCCATTTTATGCCTGTTTCCTCATTGCCGGCTGTCTGTTGCATTATCCAATCTACTGCAATCAGGAAAATAATTGGCGATAGCAGGAAGCCTCGTCTTACTCTTGTCCCCACTTCGAAGGATCCTGTGAGTTTTCCGTTGTGGATTACTTGGCATGCAGCATTGTCGTACAGCTGTTGGATGAGATGTATAATTGTCGGTGGCACCGCGTAGTAGCGAAGTAGTTGCCAAATCACCTCTCGATCGACGCTGTCGAAGGCCTTTTCAAAGTCAATGAAGTTGAGATAGAGAGGTGACTGCCATTCCAAGCTTTGCTCAATGATGATCCGTAATGTGGCGATCTGATCAATACATGACTTGTTTCTCCTAAATCCAGCCTGTTCTGGTCGACGTTTTTCATCCAGGGCTTGTTTGATTCTCTCCAGGATGATGTGGCTTAGTATTTTGCTTGGGATGGACAGGAGCATAATTCCGCACCAGTTCTTGCATTGACTTAAGTCTCCTTTCTTTGGTAGTTTGAACACCAGCACAGGAAAATAATTCACAACAAGAAGGGTAACAAGCGACAACAACAATAATAATATCACAGTCAAGTACAGTTAACCAAAATGATACCAAAATCATAGACTCACTGACTTAAGCCAAGTTAATAACAGTTAATAACATTTGAAGTAATAGTAGAAACACTTCTGAAGACCACTTCTCTAAGCATAGAACTCTTTTCGATGTTTGAGAGCTCTAAATATCCTTTCCAAAGTTTATGTTTGACAAAGAATGACATTTGGTCATCTCTGACGGAAGTCTCAAACCTTTTTTGAACAGTAAGGCAATTGTACCAGAATCTCAATCTTTCAAAAGCACTTCATCAGTACTAATCGGCGACTTTGAAAATTTCGAAATTTACATATGGATATAGTTTTAAATACGAAGGGCCCAACTACCACAGCCTAAATACTGAATCATTTCACGAGAAGAATGAAGGTAAATTTGTGCAGTGTATTATTATATAGTGCTCTCCAGTATTCTCATTTTATTTGTGAAGAAAGGGACCATATGTGACAAAATAACACCACTACGCATTACCATCGAACAGAGCATAGAATACCAGTCAACTCTAAACCTCGACTTCATCGACTTTGAGAAGGCCTCTGATTGTGTCTACCATGAATTTATTTGGAAATCGCTTCGATACTACGGAGTGCAGTTCCTAAAACCTTCATAAACCTCATTCAGCAGCTAAATGATTATGCCACAGGTTAAGTGATTCGCAATGGAAGTTTCAGAAAAGCCTTTGAAGTAAGACAGGAAGGAGACAAGACTGTCCACTATCTCTGATGATGTTTCTGACTGTAGTGGACTGAATCATCAACCTGCCGTGGGAAGAGAGAAGTACGGCACAAGTTGAGTAAACAAAAAGACTCAGGAAGATCTGGATTTCATGGATGATTCATATCTCATGTCTCAAAAACTCGAAAATTTGCGACCAATAACCAAAAAATTGCCATAAAAGGCAACGAAGACAGGACTTCAGGGGAACACAGAGAAGACAGAGGAGATGAAGATACCCAAAGCAACAACAGCGAGTGTCAATCACCATGAATACAATAAATCTAAGGGAAGTGGTTTGCCTCCCTTACCTGATCTAGCTAGTATCGTTTCAATTACAGGTGGCAGCATGGGTAAGAAAGTTGAAGGCAGGATAGGAAAAGCAAGACAGGCCTTCATTACTCTGAAGTCAGGCTGAAAATCAGCTGCATTCAGTATAAGGATGTCAACATTAATGTCAAGTTAGAGCTTCTGTGTGGTTTACAGACTGGGCACAATACGACAAGTATTTTCAACAGAGTGCTGCAGATTTTTCTCAACAACCATTTTCGCGCCATACTGAAATCAGATTGCTGGGCAGAAAGGATAGGCAGCACGGAACTCTGGCAATGAACCAACCAAGAAACTGCTGCCCTACAAATATGTAGAAGGAAATGAAGATGATTCAGACATACCCCGAGGAGACTGTTGAGTGACACTGCTCATCCGGAAAACCCCACTCTGTCCTACTTGGAACCTATCAGAACAATAATAAAATAATAGCTGTGATTAAGACGGCTCATAAAAATCAATACTTCTAAACTTCCTGGACAATGAGCACACTTGTAAAGCAGTCAAATTGGAAATGTTTATAATTCTCATTTCTGAAAATCACTAAATTATTGTTTTCACGCATAAATCAGAAATAGTGTTGGCTGGTTACCGACTGCATTAAGAAATAGCTGTGTGGTTTATATGAATACATTTCAGTTTCAATAATTGGAATATATACAACAAAGACGATCAGTGAAGTAATAATGGAATTCACCTCCTACAAATGAAGACTCATTGTATACAAATAACATCACATAAATTATTTATATATGTTTGAGAAAAAAACCCAGTTTGTAATGCATCTCACCAAACCTTCATTAGGCTAGAAATTTCATAATTGAGACTAAATAATAAATGAGTAATCGTCATCTACTTTAGTTGAAGTCTGTGAATGTTGCATAACAAAAGAGATTTACAAACATACCATTGTATATATAACAAGGTGTCTCATAGTTAGATATGTGATTGTTTGTCGCCAGTTTCTGTATTGTCATTCAGTGAGGGAGAAGGATCAATATTAACTATCTTTCATGACTCTGTCCTTTTGTTTCCAAGCCTTTTTGTCTAATTATCCTATAAATAGTCAATCCATTTAACTCTTAATTAGTTAACAGCTTACGTCATTCCGGATTTCTGTTACTCTTAGTTCCTACCAATTACTCTTTGTCATTGCGTAAAAAGTAAGTTCAAATCTTTGATGTAATTTATATTTTTGTTACAGGATTTCATCATGAGCTGACATTGGTTAGAGAACCATTGGAAAACCTGCAGGGAGTACTGGACAGCCAGCTGTTTCGTCAGCCTAGTTTGGGACTCTTCATCAGCACGCACCCACCACCAGGGTTCGAACCCAGGACCTTCTATTAAGCCACTGGGACCCAACCCAACGGCCCATGAATTCTAACTTCTGCCAATTCACGATATAGCGCAACCGCTAGCCAATGTCTTCGGCAAATATTTGTCCTCACACCCGACCTGCTGCACCCTACTGGTTACGACTTGTTCAGGTTGTAACCAGTTGAGAAGAATTATAGAAATAATAAAAGATGTGCTCACATTATCCTGGTACATGTGTGGTTCTCGCTTTATTTCAGCATACTATTCTTTTTCTTATTATTATTATCGGGTTTTTGATAGAAGCTTAGAAGAGCTCTCTAGATTTTAATTGGCCAAAATAAATAACTCAAGTACACACGTCATAGCTTGTGAATAATTTTCCGGTTTAATTATCGAAATCAGTCATCTATGATCTTCTGAAGAGACAAGAATGTCGAATATAATTTTTAATTGAATCTTTGTAAAAATTTAAACTATTCTGAGTGAATTATTTATGCACTTGTTATATATATTAAGTGAATTGATGCTTTTATTTATTTGAGAATTCAGATTTTCTTTTTATATGGTTATTAAAATAAATATTGTATATCTATAAATATGACAAGTACAGAACAGTAGAAAAATGATTAATCACTGGGGCGTTACTACTATTATGGTATGGGGTTTTTAGTTCTGAGTGCATTTCATCTGCCAGTCTAGTTTGTAGTGTGATCACCGAGTTAGAAAGCTTACGAGCACGGTGTACTTTGAAATGAATTAGATCATTTCTCATAACTGATATATGGTTATTATTCTACCGTTAAGTTAACATAATAAGTCATACATGAACGATAAGTTTCATGAATTTTTAATGGAATTCTACACATTTATTTACTTTTTGAGAAACTTGGTGTTTTGATTGCACACTAGTGACTAGTGTGATGTGTCTAGTCCTTTGTTTGACGCAGGCTGAATTCTATTAGTGAAGTTTGCAATGTGGCCACCATTTTAGAATTCAGTCTGTACCAAAGAAAGGACTAGACACATCACACTAGTTACTAATGTCCAATCAAAGTATCCACTACAGTCCTACAGGAGGTCAGTCGCAAGCCTCAATAGCTCAGTGGTAACGTCTCTGACTGCAGCACTGGGTGACGCAGGTTCGAATCTCACGGGGGACACAAGTTCCTTCAATGTTGCAGATACGCCTTGCTAATGAGTGCCAACTAGCACGAAACCTAGGTCCAAGGCTTCCTGCCGATTGCCTCCAACCATCTAATATCATCAAACTTGGTGTTTGTTCCAATATTTTGTTCACAATGTATGTAAACTGACGTTGATAGCCAGTTTGTAAAACGTATTATTGTGATTAATGCTCTGCATTTATCTTCAGCATATTTTTATATCAACACTAACAATAATGAAGCATTCTAGATTATGTAGATTTAAACTTTAAGCTAAGAGTGAGGCAAAAGCCTTCAGTATGTTAACCTACAGTTTACATGATACCGCTTATGGTTTATTTGTGTTTGTGAAATAATACTCTTAGAAGGTAAAAGTTAAATGTGGTACTTCAAGAGTCACCTTAACTGAACTTTGACCAGATAGTCTTAATGGAAATACCTTAAAATGATTTGTACCTATAATCCACTCTTAGTTTGATTGAGTTATCAAAGAAGTCTCTGAGGTTGATGTAGAATCCATATTTCACTTTTAGAGGGAATAGCAGTTTTGTGAGGATTACAGATGAAGATCGAGCTAGGTATTTACATGATAAACGTCAACAGGTGATAACCCCTATTTCATTACCACTGAGTTTTGATTTCTACAAAAGTAGTTTAAGTATGTTTCACAGAGGTACTGAAAGTGTGACTGAAATTATTTATCAATCAAAATGCTCCAAGACGATTGGCGGCAACATCACAATAAAACATCACATCTCTAATACTAACAATAGGCTTATAGTGAACACAATAGACAGAAAAGTGTGCTTAATTTTCATAAAACTAGTAAAATTTGCGAAATTATGCTTGTTCATAGACATTTTCATGAAACAAATTAAAAAAACAAAACTGAAAATTATAATCCCTATTTAATATCTAACTTTCATTCCTCGGTTATTCTTAGCAGTCCTATAAATCCATAATCCCTAAATACTGAATGCTGATTGGTTGATTATAATATTTGTTTAGTGAAAAAATGATACATTTTTGGCGTATAATTTAATTTTATGCTTAAGTTAGTTCACTAACCGAAAGCTTTTACTGGTAACAGCATCAAAAATGGCTGATAAAACAAAAGTTTTCACGATGAATGAACATTTTCATCTTCTTCGTTATTTTAATTAGCTATAAAAATGTTACCAGCTTATTCATAAAAAATATCTTGAATATGACTGAAAAGTGTCGGACTATAGAAGTTGCTTCAATAACAATGGATCCACAAAAAGAATGCAGTCATCAAATGAATTCCAACTGTTTTGTGAATTCGCATCAATTCAATGAAAATTCAGTGAATTTAAGTCAGCAATCTCCAAAACTGTTGAAGTCAGGGAACTGTACACACAATAATGAAACCTACAAGTCAAATGTGAACCCATCATTGACCTCAAATAAAATTATGTTTACCACCTATTGTTCCACCAATGCCCATGTGACATCTGTAGTTCCAATTGTTGCTTCCCTTGCTTCTAATAGTATTAACAGTCCTTCAGGATTGACAAATAATTTAGAAAACACAAAATCCACTACAAGTTTTCCTGGAAATAATGTAAATTCATGTGTTAACAATACTACTAATGTAAATAATAGCAATCCGCTAACGTATATTCTTTTACCACAAAACAGTTATGTACCATATTGTACACTTCATAGAAACAATCATAATAATTCGCTGTTGAGACCAGTAATGACACCAGAATCCTCACTAGCGTGTCAGCTGTCACCAAATATAACTCAACATCATACCTTGACTAGTGTCTTAATAACATACCAGCTGGGTAAGTGTGTGCGGACACATGCATTTTTTGTTGTATAATTTTTGATTCTCATAAAATAGCTGTTAAATTTGGAAGTTATCATCCTTCCACTGATAACCGTGGGCTGAACAATTAAGAGAACTTACACTGTCCGAAACAAAAATACTTTTAAAACATGAGTCTTCCTAATTGTCGCTTCTTTTTAATTAAGGCCTTTAAAACTAACAGACATATAGTTATGTCTAATTTAATAAAAAGCTAAGTAAGATAACTTTTTCTGATTTCTATTTGGTGTGTACAGAGGTTTTGAAAGGTTCAGTAAAAATGTTGTATAGCTGCTTTATCTGACTATCTTGTACCTGTCTCATCTCATAAATATTTGCAAGAAACATGTCGCATTTAGATCTATATATATAATTAAACTTAGTTGTTCTAAATTTCCTAAAACATCCGACTCAACTAAAATTTAATAATGACGTTATTTAAGGAGTCAGACGGGGATTGTAGTATTTCTACTGTCAAACGTATCATCGTATGTTGTATTTCTCGTCTCATCTTACAAAATCCAGATATCTCTTTCTGGCACTAGTTATTATAGGATGGTAATGGTCACTCCTTATCATTTCAAGATGATTGGGTAAAGGCTTGGCCATAATGGTATGACATACCCCTAGATAGGAGAGGTTCTAAATAAAAAGATGGAATTTCCAGTGTCTTATCAGCATATTATCTCGTTTAATCAAATGTGACCGTGAGATTTCTCCACATCACAGGTGTGATTTATCAGTCACCTAGTAAAATAACTTTTACTGTTTTCAGTCAAAACGTAAGATATATATATATATATTACGCATATTATTATAGTTTGTAAATGCCTACAAATAGAAGGTCATGACAGACTCCATGAAGTGAAATTATTTGTTCATACGTGTCATTTCTCATTAACACTTCTGAACCGAAATGACCAGACTGATTTTTGCATGTGGGCTCTGTCGTTCACTACGGAGTGGGTACATCCAGCTGACGAATCTTCAGTAGGCGGAAGCTAGCCTCCAGGATTTCACTTACACTAGCCAAAATCAAACAAATGACTTCGAGTTATGGAAGAAAGTTTAATATTATAATTAGTTTACTGTCGTAATAGTTACTGATCAGTTGGAACGTGTTAAACAGGAAATAAATTAAAGGAGAAAACTGTGAGTGTTTTAGATTATATCAAGAATGAAGATATAAAAATACAATGAAATCTTTATTTATATATATGTTTATATGAGTAATGAAGCGCAGGTGTGTGAAATTCAACTCAATCACTTTCTGACTAAAACAATTTACTAAGTTTCCTTAAATTAAATCTTCTCACCATAAATAATAGTGAAAAAGTCGGCTTATCTTCATTAAAATAGGCTTTAGATATCGTTAGTTAGGACTTATTATTATTATCTCCTATAGTTCCTAGAGGAACAAAGGACCTCAGCTTTCGGTTCTTCACGAATATTTTCACCTGGCTCCACGTCTGCCCACATGCTTTCATCTCCTCTTCGCATGATCCCATCCTCGATGTCACCCACCAACTGGCCGCTTCCCATCCGCGTTCCGCTTGAGTGATGGCCTGGTGTGTGATGTCACCTGACGGTCTGTTTTCTCAGTATATGACTAATCCACCTCCATTTCTTCTTGCATATTTCCCGCACCATCGGTTCTTGCTGGATTGGCTCGCTCCCAGAGATCCCTGTTGCTGATCTTTTCTAGCCGGTCATCTGATCTTGAGTAGTAGTGAGTGAAAACAGGTGTTGATGAAGGTGTGTAGTTTGTTCGAAGTACCCTTCATGACGCAGTGCCAAGTTTCTGATCCGTATAGTGAGTAGCAATGATTTATTTTCATACTGACTGCCGCTGATCTCCACTTAAATGAATTAAATCATTTTGATTTTTACAAAATGAACTAAAAATTGAACAGTTCAGTCGGTTAGGTTCTATATAAGTCATTATATTGAATCATTATTATTAGTTGATTTTCATTCTTTTATGAACAAATTGAGCACAAAATTTCACTTTTTTTATTGAAATCAATTATATCTTCTGAGTTTGACTGAAAGTGAATTGGAATGTCAATTGGAATGTCGTAGTCATTGTTAGTGTGATTTACTTTATATCTGTGTATCACTGTAACAGCTTGAAAGACATCAGGAATTATAAGAATAGTATTTGAACACTGTGGTAGAGAGTATCATTTCATCATAGAATAGTTTTGTGTAATATAAAAACACACCGTGACAGTGTTATCTACTGATGATGTTTCGAAAACAATATTTTGTTCATTATCGCATCAAGGCAATACGATTATGAGCAGTATATATTATACTTGAAATTCCATCAGTAAATAATACTATACCATTGTGTATTTTATATCAGGTAGAGTTATTCTATGATAAAACATCAGGAATTACCATGAAGTTGAAAAATAATCACTGTCTAATATTTGACAACAACCTAATTTGTATTTACTTGATGAATTTACACTGGAGTAGCTTATTCAATTAATTTTTCACACAGTTTAGCTTTTTCTGACCTTATAAAATTTTTGCATACACTAAAACGGTGCGTCGGTGGCACAGCTGTAGAATGCTCGCCGACCACGCATGTGGTCCGGAGTTCGATCCCCGGCCGACGCCACTCCTTTACCTCACTAAGCCAGGAATAAGACTGGTAGAGAGGAAAGGTTAGGTATGAGGCTCCCAACCCCATCCCGTAAAAGTAAACACCACTGCTAGAGAAACTTCAAGTCTCTAACTTGAAGCCCTATGTTCCACTGTGAACGTAGAGAATAAATAAAAAAGTACACCAAAAAATGTTAAAGAAATAAGTTTTCTGAGATTTGATTCTTACATGCATTTGATATTAACAATTTCACTTTTATTCTTCACTTTTCAAATATATATAAGTGTAGGTTTGAAATGGGCTAACTAAGCACTGAATAAATAAAGTGGAAATCAAGCGCTAAATAATCAATGTTCAATTGAGACTAATACTATTTCCCGATCAATTTAAAATTCTACCGCTTTCTTCAAATATCATGAATAAAAATATTTTACACGTTTTACAATTTTCATCTCAGCCTTGAAAAAGTATAATTTGTATGCGATAAAATGACAATTTTCAATCGTTTCAAAATCTCACTATCTTTTTTATAAACGAATAAGACAAGAAACAGTAATCGTGTTATCTCAGAATTCAGCCTCTTTGGAAAAATGCATATATGCATAAATTTATATACATATATATGCATCAAGTGTTGAAAAGGAAACTTTATTCATAGTTTTGTGTTTGTGTCTTCGAGTGAATCATGATAATGAGAGTGATTTGGTACTGTGAAGGACAAATTTTGTCTTTATTCATTGAAGTGTATAATTATCTCATGTTTAAGTAAGCAAATCTTCAATTATATATAAATATTTGTGAGAAAAATCAATATATTCACTATGATAAATTGTAAGTAGTAGAAATAAATTATCTATGAAAAGCACTTACAAATTTTCCCTTTGTGAAGAGATTATCGATGCTGACCTGTAAAACAAATACCATTTAATAAGCAAGACACTTACCGTTCATTTTGAAATGTAATTTCGAGTGCTAAAATAATTGGTTGGGTTAAGATAAGAGCCCCCGAATATTATTCAGTGGTTATTTCTACAAATTAAGTTAGTAAAATGACGAAATTTTAGCTTCTTAGTTGCCAAGTCATATTAGACTGTAACTATTCTTTATTTAGCTTTCAAAGATAATTAGATTGATTCATTCACGTAGAACGCTGATCGCATTAATTGCATATCCTCGTGCTCAAAAGATGTATGTAGTAATTTCAAACATTTTGACACATGCAGTGCAATTACATTTCCACAGCTGATTCATATTTCGGAATATACACATTTGATCATTGGGAATAAAAAGACAGTTGCAGCGAAGAAAATTTTCTTTTCGACGAAGTCATCAACGACAAGGCTGTACATTCGTGTATTTATAATAAATGGGTAGGAAAGTTCCATAATAATTTCTGGTCAAGGGTCAGATTAATAGAATAATAATTTGCTTTATTCCAGAAACAGTACTAGTGGTACAGTGTGGAATTTTCAGCACATATCTACAATATTTGCATCTAATTTTATCAAACATTTAAAAGTGAGTATTTCAAAAAAATAAATATAAAGACAACAACAACAAAAAAAAACACGAAAGCACAAAAATAATAAAAAGGGTGCGAAAAAATACCCAGAAGTAGAAAGGAAAATAAATAACATAAAATAATATCTCAGTATTGGGTAGTGGAAGCTATGATATGTTTATGCATGGTGACAGTAAAGCTATAGTCATAAAAGAAGTTATGAAATGATATTTAAGCATGTTTATCGCCAAGATGATCAGTTAATTTGATTGAACAACACTAAACAATCATAAAATAACATTTCAGGGTTTTTTATTGTCAGGTCTAATGTGGTATTTGTAGTGGTAGTGTGAGTAATCCTGCATAATACAAAATTTTAAGATGGTGATAATGGCGTTCACAACCAAGATTGTCAGTTAATATTGCCGAACAAATAAACAACAACCACAAACTAATAATTACATGATGTTTAATGACAGAACAATTTTGTAATACTCATAGTGCTAATATAGTCGGAACCAGTAGATACACAAAAGAAGGAATAAAGTAAAGTACAAAAAAGTAAGCCAATGTTATTAATTTAGGTAGCTAAGTATGTTTAAGAAGGTGTTCACTATAGAATACAAAATAAGAGAGAAATAAAAGAGCCTAAAATTATGTTATTAACAACAAAGCAAGTCATAGGTTTCGCGCTTAACATTGTCTCTGTCACTTAGAACACGGGCCAAATATGGTATCGTTGAGTTCCTGTACTTGGTTGTACGAGCATAGATTATTTTATACTGATTTCTGGTTCTACCTGATGAGATGCAAGGCGAGAGTTGGGAATAGAGGGGGTGTTGGTGGTCAGAGAGTATGGTTTTAGAAATTAAAATGCCATAATAAACAGGGGGACGAATAAAGCTCAGACAAAGTAACATCATAATTACTGAGAAGATTGACATATTGTGCAATTAGGGGTTAGAAATGTAGAAATAACAACAATAGACAGGATGTTTGGATAAAAAATCTGGTGGGATCATAACTAATGTGACGAATAATTGTTTATGCAGTCAGGGATTAAATATGTGGAAATAATAAAATAACAAAATACACAGGAAGTTCGGATATGAAAATACTTCTGCTTAATCTAGAATTCAAAGGTGACATTGAAGTAAAAATCCTTCGTAAACGCCTCTGCAAATCTCTGAGGAAGACATACTTCGCCGCGAGCCTACGACTAACGTTTTCCTGCAAGAAACTGTTCAGCCAGAACGCGAAAGACAAGCTGTCACATTGGGCCACTTCAACGTGCATATACCAGTTTACTTGCTCTTACGGAGCTGAGTACATTGGCCGTACCATGCGCCAACTTGAAAAACGCGCTCGTGCACACTATCCAGCCTGGCTAGTAAAAGGAGAATGAAAACGTGTATATAGTTCAGTGACAGAACATCTGGTCAATTCAGGACATTCAGTGCCATTCGAAAAATCCTTCAAAATAATATAGAAGATTCGATCAAACCTATCAAAGGGAGTAAAATTAAGACATCTGGGCATAGCCGAGGCACTAGCCATCCAAAAGCTCAAACCCACACTATGTATCCAAAAGAAATACGTTCAACCCTTGTCCCTGCCATGGCCATCATAAACAGGTAATTCTTCCAATAGTGACTGTCCCATTGACTTTCTTATCGAAACTTCCTGTTTATTCATGTTATTTTAAGTTTTTCTTAATCTCTATTTACACTACCATATTTTCATATCCGAACTTCCTGTCTATTTTGTCATTTTATTATTTCCACATATTTAATCCCTGACTGCATAAACAATTATTCGTCACATTAGTTATGATCCCACCAGATTTTTTATCCAAACATCCTGTCTATTGTTGTTATTTCTACATTTCTAACCCCTAATTGCACAATATGTCAATCTTCTCAGTAATTATGATGCTACTTTGTCTGAGCTTTATTCGTCCCCCTGTTTATTATGGCATTTTAATTTCTAATTGTAATTCTATTAATCTGACCCTTGACCAGAAATTATTCTGGAACTTTCCTACCCATTTATTATAAATGCACAAATGTACAGCCTAGTTGATGATTTCGTCGAAAAGAAAATTTTCTTCGCTGCAACTGTCTTTTTATTTTCAAGTATTGGTTTGTAGGATTTTTATTGCATGGAGGATTTATCATGAGCTGACATCAGTTAGAGAACCACTGGAAAACCTGGAACTGACAAGTCCAGTCTGTCTTTTTATCCCTATGATTCAAATTTCTGTAAATTGAATACTTATATCTGAGGGATGATGGCGAAGTTCGGTATTGATTTCTGTGTAAAATAAACGATCAAAAAGACTTCAGAGTCTAATGTTATTATTACAATTATTATTGTTTCATACCTGTTTATTATATTACTGTCATTCCTTTGGATTCCAAGTGAAACATAGGGCTTCAACAGAACACCTCCATTTTATCTCGTTCTCTGCAGTCCTCCTAAGCTGGTTCCACGACTGACTATAAGCTTTCATCTCCTTCTGCCACAACCTCCTCCATGTCACCCTCGAAACAATGCCCGACTCGATGTTCCTCATTCGGGTTCCACTCAACTGCCTGACGCGCGATGTCGGCCAACGGTCTCCTCAGCCTGTGTCTTTTCCACTCTCACTTTCTTTGTGTATATTTGTTGAGCAGTTGGTTGCCGATTGGTTCGGTACCATAGTTTCTTGCTGCTAATTCCTTCCAACAGGTCACTACATCTTCAATATGGAGCCAGCAAAGGCTACTGTTTATAAAAGTCCACAGCAGTTTGTTGGAAGTGCTTTTCATGACGTGGGGGCCAAGTTTCTCACCCACATAGAAGAACTGATTTGACAGCGGTGTTGAAAATCTGAATTTTGTTCTTTATACTGAGTGCAGAATATTTGCAAACTGATTTTAGAGGGAGAAAGGTTTGCTTTACCTTTCTGATTCTGGCTTTGATGTCCTCATCCATACCGTTTGCTTATAGCTGAAAAGACTCTGCCTACGTAAGTGAAGGAAGTGACCTCTTCCAGACTTATTTCGTTGATAGTGATTGGTGCTTGTTGGTACTGGATGGTTATCTTCATCAATTCCGTCTTCTCTACGTTCACTTGGAATTCTGTCTTTGCTGTCTGCTTCTTCTGCCAACTTGTTATTCTTTGCCTGTAAGTTTTTGAGTTTGTTTGACACTCGAAAACATATAAACAAATTAACATACGTAACATTAAATAATGTAGTAATTACTAGTCAGCGATTTTCCACTGATTTTCTGTATCAGTATTCGTTTTTATAGTGTAGGTTCATAACAGCTTTCGAGTATGACATAAATTATTTAGAAACTTTGATTGAAACATATTTTTAAGTAGAGAAATCATCCCTTGAATTAGTTGTATTCTCTGATCTGGTTGATTCAACTACGAAGCTTTCATCATCCTTCTAGACAACGTCTTCGGTATACTAAAACCTGCGCTGACGATGCCATCTAGTAGGACGACGAATGCTTCACGATTAAATCAGCCAGCTCAGACAACACAACTCATTCAATATCATCCACCTGAAATACATAACTTCTCCATTATTTCAAAATAATCCTTTATAGTGCTTACTGTCAAACCTAATGTATTTATCCAAATCTGTGAAACTTAGCATTATAGATCCAACATAATGCTTGACAGTCTTCAAGTATTTAAAAAATCTTTTTAAGTAATTTGCTTTGAATTAGTGAAAATGTCTAGCCCAGGTGGAGATTTATCTTGTATTTGGCTTCTGTGGGACGGACATATCTAACATATCAGAGCTAATCTGATGAAGAGTCCCAAAGTAGGACGAAACAGCTGTCCAGTACTCCCAAGTTTTCCAGTGGTTCTCTAACTGATGTCAGCTCATGATGAAATCCTTCATCCAATCTCAAATTTGCTCAAAAAAGCGTACAGCTGATAATTTATATCACAATTTTCACTACCAACTAGCTATAAAATAAAATAATTCGATCCAAAATGAAACTGTTTATATATTGGAAAAAGCTGTAATTGAACAGTTCCGTGTATTTTATCGCTTCTCAGTCAATAGTCTTATCAGATATTCAAGTGTGAATGGATTTATTTAACGTTTTGAAGAGATAAATACATTAGATGTGATAAGGCGGATAAAAAAAGGCAAACTAAAATTGCTATCTGATAGTTAAATTATGAAAAAGAATAAATAAATAAATACCATCAGATTAGTTCTAATGTAATCGAATTTTTGAAAACTTTTTTTAACTTCATTTAACACTGCATGTATAAAAATAAGTAATAGAGACAGAAATGCAGTGGATATCAACTTATCAGCTTGAACGGTATTCTTCATCAGCGACTAGAAACTGACAATTTCACTTCCAACCTGATGATTGATATAATCAATTTGAAGCTATTTGAAGCGAGATTTCAACTACACTTGATCAACAATATCGAATCAAAAACTCAAAACCTGGATACGTTATTAATTTCTGTTCAAATAAAAATGGCATTCGCTTAGTGTGAATAACGTAATTTAGTAACAATGGAATTCAATATTTTCATTTTGATAAGATAGCATGTTAGAATCTTAGTAGTGACGTTTTCACCGGGCTCTCTGCTCCTGCGTTTGTAGACATTACTAAGATTCAGAACTGAATGTTAGTATGTGTAACGAAGATGAAGGCAGTTAGATGAAAAACTATATATACTTTTTTTGCCACTCATTTCTATTTAACGAATTTTCAACAAAATATGTAATCCTACAGTTGATACTACATATTCTCTGATTAGTCGCGAAGATTAATAAAGCTATTGTTTCTTCTTTGTTCAACTGAAATGACGACTCTTGTTAATTATATAGGGCTTAAATGTTATCATAAAGGTAAACAGAAGAACGAAAAGTATAATGGGACGGGTAACAGGAATATTGTTTTTGAATATGAAAATATGCCCATCACTTTTACTGAAAAAAAAACAAGTGGATCATATATTGTGATTTATAAAATACAGCACACCTTAGATGAAAGTAAGTTTAACTAAAATAATAATTTTCAAGAGTTGATTTGTAAGGATTAGATTTGTTTTTCGAGTTCGATCATGGATTGATATCAGTTAGAGAATCATTGAAAACCAGGGAGTACTGGACAGCTGTTTCATCCTAGTTTGAGACCATTGAATCGGGTCTTAGTGGCTGATTGATATACGAGCTTGTCTTGTAACCAGAAGGTCCTGCGTTTGAACCCCAGTGGGCGCGTCCTACCAATGATTCCAAAACTAGGATGAAACAGCTATCCAGTACTCCCTGGTTTTCAGTGGTTCTCTAACTCATATCAATCCGTAGTCGAACTTGATAAAATAATAATAATAAATAACAGACTAATGAGCAGACGTATTCAAAGACATGATAATCAGGTAATTTTGTATTATAATTCTCCCCGATTCACTTGGCATTCTTAATAGAAACAGTTTAATCGCAAAGTATGTGAATGAAGGTAACATGTGGGATGCAAACTATCCTCTGATATGATATGTGCGTTGGTGGCACAGAGGTAGAATGCTCGCCGACCACACATGTGGTCCGGGGTTCGATCCCCGGCCGACCCACTCCTTTACCACACTAAGCCAGTAATAAGACTGGTAAAGAGGAAAGGTTGGGCATGAGGCTAGCAATCTCATCTCGTAAAAGTAAACACCACTGCTACTGAAACTTCAAGACGCTAGCTTGAAGCCCTATGTTCTACTGTGAACGTAAAGGAATAAAATAACAAAACCAAAAAACACTGCTGTGTAGGCGTTTGTGACACAGTTTATTAGTCTAAAAGTTCTTATGAAGTTCACAGGTTGGCGTTTGTTAACTCTTGTGACTAGTCATTTGAATGTATCCGCATCTAAAGTAGTAGTTGTTCTCTTAGTGAGAATAAGACATCTTATTCCAAACACCACAGCGTTATCCATGTAGCTACTATGTCATGACGACTACCTTTTATGCAACACAAACATTACAAAAAATCAGTTCTCTACACCTTATTAATAGTAGAGTTTTATTCACAGTCACGAAATAATTAGTCTGGAAAATAATTCACCAGTTAACGGATTAGAAGCATTATTTATTGCAAAATCAATGCAATAATGGACAATTAAATTACTTATTCAGTAGAGATTAAACAAGTGATGATATTTTGTTGAACCTTAGGTATGTTAAGGCGTCAAATTAAGTGTAAAAAAGTAACCATAGACAGCTTTTATACACTAATTCATGAATGATATAATCACAACATCACACATCAGCAGAACAACAGTATTATGCTTGAAACGCCATCATGATATATATAAGTGATTGTCTAGTAAACAAGTGACTGCACATTAAAACATTTCGTAAGGCTAAACAAAATCTTCAAATATTGGTTTTTGTAGGGATTTTATTGATTGGTTGGAGGATTTCATCATGATTATATACAATATACACAAGATTCAGGTTCTCTAACCGATGTCAGCTCATGATGAAATCCTCCAACCAATCAAACAAAATCCCTACAAAAACCAATACTTGAAAATTCATCTGATGCTCACTAGTGACTGGCTCTCTTCAGGTAGGCAGTTACCTGGGGTTCTAATGAGAAGCCATAGCCAGTAGGGTGCAGCAGGTTGAAGGTGAGGCAGCAACTCATCGAAGAAGACATTTCGAAGTGGTCACGCTATGTTGTGAATTGACAGAAGTTAGAATTCGCGGGCTGGTCATTGGATCAGGTCCCCGTGGCTTAATGGTCTACGAGCTCGCTTGCTTTGTCACCAGAAGGTTCTGGGTTTGAACCGTGGTGGTGGGTGTGTACTGCTGAAGAGTCCCAAACCAGGACGAAACAGTTGTTCAGTACTCCCTGCAGGTTTTCCAATCGTTCTCTAACTGATGTCAGCTCATGATGAAATCCTCCAACCAATTAAACAAAATCTAGCTATAAGTTCATTACTTCACTGAAGTGCAGAAAAAACAGTTGTAGATTACTTTTTTATAATTCATACTGTTTGATTGACTTAAAAGGTGTAAATTTTTAAAAGATTATTATTTTTGACGCGCAATCCAAGCTATGTTCCTGAATTTCATTCACTTAAAACACCAGATATTGATAAATAAAGTAGATATAAAGAATCTTATCCAACACGGAAGGTTTATCATATAATTTCATAAAGTATAGATTGCAGCCGATATAGCGAAGGTATTTCTAGTTATCGATAAAATAAAAATTCCAGTTCTCTCCACATCTTCTTAAAACTCCTGTTACAGTCTTATTTTAAGCACTGTTATGATCATCATTACTTTGAATTGTAACACAGGTGCTTTGTTCAAACTTTGCTTAGGCATATAAAATTTGTGTTGGTGTCTTCTCCGTGCTATTTCATCTCAATATGAAGCTGTCATCGTACTCTACAGTATCTTCGGAGCTAAGGAAATTATGCATGGCTGAAATAATCGTTTTTCCAGATGTTTTCGACTGTAAATGTTTATCCCAGAAGATTTACTTTTGATTACCTTCACTTATGTTGATTTTGACATTCAACCTTTTGACTGTATGATCTATTCTTTATTATTGTATCATTTTTATGCATATGAACATATCTATTAACTGGAAGTAATTTCGATACCAGGCTTCTATGAGTCTTCTATCATTTTTTGTACTTATTCTGTCCATGTTGGCGCTGTAACTGTTGTCCACGAGGAAAATATAAGTCTCTCAAATTAACTACAACAACACCAAAAGCATCCATCTACCTGTACTACAAATCTTCCCCAGTATTTCAAAATCTCTACAGGGTCATATAGATAAATTATACTTATATTTGATATAGGTGAAACTTTTTGATTGAACACTAGTAACCAGTGTGATGTGTCTAGTCCTCTCTTTGGTGCACACTGAATTCTATCAATCAGGTTTGTAATATGGCCACCATTCTAGGTAGCTCACCATCATGGTGCATATTGATTTGATGATATTAGATAGTTGGAGGCAATCGGCAGGAAGCCTTGGACCTAGGTTTCGTGCTAGTTGACACTCATCAGCAAGGAGAAAGGACTAGACACAATACACTAGTTACTAGTGTCCAATCAAAATATCCAAGAGAGTCTTACAGGAGGTCAGTCGCCAACATGAATAGCTGAGTGGTAACTTCTCTGACTGCAGCACTGGGTGGGTGACGTCGGTTCGAATCTCAGAAGGGAAATGAGTTCCTTCGAGGTTGCAGATACGCCTTGCTGACTGGTGAGTGCCAACTAGCACGAAACCTAGGTCCAAGGCTTCCTTCCGATTGCCTCCAAACATCTAATATCATCAAATAGGTGAAACTTATTGATTAAAGTATGTACTGGAAACTAGTCAATTATTATTATTGTTGTTGTTATGAGAATAGTACTTTCAAAGGCGTTATAAGTAGACACGTTTATTTTCAAATTAGCGTTGAAGTCATAAACCACATGCAGGTGTAGAACGATTACTATTCAATAACATGTGAATGTTATTCACCTTTCATTACTGCTGAAATTGCGTGTTTTATTTTCCTAAATAAACGAAACATACAATTAGTGGAGAATTTAATCAACAGGTAAATAAATTATTAGGAAACTATCAAAAGTTGGCACTGAAATACTAATAATAATATAAACATCAAAAGAACGAAATATAACAATTTCACTCTGGTATTTTACACGTTTGTGAATTAGTATAGAGGAGAGTAATTCTCTCCAGCTTAGCAGTCAATAACATAGATATGGAATGAGTTAACCCACAACGCTTTTCTAAAGCGGTTAATTTCATAGCAAGCTATATATTTCAAAGAATAAGGCTTGAATTCAATAGTTTCCATATGTTAGCATATTACATGTGTGGGCAGAAATTCACATTCATTTCATAAAACGTAAATTAAAAATATGTAGGTGAACACTAGTCGCTTTGGAAGTTAAGTATATTTTTTTAATATTTCTACGTCTGGAAAATTATTTTACAGAAGTAATAAACTTTTAATGTGTACAGTGTGAAATTGCAGTTGCATAATGAATAAACACAAATTTTACTTCATCTCAAGGATATTTTAATACTTTTTTGGTAATGTCTGTCTGTTACGCAACTCGACAAGATAAAAAAATAGCGATTGAATGTTGCGTTATAAAGTCTGACCTACCGTTTAAGAGCAAGTGTGATTTGAAACGTTTTCAAAATGAGCTGAAATGAAAATTTATTAGGAATAGACTGAAATCAATAATCATTACTGATACTATGAAATAATTTCAGTTTTCAGTCATAAAATTTAGGTTATAGACTTGGGTATTATGACTATCTGTAATACTATGTTAATTATTCATTTTATTTTACAGTCTTATACAAGAGTTTAAGTGAACTTAGTAAGAGAGAATAAAGCAAGCAGATCAGTGAAGAAATTCCAGTTTGTGAATCCTTTCTTTTTAGCTGTACAATTGCTCTTATATACCGTTTGAACAAAGCAATAAAAATACATCAATAAAACGGATATACTGTTAATTTCTTCGATATCTTGTCAGCCATATATACCAATTTACTTGAGTTTATGGATGATAACTATGGAACAATAATCAGAGATGTCAGCGGCCTTCTTAGCTCCGAACATTGTGCGGATATTCCATGTCCCCAAAATTTATTTTGGCTTTTATCGAAAAAAGACATCGGCTGACCGGCCTCCTGAAGGCTTTCACTAACCCGTATCATTTTGTGTCTCCAATCATAATGAAGAATAAGTTTATTTTTCATATTTTCTCTTTGCATTGAAATTTCTGCAGCCATTGGGTTGATATTCTACTGTGGGGTTGCTAACCTCACACCTGATCCTTCACCTTTTCCTGGGTTAGTAAACTTGGTGAAGTTAAGACGTTATTTGACGGATGATGACTTGTAGTGGAACCTAGGATGCGCGTTTTGTCTTAATTGGCACTCGTCAACCGGATGTTCCTCCCCTCCATAATAGATAATTACATCCTTACAGAGGTTTGAACTCAGAACTCATCGTTTCAAATACTGTAGAGTTTTCCACTAGGCCACTAGGGCCACTGGGAACCCAAGGGAACCAGAATATAATATAATAATAATTAAGAATGATCATGGTATGCAGATGAGTTGAAATTCGAAGTTAGTAAAGTGCAAAATACTACTGTAATTAAAAATGTAATGTGATCTAAATCTGTCGACTAAAACAACAAGTGGTAGGTAGCGATAGAAATAAGACGCTGAAGTACAAAATTACAAGATGACGTAAGGTATTAGAAAGCTCTTATTCCGAAAAAAATTGGAGTAAAGCTCATTTAGTTAGATATCAGATATAAAGAGTTATATTATTATTGTATTATTGTTTCCTTTAATTCCTAGAGGAACATAGGGCCTCTGCCGTGCGTCTATATTGCCTTCGGTTCTATGCTAGAATTTTCACCAAGCTCCAAGTCTGCCCACACGTTTTCATCTCCTCTTCACATGACCTCCTCCAAGTCACTCTTGCACTGACAACCAACTCGCCGCTTCCCTTTCGGGTTCCACTCGATCAATGGCTTGTCTAGTGATGTCACTTGATGGTTTCATTGCTCAGAGTATGGCCAATCTATCTCCATTTCTTCCTGCCTATTTATTTCACAATCGGTTCCTGCTGTGTTGGTTCGCTCATTGCCAGAGATCTCTGTTGCTGATCTTTTCTGGCCAGCCATCTCATCTTGAGTATTGAGCGAAGACAACTGTTAATGAAGGTCTGTGTTTTGTTTGAGATGCTTTTTATGACGCGCAGTGCAAGTCTCTGTTCCATATAGTGAGTAGCACTGACTTCACATTGGAGTTGAAAATCCGGATCTTACTTTTGATGCTGAGTGCTGTTGACCTCCACACAGACTTGAGAGTAGTGAAAGCTTGTCTCGCTTTTCCGTTTCTTGGTTTGATATCCTCGTCAGTTCTGTATGACTGTAGTTGAAATGATGCTTCCTAGGTAGGTAAAGGAGGTTGTTTCTTTCAGGTCTTTTCCATTTATGCTGATTATTGTCTGTTGTTGTTGTTGTTGCTGTTGGTGGTGTTGCCCAGGAATCTTCATCAGCTCTGTTTTCTCTATGTTCACCTGAAGTCCTATGTTTGATGCTTCTTCTGCCAACTTGTTGCTTTTCACTTGCATGTCTTCCAGTTTGTGGGGAATCAGACATATATCATCGGCGAAGTCCAGATCCTCCAAGTTATAAAGCGTTACCCTTTATAAATGATGATATGACTAAGTAAGATTGTAAAGAAGTCAATATTTGAATTTTTAAAAATATGACAAAATCAGGTAGGTACCTTGAATTCTTCAGAATAATAGGTGAACAATCAGTCTCAAGTCTCCTGAGGATATCGCTATCAAACCGTTAAAACTTGACTTATATATTCTAAAGGAAGCTGTGCTGAGTCATCCTGTACCTTGACAACTTGACTTTTAAACTTAATTCATTATGTCATGTTTCTCCGTTTTATTCGAGAATTTTCGGTCACGTTACATTTATTATTACAGCAGTATTTTTTGCTCTGATAACTCATCTATATACGATGATCATTCTTCGGTCTGTCTGTCTGGATTCAAAATAGAACTTGGCACCGAAGTGCAGCAGTTTGAGTTGCCACGTTCCAAATAGCACACAAAGGTAGACAAGAAGATGAGTGAAGAGAATCAAAAGAGTTTTAACAAGTATAAGAGTGAAATAGAATGAGTAATGGTAGAAAGGAATATGAAAGATTACAGAGACTGAATACATCTGCGCCATTGACAACGATTTTGAGCCATGTCACGTATTGTCTCCAGCCATTGATTCTTAGAGTCCCGAGGGCGGGCCCCGACCCGGAAGTCTGCATCTCCCTACCTACCTGACTTAGTTTAACTGTCAAGGATATCATGGATTGATGCCATGATTTTGTTTTGCCACCACTTACTCTTTTCTAACCAGCACTTATATCAGCTAGTAATACCCGTCGGGGGAGGCGATGGTTAGGCATGCGCAGCACGTGACCTAGCCATCTCAATCTATGTAACTTTATAGCCTCTTCGATTGATTTTATCTCTTTGCCGAACACTCTACGCCTAACGTCAACATTACTTACCTTATTATGCCACCTGACGTGAGAAAGAGATCGTAAACATCGATGATCAAAAACAGTCAACCTTTTCATGTCTTCAGCTCGTATTGGCCATGTTTCAGAGCCATAGAGAAGGACGGAGCGAACTGCTGAGTAGTACACACGTCCCTTGGTTGATAGCCGGGACTCTTCGGTACTGTTCCATGTCTTACCTCCAATGTACTGAAGTATGTTAAAACTGCAAAGTAACTAATAACCTTCATTATTCAGATTGTATATAGCTGACAAGATAACAACGAAATCAATAATGGATTCGTTGTATTTTTAGCCTTATGTTATTATTGTTTTGATCGAATTCATCAAAAGAGAATTCGTGTATGAAATTGTATACAGTTCATTTCACAAAAGAGATTAATAATCATAAACACAGTTGCTAATCTCTTTTATTACTATCATCTTTTGTGGAAAATTGTGTATAAATACAATTTTACAGATAAAGAGAGTGAATTTGCTGGAAAACGCTTCTTCACTGAACTGCTTATTTTACTTCATTTTGTTTATTAATGCTTTGATGGGGATTATTCGTGAATTAAATTAACTTAGGGAAGTATTTATTCATTCTAATAAAAATTCCGATTATATGAATTATGAACAACTTCATAAAATTCATAACTTGTACAAATGTTGGATAGTTCTTGATATTAGGTAAGAACCTAGATTTCGTATTAGTTGGGACTCATCAGCAAGCGTACCTTGAAGAAACTCATATCCCTTGTGAGATTCGACCCACGTTACCCAGTGCTGCTGTCGAAAACGTTACCACTGAGTTGTTTGGTCAGTTACGAGCCCGATGGCGAGCCACCTAGAATGGTGACCACACTGCAAACTTGACTGATGTAATTCAGTGTGCACCAAAGACAGGACTAGATACATTACACTAGTTACTAACTAGTGTCCAATCAAAGTGCTGAATAGTTCTCTCAGAAACTGGGAATCTGACAGATTAAGGTCTCTTGGTTAACCTGTTAAATGGTTTTCTATGTTTGTGTCAGACATCCACTCAGAGTTTGAAGGCATAAGTATCAATTGTTCACAGTGTATGAGACTGAGTGTTGAGATAAATCATATAATTTAAATTTTAGCTAAAGTTTCATGGATTACAGATATAATCTGATGTTTTTTCAAGAAATAAGCCCCTTTCGCTTAAGCATTTAAGTTACGGTATAGCCATCTATTTTGAGTAAATCATAGTTATTCTGTAGAAGCATATACTTTTTAAGATTGAAGAAATGTTCTGCGAAAGCTTGCAGTATCTTTGGTGTGTTCTTATTTCAAGTGTTTTCCATTCGGATCAAGACTGTTAAAAAGGAATCAGTTCATATTAACTTAACAATGTCGGGACATTTTTTTAACTTTTCTCTTATCAATAAACCAACTAATTCCCATGGGACATTATTGCATATATCATTACTGAAATAAAATGATAAAAGTAACACTAAAAGAATGAACAGTAATCTTTTTTCTTCAGACATAATCCTATTCAGATAAGTTTGCTTCACATAGACTAAAAACATCAATTTGTGCAGTAAACTACAAGGAAAACAATTTGATCAGGTTTATTTCCACATGGTTTCAAACTATTTTAAATAGATCTACTAAATGTGGAGATAGGAGAAAGACAGCAATGCCTACTATCACCGACGATATTCCTGATTGTGGTGAACTGGATTATGTAGCAGGCCGTGGGGAGCGAGAAGACAGGAACACGTTAGGCCGACAAGAAGACTCTAGAAGATTTGGACTTCGTGAACGATTTATGTCAACTGTCACATAAACTAGAAGGTCTACAGGTGAAAACCAACAAGCTGGTAGAGGAAGTAATGCAGACAGGACTTAAAATGAAAATAGAGAAGACGGAAGGGGTGAAGACAGCTAACCAATAGCAACAATAACCAGCACCAATCACCAGCACTGTTTCAACTACAGGCGGTGGAATGGATGAAGATGTGAAAGACAGGATAGAAAAAGCTAGACAGATATTCATCATCAGTACATAAAGTACAAGATCCGGAGATTCAACACTAATGTCAAATCAGTTCTTTTATACAGTTCAGACACGTGGCATGTCATGAAAAGCATTTCCAACAAGCTATTGAAGACTTTTACCAACATCTGTCTTCGTTGGCTCCATACTGAAGATTACATGTCCAGATAGTAAGAATAATCAACAAGGAACTCTGTCAACGAACCAACCAAGAACCTATTGACCAAAACAATATGCAGAATTAAGCGGAGACGGACTGGAGTGACATCATATCTAGGTCCTTCAGTGGAAGCCGGAAGGGAAACTACGAGTTGTGTGTTCGATGGTGACATGGAGGAGATTGTGTAAAGAGAACTTGAGAGCCTATGGGTATTTACGGTGGCATCTAAAGAGGACTGCGGAGGTCAGAATGAAATAGAGATACACTGTTGAAGCCCAATGTTCCACTCAGGATCTAACAAAATAGTAATGATACCAACTGTGATATATTATCAAGACCAACAGTTATTTATTTATATTTATCATAGTCGAAGCTCTTGAGTGTGAAATTAAATCACTTATAAAAATCCAAGCAGAAATTACTGTATTTATGATTTCTAATCAATTGATTTTGATGTTATCAAACTAGAATACCTAATTTTTACTCCGGTCAAGCTTTCTTCATATAAACAGTAACAATAGTGATTCGATTATACGATGTTTATCAGTTAAGTGTTTTGATAGCAGTATGCAGGATTGAGAGAAGGAGAGATTAAATCAATACTACTAATTCCTACAGTAATCATTTTATCAGTATTATACTTCACGATTATATAAATTGTAACGTTCACTTATCTTGTACCATCTGGTCAGTTTTTAATACTCGACTCTGTTCGTTTTATTCAATGGAAATTATTGAATTCCATCTCAATTAGTCAATTTTTCATATTCTCACCCCCCCCCCCAAAAAAAATTGTACATTTTATTTCTTTGTGTCTGTCCTTCAAAAGTAGTTTACCTTAATATTTATTTATTGTAGGTAAGGTTTAGCTTTACCGTGTGTCCAACTTATAGCTGGGTTTTTTTCATTACTCATACTCTGATTTATGTACGTTATTTTGTCCTTTTTTATCTGAGGTTGGTTTTTTGAGATAATCATAGTTGGTGTCTCTAACTATCTGAGAGGATTTACATAAAACTTTATTTCTAGATCTAATAAATCTTCTGTATTGGCTTTATCTTTGATTGATTGATGTTGCAGTTTTATGGTTGATTGATCACCCTCTTGATATCTTGAAATTGTGATAAGATCTCAAAAGTTATACAGTGTGGAGATTTCTCTAAGATATCCTGTGCTATTTAAGAATACTACATATTAGAGTGGAGTAAGTAGTCAATGGGATTTCAGAAACATACTTTCTTCTAATCTGCATATTTGATTTAGACAGAAGCGAAAGAAAAGTTTGTTTTATTGATTTCACGACTAATGACGAACAACCTTATCATATTTTAAGGGTTACGCACTATTGTTCATCACAAACTGCCATCTATAGACGATTGGGAAGTTGCTAATACTTGAAAACTGTTGATCTGCTATTATCCTTTCATAACTTTTGTAGCACTTCTATCAGTGACACTATAATCTGCAATCTTATAATTATTGTAAGATTTTAATAGTCTGCTATTTTATTAATACAACATCTAGTTATTTATTTCGAAAACCTATGATTAGATATTTGCACTACTTCTACAGAAAGACTACATAATTCCTATGAAAAGAATTATTTCATCATATCTTCAATCCACTAACAACTTTTTTCTCAAGTATTGGTTTGTGTAGGGATTTTGTTTGATTGGGTGGAGTATTTCTTCATGAGCTGACATCAGTTAGACAACCACTGGAAAACCTGGGAGTACTGGACAGCTGTTTCTTACTACTTTAGGACTCTTCAGCCAATCAAACAAAATCCCTACAAAAGCCAATACTTGAAAATTTATCTCATGCGCATTAATGACTGGCTCTTTACAGGTAAGCAGTTACCTGGGGTTCTGATGGGAAGCCGTGACCAGTAGGATGCAGCAGGTTGAAGGTGAGGCAGTAACTCATCGAAAAGGACATTGAGAATTGGTCGCACTATGTCATGAATCGGCAGAAGTTAGAATTGATGGGCTAGCCACTGGACCGGGTCCCAGTGGCTCAGTGGTCTACGAGCTCGCTTGCCTTGTAACCAGAAGGTCCTGGGTTTGGACCTTGGTGGGTGCGTACTGCTGAAGAGTCCAAAACTAGGCTGAAGAAACAGTTGTCCAGTACTCCCAGCTTATTTTCCAATGGTTCTCTAACTAATTTCAGCTCACGATGAAATCCTCCAACCTACTAACAATTTAACAATGATAAAATTAGTTTTACTGAAATGCATGTGAGAACAAACTATCAGTCCATTCTTGAATGTGAATAAAAATTATATAAATTGCCAATCTGAAAATTAAAATTGAATATTATTACAAGGTAAAAACGTGTTACATTAATTTCACAGTTCTAAAGTCGTTCACTTTTCTCACTGATAATTCAAACATACAAAATGTAATAGATCCTAAGAAAATTTAACTAGTGACTTTTTGTTAAGACAAGATTCTTATCGTATTTCATCACTAAAATGAGAGGGAAATTAGGAATCCGTTTGAATTAATTGTTCTCTGAGGAGCTGGTTGATTTACTTGCCAAGCTTTCGTCTTCCTTCCAGACAACATCTTCAAAGCAGGTTTTAATAGAAAATAAACTCATTTAAATTCTCTATGAATGATGTAATTGTATCTCCTGGCGACCAGAGTCGTTACTGGTTGTTAATTTTCATCTCTATTGATCGTTTTATTGACTTGGAATTCGAAATTTCTTGTCATGTCACAATATCGAATGAAGTGATTGTGCTGACTTGTAAGCTATTTCTACTTCAAACTGTCTTAGTATTCTTAATATTGTGCAAACCAAGAGACCCAACAGAAAAAGAAGATAAAATTAATACCATTTGCAAAATAAATTGTATGAACTGCAATAAACATTACATCGGTCCAAAGTGAGCGTCTCCTTCGAATCTGAATCCAAGAACACAAACTGGCTATAAAAAGACATGATATATATTCTTTCGTATCAATGCAAGTGGATAATTATGGACAGCAGTTTGTTTGGGATAATGTAGAAATTTTAAATAGAGGAAACACCAAAAATGCTAGGGAATTCCCAAAAGCCTTGTACTCAAGTGAATCGGCCAGCGATTAACAAACACACTATTATTGGCCAAATTTAACAGCTAATAAAAAGCGAATCCCACGACAAGAAAGTTCAACTTCCAAGTTTATAAAAATGATCAATAGAGATGTAAATTAACAACCAGTAACGACACTGGTCGCCAGGAGATACAATTACATCATCCATAGAGAATTTAAATGAATTTATTTTATAATAAAACTTGCTTTGAAGATGTTGTCTAGAAGGAAGATGAAAAAGCTTGACAAGTAAATCAACCAGCTCCTCAGAGAACACAACTAATTCAGTATCATCTACCTGAGCTACAAATCTCCATTAGGAATCTGTTTGCTAAATACTACAAAAATGCAATTCAAAGCACAAGAATTATATCAATGAAAGCCATGTTAAACATTCATTCTGACAGGTATATATTTAATCCTATTGTTTTAAAGATATCTTTCAAATGAACGTTTAGAAAGTAAGAACCAGTTATGATGTAGATATAGGGATCTAAAATTTTTGAAGTATTAATTTCAATTTTAAGAACTTGCAGTTATAGAAGTACAAATTATTCAGAAGTATTCGATTTTATGAACACACATGTTACTATTGGATACTTTGGTTCAACACTAGTTAGTAACTAGTGTAATGTGTCTAGTGCTTTGTTTGGTGTAGATTGAATTCTATCAGTCAAGTTTGCATTGTGGTCAACATTCTAGGAGGCTTGCCATCACGGTGTACTTTGAGTTGTTGATATTAAATGATTGGAGGCAATCGGAAGGAAGCCTTGCACGTAGGTTTGGTGTTAGTTTGCACTCAACAGTCAGTGAGGCGTATCTGCAACCTTGAAGGAACTCATTTCCCCTCTGAGATTCGAACCGGCGTCATCCATCCAGTACTGCAGTCAGAGAAGTTACTACTGAGCTATTTGGGCTTAGATACGCCCTGATGATGAGTGCCAACTAGCATGAAACCTAGGTCCAAGGCTTCCTGCCGATTAACTCCACCATCTTCTATGTTACTCTTTTAATAAAATCCTTTACAAATACCAGTTTTTGGTGAAACAGTGAAATACATGCAAAAAAGGGGTGTCAAATTCAGTAAGGAAACTAAACTTCTTAGTGCTCAGGTAGAATAAAGGCTGCCACCATGAGTGAATTTTTTTAGTGATGTGAATTTCCTTTCCTTTATTTTCCGCCCAATCGTTTTTTTAGTTTTCCTAGATTCCATCTACTTTCTTATTTATCTTGACTAAATTATCAGGGAAATGTTTGAGTCGTCATTTACTTTTTGATTGCTTAGAACAGTGATGGACTTAAATAGACACAACCTGATTAAACCTAGTGAATACTTTATTGTCATTTTTAAGCAATGAATTAACAAGTTGTATATTCAAATAAAAATATAGCTCAACTCAACTTTCTAACAGTTAATACGGATTTTTATTTAAGACAAATTCAGTCATAGTAGATGTTATCTGTCGGAAGTTTTACTAACATTTGAGACACGTGTTTGCAATAGAGGTATTTCTAAATAAGGAGTAAAATGTCAGTTATCATTGTCATTCTAATGACAGACACTTCTGTCTCACCAAATAGTAGCGGTCCATTTAAATTTGTACAGTTTAAAATAAAATATTGCCCTGAACTTTATTTTCTTAAAATTTGAGATACCACATTATCCTTTCACATTTAAGTTAATCTATTCTTAGAATCTGAATTCATCAACAAAATATTTGCAGTAGCAAAACCAAGTCTGATTTCAGACACGTTCAATAAAGTGCACTATGTCTCCTATGACGACAACAGCTACGTTTAGGGCTATATACACCTAAAGATAAACTTAAAGCAATCATTACTATTGTATTATAAGGTTATTAATGCGAACATGATAATACAAACCACTTTGATTGGACATTAGTAACTAGTGTGACGTATCTAGTCCTTTGTTTGGTGCAGACTGAATTCTGTCAGTCAGGTTCGCAATGTGGCCACCATTCTAGGTAGCTCACCATCACGGTGCACATTAATTTGATGATATTAGATAGTTGGAGGCAATCGGCAGGAAGACTTGGACCTAGGTTTCGTGCCGATTGCCTCCAACTATCTAATAATACAAACCAAATTGACAAGTCAATTTTGAAAGGCTGTGATGAGTAATTCCGTATACAAGTTTTGAACCTAATGTTTAACACTGATAGGCTTTTTACAGTTGTGGAGTTTTTAATTTTGTACTTATCGTACAATTCAATACTTTAAAACTTATTTACGCCTTAATAATATTATCTCAAGTAACGATTAAAAATGATATACATCCGTAATGCTTAAAAGGAAGAAAGCTGGAATAGTTAATATTTTCAATCGAATTATCTCAGATAGCTGTAGGTCGATGGACTAACAATGACATAGTGAGAACATGTAGAGTGTTTAAAAAACACCTTTTGTAAGTTACGATTACATCGGATGCCAATTGGTATTAGGAATAACGAATAACGAACAAGTGCTCTTCTATATTAAATAAACGTTATACATTGGATCTTACCAACCTTTTATTCTGTATCATCTTGACTATGTGCATTGATACAAGAATAAAACTTAGTCAATGTGGTAGAGTGTAATTCACTATTTCCAAAAAACTATTCAATGGTATCTGTATAAATACCCTAAAGTTCGATGTTAAAACCGGATGAAACGCAAGTTACACTAGACTGAGACATCCGTACATGCATTCAGCTCACCCTTTATACACATGTAAATGTATATTTTAGGGGGACAGTGCTGTTTTGTTCATCTTTATTCATGTTTTAAAATAATGATTTGATCCAGTTTACAAGCAAACAATAGTTTGTGCTGCCTAGTGACACATTTTTCATACCATTCAGTAAGTTGAGATAAAGTCGCTATTATTATAGAGGTACTTCAGCTATGCTCTTCTTTTTCTTATCATTATTATTTATTCATTTCATTCCAAGTGGAACACAGGACTTCAGTAATACATCTGCAATACACTGCATTCCCAAACGTCAGTTTCAATGTTTCCACGATTGTCTGCAAACACTAATTTCCTCTTCGCATAGCCTTTTATAATATTGTGTTGTATGCTTACTGAAATAAGGCACAGAAAAAATATATAAATATGTTTAACTTATATCTTCTTAGTTGATGTCTTGAAGTGTCTACGTCAATCATCTGTCATATGGTAAATTTCCGGTCGTATTCACTTATGCCTGAATAATAAGTTCTTATCATCAACATTATCAAATAATACATAGATCATTTTTTTCAAATTCCTAGTTAAAATAGAATACTGCTAACCAAGATCTTTCTTTTTATCTCATCTAACTGCACAAAGTCAATTCCATTATGGGTAAATATTATTTTGATAGAGTCTCACAGTGTTATACAGTAATATTTACTGATGACGTTTCGAGCACAATTTATTGCTCATAATCATATCAGGTAATCGCACGACTTCCTAAATTCATTTATATAGTTCCATTGTTTTTCACTTGATTTGATTGGTAGTATTATTTTCCATATTTCGGGTATGAGTGATGATTCATTCCTATTGCATGTGTTGGGTGTAGATCTCGGTGGTCGCCGTATCATTAACAACCTCTCTCTCCACCTACCTAGATTACTTTTTAGAATTTTAACCCTCTCCCACCCTATTGTGTGGTTGTGTGTTAATGCATGCATTGCAATTGCCGAGCTTTTTTCTAAATTACTTATCTTCTCTGGGTCAACCATTCTTACCTTAGCTAAATTCTTATGTTCTGACAATCTGACTACCCCGACCTACTAGTCTGACCTATGTAGTTGACTTCACTCACAGTCATTGCAGGGTATTTTGTAAATTATATAATTTTGTCTAATTGGGTCCACTGGGTCCTTTAACCTACAGAGCTCGTCGTGTAGTGATGGGATCACCAATATCCCCTATCGTATCAGATATATTTATGGATAGCTGGGCATATATTGCTCTTAATAAATTTAATCCCACTCCAAAAATATGGTGGAGATATGTGGATGACACTTTCACAGTGTTAAAAACAGAACATATCTCTAGCTTCTTGACACACATAAACTCACTAGTGGAGGGAATAAAATTCACATTTGAAGCCGAAAATGAGCAAGGAAAATTAGCAATGTTAGACTGTAAAATAAAACGAATAGAAGAAGGCAAACTACACACTAGTGTTTATAGAAAACCAATGCATTCTAATAGATATTTAGACTTTAATTCATCTCATCCTTTAACTGTTAAGGCAGGCTTAGTTAAGTGTTTAACAAACCAAGCAATGGCACAAAGTAGCACAAAAAAGACCTAAATGATGAAATAAAACAGATAGAAGAGGCGTTGGTTTTAAATAACTATCCTCTAAAATTCATTAGGAAGATTGGAAAACGCCAAAATAAAAATAAAAATAATTATGAAACTAGTAATTATAACATAAACAAGAGACAGAATAAAAGTCATCTACAGTTATACCAAATAAAGAGGGGACATCTGAGACCCTACGTAGGATTCTTAATGAAGCAAGAATAACGGTGATATTCAAATCTACAAACTAACTCCGAGAAAAGCTCTGTAGGTTAAAGGACCCAGTGGACCCAATTAGACAAAATTATATAATTTACAAAATACCCTGCAATGACTGTGAGTGAAGTCAACTACATAGGTCAGACTAGTAGGTCGGGGTAGTCAGATTGTCAGAACATAAGAATTTAGCTAAGGTAAGAATGGTTGACCCAGAGAAGATAAGTAATTTAGAAAAAAGCTCAGCAATTGCAATGCATGCATTAACACACAACCACACAATAGGGTGGGAGAGGGTTAAAATTCTAAAAAGTAATCTAGGTAGGTGGAGAGAGAGTTTTTTAATGATACGGCGACCACCGAGATCTACACCCAACACATGCAATAGGAATGAATCATCACTCATACCCGAAATATGGAAAATAATACTACCAATCAAATCAAGTGAAAAACAATGGAACTATATAAATGAATTTAGGAAGTCGTGCGATTACCTGATATGATTATGAGCAATAAATTGTGCTCGAAACGTCATCAGTAAATATTACTGTATAACACTGTGAGACTCTATCAAAATAATATTTACCCATAATGGAATTGACTTTGTGCAGTTAGATGAGATAAAAAGAAAGATCTTGTTTAGCAGTATTCTATTTTAACTAGGAATTTTAAAAAAATGATCTATGTATTATTTGATAATGTCGATGATAAGAACTTATTATTCAGGCATAAGTGACTACGACCGGAAATTTACCATATGACAGATGATTGACGTAGACACTTCAAGACATCAACTAAGAAGATATTAGTTAAACATATATATATATTTTTTCTGTACCTTATTTCAGTAAGCATACAACACAATATTATAAAAGGCTATGCGAAGAGGAAATTAATGCTTGCGGACAATCGTGGAACCATTGAAAATGACGGTGGGGAATGCAGTGTATTGCAGATGTATTACTGAAGTCCTGTGTTCCACTTAGAATGAAATGAATAAATAATAATGATAAGAAAAAGAAGAGCATAGCTGAAGTACCTCTATAATAATAGCGACTTTATCTCAACTTACTGAATGGAATGAAAGATGTGTCACTAGGCAGCACAAACTATTGTTAGCTTGTAAATTGAATCAAATCATTATTTTAAAACATGAATAAAGATGAACAAAATAGCACTGCCCCCTAAAATATACATTTACATGTATATAAATGATTAGGTGAATGGAATTGTGGATGTATCAGTTTAGTGTACTTTGCGTTTCATCCGGTTTTAATATCGAATTTTATGGTATTTATACAGATGCCATTGAATAGTTTATTGTAAACAGTGGAAGGGAATCTCTGAAGACTAGTGAATTTTATAATCTCAAAAATATTTCACATTTCCGATACACAGTTTCATTTTAAATGGAAATGCTGTTCCGTGTGGCTTATCGGCTTTAGCGTCTGGTTTTCAGTCACTACTTCAAGTTTTTGTTCTTCTCCACCCATAAGGTATCGTCAACAATCCTCAAACAATAACTTTTGATCATGAAATTAAAATATGTTCTAAATAGATGAGGTTTGTCTGAGTTTTATGCAGAAACATGTGAATAAACAGCCATTTGTCCGAATACACTATAAAACTTACACTTTTCATCCTAACTTGGGAATCTTCAGTAATACGTACCCACCGGCGATTAATTGGCCACTGGATCAGGACGAAATTCCCAGGTTTTCCAATGGTTTTCTAACCGATATCAGCTCATATATATGCATATATTAAAACTTCAGAAAAACATGGGCAACATAAAAGTTATCTATGTTGTTAACTGACGAGCTTTTACACATTGTATGAATATAAGAAGAGTATGTAAATTCCTATATTTCGTTTCGTGTGATTTTAATTTTCCCTCCTTCGCCTGTGATAAGTTTCAGCTATAAAACACTTTAAAAATATTATATTTTTGCCAGTTTTCTCATTTCATGATAATAAAATTGCTTAGCCGAATATCAAGCTGAATGTGAGTAAATTTCTTCTTAAAAGTAGTGACGTCTACATTGGTTATCGATACAGAAAATACAGGAGAACGAAATGGCAAAACGATAGATCATAATTACCCAGAATTATGTATATACACAGGCAAGCACTTCCAAACATGAGCCCAACAATGATAAGGGATAAAAACAAAGCATAATTTTCAACTCTCAGTGTGTGATATTTCTATATGTAAAATGCAAACTGACTTAAAAACCCATATAAACTGTTTATCTGAGCACCTAAGTAAAGTATCGGCTTTATCCAACATTTTCAATAAATAAATTATAATTTTTATATTTAAAAGTTACACAGTGAGTTTTGTAGGCCATGAAAGTGTCTGACACAACCAACTTTGAGTCAGATTCACTATTTGCAAATCACAGAGTCTGAGGTGAGGTTTGAATACAGATTCCCTTGGTAACGTAAATTGTTCAGTTATTTTATTTGTTTGATACCACTAACAGCAATCAAGAAAGCTGGCAAAATGGTATGTGAGCAGTTGCATACCGCTCAAATGTTAACAGTGATTTCCATTATGCCTTGTTTAGCGAATGTATTAAACAACTAACTGTTAATTTGGTCGACGATTGCCAGTTCACTCAAGTAGCTAACCAGCATTTGAATGGTTCAGATTGATTTGGCTTTCTGAGATGAGTCAAATCGGTTACACAGCTGATGAGCTCGATACAAGGGAGAAAATGGCCTCGAATATCAAGATTACTCTGGTCTGGCCACTGGTTGATGTGAATGGTATCCAAGTACTCATATAAATCACTCAGTAGCATACAACAACCAGCTTCAACTAACCAAAATGAAAATTCATATATGGTAATTTAACTATAAAATGGTGCTATACTGTAATTGAACAGGCTGTAGCGATAATTACAGTACCTAACAAGTACCCGATGAGAACAATCTGATAAATTAGTACAAATTATCTGTGTATTTTATCTTATTCCAGCAGAAGCGACAGTGACGATGTCAGTCTCCAGGGACAAAGTGCTTTTCACACAGTTCTAAGGTTCTAAGTCCACAAGAGTAATGCTGAAATTATCCTTAATAGTAATAATAGTATTTGTCGTCATGATTATATCAGTCTATAGTGTTAAAAAAACTATAAGTTTGTTTTGCCGAAAAACTGTATTCAAATGGTGTTGTTTAAGTGAATACCATCAAGCAGTCAGGCAATAAATTAAAGAGAAAATGCACATCTGGAGCCAAAGAGAATATGCTGATTGTATTTATGCAAACTGCTGTTACCTAATGGACACTAGTTTGCGAAATTCTGTTAAAATGGTGACTTATTTTCAAAAATTCACATTGGTATTAACACTTTTTCTGAAAATAATGTTTATTTTTATTTTATTTTATTTTGGGATTACCTACTTAAATATAGAATTAAAGGCTGACTTAACCAAACAGTTCACATTATTTTAGCCTTTAGATGCAAATGAAAATATGCATTGTGATTTGTGTTTTTGTTTTTTTATTCCTTTTCGTTCACAATGGAACATAGGGCTTCAAGCTAGAGGCTTGAAGTTTCGGTAGCAGTGGTGTTTATTTTTACGAGATGGGATTGCTAGCCTCATGCCCAACCTTCCCTCTTTACCAGTCCTATAACTGGCTTAGCGAGGTGAAGGAGTGCGTTGGCCGAGGATTGAACTCCGGACCAGATGCGTGGTCGGCGAGCATTCTACCGCTGTGCCACCAACGCACGAAACCAGGGAGTACCGGATAGCTGTTTCATTCTAGTTTGGGACTTAGCGGCAGTATGCACCCACTGGGTTTTGAACCCAGGACATTCCGGCAAGGCAAGCTTGCATACTATTCAGCCACTTGGACCCATAGTGATTTGTTAGCTACCATTTTTTATAAGGTTGTTGAATGATGAATTTCAAATTCTTTTTTTGCAGAAAAGAATATGACTGTGATTTCCCCATCTTTTCTTCCTTCTTTATTCCTTGTGTTCCAAGTGAATTATAGGACAACCGTGACACATTTGCACTGCACACAGTTCTCTAAAATTACTTTCAGCTGACTCCATGACTACCTACATATTTCCTTCTTCTTTATTTGATTTTCCTCATGTCACACTCGGAAGCCCACATCTTCGCTTCCAACGCAGGTTCAGTCCGAGGGCCAAACATTGATTGTAATTTAGTTTTCAAAAATCGTATAACATTATCATTCACCAGGAGGTTTGTTTATCGATACAGTTAAGAGTCTATCCCATAGTAATGATTTAACACGTGTCCTAGGTGTCGATGAAACCACTGTATAACAACAACTACTACTGCGATAAGCGGAAAAGAAATCTATTTTTAAGTTTGTAGAGTTAAATCTAACATACATAATAACAGTGAACAGCTTTCCAAACATTATTCAATGATTAATACTATTTTAGTGTGATACCTATAATATCAAACTACATACTAGCATAGTAATGAAGTTTCGTAAATAGTGCGTCGGACGCACAGTGGTTAGAACTCTAGCCGACCATGCACATGGTCCAGGGTTCGATCCCCTGCCGATGCACACCTGATATCAATGGTCGGCCTGCAAAATTTGGGCTACCGATATCACACGCTGAAAATTCTATACCTGTACCAAAAATATGGAGTGGTTTCAAAATGTAACCAAAATTTTCAAAAATATATTACTCTAAAGGAAGGAAGTTAGGACAGGTCTACAATTCTCCTTAAATTTCAGCCCAGCAGCTTTGACTCCGTCATACAAATACGAGTAAATGATTATAGCATAAGATTTCATAACAATTAGTGTACGAAAACACACTATATGTTTGAAGAAACGAATTTGAGCTACCACCCTTAATAGTACTTTTGAAGTAGTTTGTTTCGTTAATTCAACGTTCTGCAAGTTATACAAACTTTCAGAAAAATAGTTTTTGGCATGACATTGTTTTCATTTATAATGACAGGTAAATTTTTCAGAAAACGTTTTAGAAGTCAACCAAACATGTGTAACTGACAACAGAAAATATTTTGAAATCTGTTTGTCAAACATTTACAATTAGTCGGTGAAATAAATTTTAAAAGAAAGCATTTATCAAGTAATAGGATAGAAATACATTTAACTTGCATTTCTGGAGGCTTTTTAGCTTATATGATGAGATAGGATAAACATTTCAAATATGGTATATCCTTGAATGATCACATTTGTAGAAAATGTGAGAAACAAAACCTCAATAGCGTTTGCACTGAGGATGGATGATCCACACACGAATAAATACATCTGCTATTGATACATGTGTATTATTAGAGAAAAGAAAAGAGAATTTTACCAGTAAAGAAATGTTAAGATCGTTTACTACAAGAAATTAAATTCTTTAGAACCAGTTACGTCTGTGGTAGGGTGGTAGTTCAATTTCATGAAGTCAACAGGAATGCATTTCTATCACCATCAGTTTAGTCTCCAATGCAGAATCTCACGCTTACACGAAACTATTTAAGCTCTGTCTAATCAATCACTTTAAAATTTTATCACCACTGAAATTATATAATAGGCTTTGTAAAAATGAAATTAGTGTCTTAAAAGCGTTATGAAAGAATTAAGTGTCCTTTTGGGTCCTATCAGCCAGAAAATCGACAAAAGGACGATGTGGTGTTGATATTCTTATGTGTTTTCTTATTCCTTTGCAATCCAAGTAGTTCTTCATCCTCTGAAATTTCTTTAGCGGTGGTACTTTTCTATGTGTCAGCCTCATGGAAAACCTCTCCTCTTTTCCGGACTTAATACCCGCTCTTAAATTTAGCAGCTGAGGAGGGCGCCAGTCGTTAGCTGGACTCCGGGCCATGTGTGTGGTTGACCAGTGGTCTACCATTGAACCACCGACACAGCCTTCGGGATAATAAACACACAAAGTAATACTGAAGGTTCCTAAATGCATTCCTCTCTTATCGTTTTCACGTCCAACAGTAAAGCAATCTTATTTTTCTAACTACAATATCACCTTCCTACCCCAAATTATTCGATAAGACATTTGTTTTTAAATCTGCTTCGTATTCACTCGAATAGGAATAGCTAAATAAAGGTTGGTTGTATTTCCTCTGATGCATATTTAGTTTCATTTTAACTTCCTTATTTGTACTACTTTGCTATCTTTATTTTCATTTTTATGAGAATTTTATGTCTGAGTGTCTTGTTACTCATACAAATAAGTAGTACCGAAAATAGGAATCTTGTGAAAAAGCAGTGAAGTATAACACTTAACCGAAAATTATTTTCAGAAAAAAAGTGTAAAGTATACGAAATAAAAAAATATAGAACACGAGCAAAAGAAATACACAGAAACCGGATTATCTCAGGTGGGAAAATTATTTTTATTAACTGGAGTATATACACTACTGATTGAATGGTGTAATAATGGTAATAATAATAATAGCTTCATTCTGCACGAGGAATTCATACAATTTACCGAATTTTCAGTGCAGTTCATTGCATCATACTTCTCATCCAGGATCTTCAATTAAAAAGACAATCTGAAGTACATTATGTGACACAATCATTTTCTTCTTGCAGAATGAAATACTCCCTTACGTTATTTTACTTTCGTTGCTGAGAAATGAACAGCAGTAGGCTGAAAGCGAATTAAAACTGTGCATAAGTACATTTGGCAACCCATGGACATAACTGAATAGTGAAAACACAGAGGAATAGAGAAAATTGTGTTCATTATGTTGAACAGAAATTCAAGAAGCCCAGTAATTCAAGCAGGACGTCATATTTGAGTAGTTACGAACCAGTCACATCAACTAATAGTGCTTGCTAGCTAGATTGGATAGCCATTCCACTCATTTGAGCCGAGCCTACAAGTGATATACACGGTCTGACTCAGTTGGAAGAGCTGAATTAGTTCAAACACCCTGAATCCTGGCTAGCCAAGATTACTACTTTACTGAAAGGTCACATTGCGCGGCATTATGTTCCTGTCCATCCCAAGCAAAATACTAAGCCGCATCATCCTGGAGAGAATCAAACACGCCTCCCTGGATGAAAAACTTCAACCAGAACAGGCTGGATTTAGGAGAAACAAGTTATGCAACGACCAAATCGTAACACTGCGTATCATCAATGAACAGGGCTTGGAGTGGCAGTCAGCTCTCTATCTCAACTTCATTGACTTTGAAAAGGCCTTCGACAGAGTCGACAGAGAGGTGATTTAGAAACTACTTCGCCACTACGGGATGCCACCAAAAATTATACATCTCATCCAACACTTGTACGACAATGCTGCATGCCAATTAATCCACAATGGGAAACTTACAGAATCCTTCGAAGTGAAGACAGGAGTAAGACAAGTGCTGCCTACTATCTCCAATAATTTTCCTGATTGCCGGAAAATGGACGGACAAGCGGGCAACGAGGAAACAGGCATAAAATGGACTCACACAAAATACTTGGAGGATTTGGACTTCGCCGATGATACATGTCTGATTTCCAACAAACTGGAAGATATGCAAGTGAAAAGCAACAAGTTGGCAGAAGAAGCATCCAGAGAAGATAGGACTTCAGGTGAACATAGAGAAAATACATGTGATGATGAAGATTCCTGGTCAATAGCAACAACAACAACAGACAACAATCAGCCAGCATAAATGGGAGAAATCTGAAAGAAGCAACCTCCTTTACCTACCTACCTACCTGGGAAGCATCGTTTCAACTACAGGCGACGGAACTGACGAGGATATCAAAGCATGGATCGGGAAAGCAAGGCAAGCTTTCATTACTCTCAAGTCTGAGTGGAGGTCAACGGCACTGAGCATGAAAAATAAGATCCGGATTTTCAACTCCAATGTGAAGTCACTGCTACTTTCTATGCGGATCAGAGACTTGGTGGGTCATGAAGATCATTTCGAACAAACTACAGACCTTCATCAACACCTGTCTTCGCCCAATACTTCGCTCAAGATCAGATGGCTGGCCAGAAAAGATCAGCAACAAAGGTCTGTGGGAGCAAACCAACCCAGCAGGAACCAAATTGTGCTACAAATATGCAGGAAGAAATGGAGGTGGATTGTCCATACTCTGAGAAAACCATCAAGTGAATGACATCACACGCCAAACCATCACTCGAGTGGAACCCGAATGAGAAGCGGCAAGTTGGTCATCAGTGCGAGGGTGACATGAAGGAGGTCATGTGAAGAGGAGATGAAAGCATGTGGGCAGGTGTGGAGCGAGATGGCAACGTTGGCAGAGAACCGAACACAATGGATACGTGTGGCTGAAGCCCTCTAGGAACTGAAGGAAACAATAATAACAATATAAAGGTCACATTCTTAACCTGTATTGTTTCCCGCATACTGTAGAGTACAGTAAATTCATTTTATCCAACAAAATCTTTAGTTTTCCAGTATTAATGAAGTTCATTTTTGGCTTATCTCACTTGAACATAAATGTTTTTTGTTTAGACGATAGTTTGAAGTTCACTTTTACTATTATGATTTAGTTTTATTCAGTTTACTTAACTGACAAATTAAAATAGATTACATAACCAAAAGAAACTAAGGAAAACATTGTGATAACAAAAAAAGTTTTAGTTTGTTTAGTCGTAAACTTACTATGCATGTTTGAATGGTTTGAAAAAAAGGTAGATAAATAACAAAAATAATTTGGTTATTTGAAATGTCAAAATATCAATAAATGTCTAGTGTTTTAAAAAAATAACTAATTAAAATCTTGTTGAAATGAACTTTGTACGAAGTAGAAATGCTCTATTCGAAATCATTTTACTAGTGATTTCAGATGCAGTAGTTTTTTAGTATTCCTGAGAATTACCTAAATACATAAAAATATTAATTATTGTGATAACAAAGACTGTCAAGGTTAAACTTTAAGCACAAGTAAGTATCAGTGGATAGATGACCTTGAACGCACCAACCGCATGATAAAGGAGGTTTTTACGTATAAAGTACACATATATTCATGAAAATAATAAATTAAAAGGCACAAGACTGTTACACAGGATGCCCTTCTTTGACGTGTGACAATAATACCTCTCAGTTTCTGACTGGAGTATCAACCATAGGCCTAATCTTTCCTTAACCTAACCCTAACGTGAAAATAACCCTAAACTAACCCTAATGTCGCCCTCATTAGGTTAAACTAACCCTAACCTGTCCTAAGCCTAAACCTTAACTTGATCTTTCCCAAACCTTACCTAAAACTTGCTAGATATCTCATTTAATAACGCAACACTTCATCAGGTATATTTTATTCATGATTACAATATTATTTACCAGGTTTCACTAACTTGCTCACCTAGCATTTCAAAGTCATTGGTGCAGTCGCACTCCATTGGTATTTCCTGGTGCTTAAAGTTTAACTTGGCCCGAAGACCATTTAAAAAAATATGCACTTGATGATCATATGATGAATTCACTTGAGTAGTTACAGTGTATATATCCACTAGGATAAACATTTATACATTTTTCAATTTAGTGAAAAGATATTATACAACTGCCTTAAATGTATAGTACAAAGGGTATAATTGTATGGTGTGTTTACTTGACAACTCAATGAATAAAAATGATAAATTCATAGAACTAGGTAGTAGAAGCAGAAATACATTTTTTGCCTAAGTAATTGTCCTAAATAAGTCGAAATAAAGCTGTTTCATAGACGTTTTGAAGGGGCCTTCGAAACACTACTGTGGCTGAACAAGTTTGGTGTAGTAGTTAAGACTTAAAAAGTTAGTTCACAATTATTAATTATTATTCTTGTTTAGTTGAATTCTAGATTTTCCCGTCGATTGATTGGATCGAAGTGCTCGGTCTCAGGTTGACATGTACGTTCAGATGACGAGTCCCAAATAGGACGAAATGCGCACCCTGGATTCCACTGCTAGTCACCATCCACCAGTTATATTACTGGCAGAAGTTAAAATTTATTGGCCATTGGATCGGGTCCTAGTGGCTTAATGGTCTACGAGCTTGCCTTATAACCAGAAGGTCCTGGGTTCGAATCCCGGTGAATGCGTGAGTCCCAAACTAGTCTGATGAAACAGCTCTCCAATACTCCCAAGTTTTCCAGTGGTTCTCTAACCAATGTCAGCTCATGATGAAATCCTGTAACCAATTATATTATTCTTGTTATTATTATTACGATAAGGTAGTCAGAATACAAAGAGTTTAAAATATCACAATAAATGAACGTGCCATTTACTCCTTTTTACGTCAAGAAACACATGTTAGAGAACAATACACTCAAAAGCTTCTAATTACTGTTTTCCAAAGATATCTACCAAAATAGACTGTTTCACTGAAAGAAAAAAAGCATCTGCAGAGGTAACTTTATGTTTAAAATAAAACACACGTCAAACAGACGTCCTGTTGGCTTTCAGGACGTGAGTTGTGGATATTGCAAAAAGTTTATCCTTGTTACATTAGTCTGATATTTAAGTTTGAGTGTTGCCTAGTTTATTCATGATCACGTCACTATTCAGAAAACACAATAACTGCAGAGGTTTTTTCTAAAAAAAAATTTATTGATCACTTTGGACATATATAGTTGTATCATAAAATCGATCATAGACATGTTTTAAGATGTAGATGTTCTTTTTTGAGTCAATAATTTTCTTCTCATCATTCTTATATTTTGAGATATCATTGATAAATTCTGGGGAAGAGGAAGGGTGGGTGGGAAGAAGAAAAGAGAAACTCACTTTATTTAAGGCGACATTCATTTGCGTTTCCTTTTTAAACTAAGAAACTACACTAATTAAAGACAAGGTGATATTTATTCACATGAGCTGAGTTACTAGTTGAAGTAGCAAGTGATGTCGCAGAATAACTAGTCGCCTATTGTGTATCACATACCTTTTGATACACTGAATTATTATAATAATATTGTTATTGTTCTCTTGGGTTCCAAGTAGAACATAGGGCTTCAACAACACATCTCAGCTTCGTCCTATTTTATGCTGTCCTCTTCAGCTGGGCCCACACTTCCACAAGCTCTCATCTCCTCCTCGCACGATCTCCTCCATGTCATCCTTCGACAACCCACTCGTCGTTTCTCACTCGGGTTCCACTTGAAGGTCTAGCACGCGATGTCATTCGACGGTCCCTTCAGCATATGCCCTATCCATCTCCATTTTCAACAACATATTTCTTGAGCAACAGGTTCTTGGTTAGTTAGTTCTCATAATTTCTTACTGCTAATTCTCTTTGGTCATTTGATCTTCAGTATAGAGCGAAGGCTGAATACGGTAGACAAAAGCACTGTCCCAGTCCTAAGGCAACCACCTAACAAGTAGCTAATGGTCAACAGAAAGGTGATCAACAAGACTATGGATTCTAGCCACTAGTTATTAACTGTTTTCTAAATCATAATGAACACAATGCACTGAAACAGATGAGATTAGTATACACAGTTACCGTTGTTTTATTCTCATTGTTGCTCAGATTGATTATGTTGTTTAGATATAAATGAAATTGAAATTTTTTATGGTTTTACAGTATGTAATTTTACCTTTATTCTATGCGCTGAAAGTGATTAATGTAGTAAATTACCCGATTCTTACTCTAAGGAAAATATATTTTACGGAAAATGAACGTAATTCATTGTTAATATTGTCATCACCCTTCTACATTTGAAATATATAATGTCATCCTATTTACATCAGTAGCTCCAAGGCTAACTGAATCGTTTTTGGTTCGAGCTACAATGTAGACTTTGTGTCTCTTAGTGTACTACACATTCAGTTTCATTAGTAACTGTTTCATGAATTATTATCTTTTATGCTTTTCGCTACTATTTACTGTACAGATACTGTGGTAGTATCACATGAGAAGATTTAAATGCCCGCCAAAAATTTAGTCCGTTCATTTAAACAAATTTAGTGAATACAAGTTTAGAAATACCAAATCTCTTGAGAGTTATTTACAAAGTTATCTTTCAAGAATATTTTAAATCTATGGATTAATAGTTTGTGGATGATTTATCATGAAGACACAAAATATCAGCTTTTTTTAGTCACAGTAATACAGCTAGGATTATCCATAACTGACTTCACATATATCAAATCAAAATTTTGGGAATAATTTTTATTTCATTTTTCGTGATCTAGGTGGATTTAATTCATTTGTTATTGAAACCGGTTAACTGTGTTTTAACAAAAAAAAAAGCTTCATTTCTTTTGACATTTACAGGTGAGCAATTAACCGTTAGGATGTTATTTTTTCGACGATTAAGCAAGCTTCTTTATCAGAAGTTCTGTTTTTTTCATTCTTTGATGTGCCAAATAGTTTGAGAACAGTTAACGTACAACCTACTTGGTGAATCCTACACTTACGTTAAATGTTCTGTGCTTACAGATTTGTAGTTAGAAACTGCAAAGCATATAATAAGCCATATGATGAGATATATGTCAAGAGTTTGTTACTTTTCTAAAATTCTAGTTCTCTGTTAACTTCTCGTGAAATGGATAGTTAGGAAGAAACTGCATTTCACTTCTGCTGTGTACAGCATTTCAATTTCACATCTGTAGTCAGAGAACAATTGAGGTTTTTGAACAACTCTAAAAGACTCGTTATGATATATCACTCATAAGTTACGCACCTTATTGAAATTATTGGCAGGAGTATAGTTTTAACACATCTCGGTAAAACTGGCCTTAACTTCTTCCATTCACTTTAAAATTAACAGATAATTTCTCATGCTTATGTAGAATCCTGATAATGTCACTCTAAAGCTGTATATTCCAAGTTTTACCGCATATGCTGTTCGTTGAGTATGAAATCTAACATCTCTTGTTGTTTCTTTAAACCGGATGAATTAGCATCATATTATTTAGTAGGCTTAAGCTTCAATGTTAAAACTATTTTTTCAGCAATTAATTGTCTTTGAAATTTTATAGAGCATGTGTTATCGCTAATCTGATGTTCACACGATAACTGAAAATTTAGGCACTAATGTTAAAATTTCTTCTGTAAATAAGCGGAAACATGGAATTCACTTTCAATACCTTATATTTCAGATCAATACTTATATAATTTAATGTGAGAAACATCCTTGTTTGCCTTTCTTATATTATACCTACAAGGTAGGTTGATGTTTTGCGGAAGTTGAAGTTTATAAATAATCCACATAAATTAGGTAAAAGAACGTTTAAGATTTGCTCACCCCCTCAACGCCATTTTGGAGAGTATGTAGTAAAGATGGCGCTGATAAAAGATTAAAACAAGCATATTTTGTTAAAGGCTGTAGGGAAAAATTTATATGAAACTTCTAATTCAAAACAATACATGAAATGCTTAGAATTTAAGAGAGAGGTAGAGATTTTTGGCATGTCTTCTAATCTGTAGTTAATCTTAAAGAGATTCTAACGTTACTGTATCCTCTGCCATGCATTTTTAATTTAACTTACGGGTTTCTTACGTCCGATTACATAAAAACCTGATTGGAAAACACTTCTCATTCAGTTTGTGTTTATTAATCAGCTTTTATAAACAAGACCAAATACGGATTCAATGACTCAAATAATCAAAATATTTACTTTCCTGTCTATATTATTTATAAAACTGGATAAAACTTCCCAACAAGTGGATGCATACACTTGTTTTGTGTCACAGAAGCTTAATTCATGCATAAAATAAAGCCACAATTTTGTTGACAAAAACAATTTGTTCAGTTTTCCAAGTGTTGGTTTTCGTAGGGATTTTGTTTGATTGGGTGGAGTATTTCATCATGAGCTGACATCAGTTAGAGAACCATTGGAAAACCTGGGAGTACTAGAAAGCTGTTCCGTCCTAGTTTGGGACTCTTCGTCAGTACGCACCCACCGCCAGGGTTAGAACCCAGGACCATTAAGCCATTAAGGACGAAACAGCTGTCCAGTACTCACAGGTTTTCCTATGGTTCTCAAACTGATGTCAGCTCATGATGCTTTCCTCCAACCAATTTGTATAGTTTTTCAATTCTAAATCTAATATGTGCATATATATATATTTAAATATTCAAAACGTGGTTCACATAACTTCAGTTGATTCTTTATTCATATTTTCCCATTGCACCATTCGCAACTTGAGTGACGGTTACCTGTTGTTTCAGTTTGTCATTCAATATTCAATACGGAGTATCTTCGTATTTTTCGTTTATCATTTTTACCCTTTCATCTCATTTTTCATATGACCGTGTTACATCGTTTCAAATTTCATCAATGACTCATTTATATTACTGCACGTGAAGACCTGAATATTGTGGTTGACTTTTTCTATTACCTACACGCAAACAGATTTATTATCAGTCATCTTGACCTATTGTTGAAATGTGGAAACAAACGTTTAGAAAAGTAAGGCAATAACAACTCGAATTTCTTTTCACTGATGAGATATTCGTTTGAACTAGTAAAGTGGTTTACAATGAAACCAAATGTTTCCCAACCTTCAGGTTAGAACAACCTTGGATAGTGTCTGTTTTTATGGTCAGTGTAGAAAATAATTCTAACAGTTTTATGGATTCGTTTGTATTAAGCAGACTCATGTATCTCGTTTCGTAGTCGGCAGCATTTAAAAGAAACTGATGAATAAGTTATGAAGTTGGTCATAAGGTACTAAAACACACCAAGCTACATATTACGAATAAAATGAAATTATATTTCAGTTTCACCGATAAAGAAAATTACTGTGGCAACTATACTGATCTGTATTTGTACTATAAAATAGACACAGAATAAACATCATTAGGAATGCAGAATACAGTGTTGGAATCACTTTATAATTCAAAAAACATTTCGCGCTATACTACGCATCATTCTTGGCATTCATGAAAACAAAAGTAACTGGGGTTAATTACTTAAATCTCTGACCTAAAAATGCATTTTATTTCAACAAACAAAATTTCTCGCAAATAAAAACAAACTGACTGATAGGTTGTGCTGACCAGTGAAGTCAATTTGCAGAAGGATATCCACTGACATACAGTGAATTCAATATTTTCAGACGATACATCATATCTACTTGAGTGGAACCGTCGATTTATAAAAAAAGAATAATTAAAACAGCGTTGAAAGTAATCCTTTGAGAGTGAATTTGAATTTCTAGAGCGAAATATAATATTCTCGTTTTTTTTACAGTACTTGTAAGTCACGAAGTTCACAGAAAATACCGCTGAATTCCAAATTGAGACCATTGAAATCGAGTTTCAGAAAACGAGAATTCTAGTTATTTAAGCTAACAGGTGTCATATAGGGCTAAAGTGAATTTTCGAAATCCAAGAAAAGTCAATTTGAAAGTTATGAGAAGTTGGTTGATAGAGTTTCTGTGTTTCTTTCTCTGTGTACTGTTTTCCATTCTAATAGGGGTAAAGTTTACCTTATAATCAGGACAGACATGAGAATATATATGTTTCTTTCTTTATTATTATTACCTTTAATACCTAGAGGAACAAAGGGCTTCAGCCACATAACTCCATCGCGTTAGGTTCTCTGCCAACGTTTTCATCTGGCTTCAAGTCTGCCCACATGCTTTCATCTCCTCTTCACATGACCTCCTCCAAGTCACTCTTGCACTGACGACCAACTCGCCGCTTCCCTTTCGGGTTCCACTCGAGCAATGGCTTGTCTAGTGATGTCACTTGATGGTTTCCTCAGAGTATGGCCAGCCAATCCATCTCCATTTCCTTCTGCATATTTGTTTCACAATCGGTTCCTGCTGTGTTGGTTCGCTCAAAGAGATCCTTGTTGCTGATCTTTTCTGGCCATCTGATCTTGAGTACTGAACGAAGGCAGAAAGACGAAAACGTTACAGAAACATATCGTGCAGTTGACTAAAAGAATAGTGTGAATCATAAAAACCAATATCTTCGAAGTATTTGAACTACGACAGTTATTCAAAGTGTCTTTTCATCTTCGAAACATACAAACTCCACTAATGGAGTTTTCTTGTTCTTATAATTCAGTTATCACAACCTCTAGAGAATTTCCATGCAACTGATGAGTTATCTTTCAGATTTCAACAGCTGAAGTCTACAGAGATGCTCGACAGTTATTCCATTTAATGGTTTGGATGATTTTTATATTACACTGAGACTTAACAGAGATTCACTGCAATGAAGTAAATAGTGAAATTCTTAGAATTTACCGTGGAAACAAGATGATGACTAACTGAGTAAGTTTTCAACGCAGAACTTTGCGCAGATGTTCAGCAGTTGAGGTCACTACGCTTCTTAAAACATATGCAAAGGTAAAAAAGAAAAAAGAATTCAAAATAACTGTTATGAGCGGAAATATGGGGGATAAATAATAATGACGTAGTGAAACGTGAGAATTTAAGGGAACTGGGGAATTAAAAACAGTGAAAGCACCTGCTCCATTCTAAACGACTTCAAATCAGCAGTTTAAAACCACTAGTTCATAGAATCCCGCAGGTCTTAACCAGACAGTCTTCACTTCACCCATGTGACTCGAACTGGTAATGAAAGACTTCATCGTTTGATGCTACGTTTTGACTTGACCACTGCTAATCCTTCTCCAGCCTAATCTTATGTCAGCTAACATTGCTCGACTACGAAGGTGATATTTCGCCATCTTATTGGATGTAGTTTCACAAGCTCATCGCTTGATTTTCCCTCCTTATATAATACCATATGTTTAACTTCAATATTACTGACCATTTAGACTACTTGACATGGGAGACAAAACGCAAATACCTACGGTCAAAGACGGCAAGCTTCCCTAGGTCTCCTGCTCTCAATTCTGAAAACAAGGTGGTGTTAGAGTCTATTGCCTTTAAAATCTGGTAATAGGGTCTGATCTTTCTCAGAAATAAAACTGAAAGAACAATTTGCAAATTTTGTACATTCTTACCAGTGGAAAGCATAAAACACTTCACGGGCCTTATTCATTCTATAATAAATTCATAAATTGCAAACTTGATCCCATGTATTACCAGTGTGTTCAAGTGCCTAGCCAAAATTTGGATAGTTTGAACTGGTTTGCATTTGTGAACTGAGTCAGACTGAGCACATCTTTGATAAGCTCGGCAGAACTAAAGAAAATGTTAAGATCTTTTTGATCTGGCTATGAGACACCACTAGTTGTTATGAGTTGTTTCCAAATGCTTATATCAGTCAGCAGTTTACGCCATCACTTACTTGTTTAATTGAATCGAATTTTGAAATCCGTTTTAAAAAATATTTTAGACATTTGCAGACATTTTTATGCTACTTGACAATCAAGGTGTGCTGTCTGATGTTAGTTTACTAAGACAAAATAAACATCTGTCTGACAATTAATTAGTTATGACGTAGCAATCAAAACCAGTGGTCTTCAAGATAATTGAATTAAACAATCGTTTAATTGTATGGTGAAATTTAATTAGTTTGTTTATTATCTCTTCTGTTTGCCTGGATTTTTATTATTTAAAAAAATCGAAATTGTAAAATATTAAAAAGTATGAAAACAGTCAACACAACAAATACCGTAAATGCAAGCTGCAGGTTTAGACATACTGATCTATTTTTAGAACCATTATTACACAATCGGTTATATTTACATATGAAGACTGTTCATTACTTGTAGCCCCCACGAGGGTGTTGTCTATATAGAGTAAGTCAGAATGTGCGTCGGAGGTTCAGTGATAAAATGCTTGCCAGCCATGAAGCGTGTTCTGCATCCGATTCCTGGCTGACGTGCTCTTAAACCTCGCCTAGTCGATAGATAGTGAGCCTGGAAAAGAGGCAAAACTATACATGAGACTATCAACTTCACTCCACAGAAAAAATGTCACTGCTACTGAAACTTTAGTGCTTGAAGCCGAAATGACCACTCAGAACAGGAGAAATGAAAAATAAAAAGATCCAGAATAATCTTTAGAGCTGTTCTATATCCTTCAAATTATATTTGTAGTAGTAAGACTTTTTCACACAATTATCATCGATACTTAAGGGTAACATAGTGATTTCTCGTTATTATTATTATTGTTTCCTTTAGTTCCTAGAGGAAAATAGGGCTTCAGCCACACGTATCCATTGCGTTCGGTTCTCTGCCAACGTTTTCATCTGGCTCCACGTCTGCACACATGCTTTCATCTCGTCTTCACATGACCTCCTCCATATCAACCTCGCACTGATGACCAACTCGTCGCCTACCATTTGGGTTCCACTCGAGCGATGGCCTGGCATGTGATTCACTCACTTGATGGTTTTCTGAGAGTATGGACAATCCACCTCCATATCTTCCTGCATATTTGTCACACAATTGGCTCCTGTTTGTTGCTGATCTTTTCTGGCCAGCCATCTGATCTTGAGCGAAGTACTGGGCGAAGACAGCTGTTGATGAAGGTCTGTAGTTTGTTTGAGGTGCTCTTCATGACGCGCCAAGTTTCTGATTCGCATAGAAAGTAGCACTGACTTCACACTGGAGTTGAGAATCCGGATCTTATTTTTCATGCTCATTGCCAGTGACCTCCACTCAGACTTGAGAGTGATGAAAGCTTGCCTTGCTTTCCCGATCCATGCTTTGATATCCTCGTCAGTTCTGTATGTCTACAGTTGAAACAATGCTTCCCAGGTAAGTAGGTAGGTAGGTAGGTAAAGGAGGTTGCTTCTTTCAGATTTCACCCATTTTTGCTGGCTGATTGATGTCTGTTGTTGTTGCTGTTGCTGTTGGCCGGGAATCTTCATCACTTCTATTTTTTCTATGTTTGATGGAAATCAGATATGTATTATCGGCGAAGTTCAGATCCTCCAGGTATTTTGTGTGGGTTCATTTCATGCCTGTTTCCTCGCTGCCCACTAAATGTCTGTCGCATTATCCATTCTATCGCAATCAGGGGAATGATTCGAGATAGTAGGCAGCCAGCCAGCCATCCTTGTCTTACTCCCGTCTTCACTTTGAAGGATTCCGTGAGTTTCCCGTTGTGGATTACTTGGCATGCAGCAGTGTCGTACAACTGTTGGATGAGATATATAACTGCTGGCGGCACCCGAATTTCCCGTTATGCTTATTCCTAATGACCAAAAAAAACGAGAATGTCACTGTTTTAAGAAAACATGGAAAGGACTAATGTATTCAGAACAAACTGTCAAGGTTGATTTTAAACTAATAATTGCAGTTCCAACACCAGAACTTGTAGCTACTTACACCTATTTAGTTAATAACAGTGGTTTCATCAGATTTACTCACAGAAAAATAAAATGCTTAATGGATGCCCTAACTAAATCATCCGTGATAGATCCCGAAAAAATCAGTTTTATACTACATTCCTGGAAATATACGTGAGTGGTTTGAAATACTTATGTCTTTCCTGTAGGTCTTTTATCCTTTAGACCTTAGTCTGACCAAATGATTCAAAAGAACCATACGAGATACTTGGTTATATTTTCTGGGTTCAGTTCACTTTGTCTGTTTCAAATCATAAATTGATCAACTACAAAACGAAGTGCTTTTAAAATTTATGTTCATTGATTGGTCTATCTATTTCGAAATACTTTCATTTACTGGTATTGTTATGCAGAAGTCAAGGAAGAAGTTCACCGACAGATGTTAATGTGTTTTCAAGGAAAGTGATCAAATTTGATTGATCCCTATCTAACCATGACGTCTTCATTGTCATTCTAAGGAAAGCTATCGCCTCCAGTGTCAGAATATATACGATTTCAGGAATCCTTCATTGGTGCTCTGATAGGCTTGACTGGGGTTATTTCTCCACAGATGCTTATTCTCATTTTATGCACTCATGGTACTACTGGTTACTTCATTTAACTAGTATTTTACAATCAGCCTCGATTGATATTTTATAAACTAGGTAACAAACCATGGCAACATGCTAACATATTTGTTGGTGGTAAATTAATCTAAGAGTCAGGATAGTGATCAACATTTTATATAATTTACATCTTTATCGATCATTTTGCAATGATTTAAAATACCCCAAGTAAATCTACGGATAATTGAACTTATTTTAATGTATTCAAGTCGGATGATGTTGGCATGTCAATTTAAGTATAAACGAGGAGTTAAGTGAAAGCTATTCACCAATTGAAAACTTTCAGGGTACTATAAATTAGTTAATTCAAACAGACCTGATCCACTTTAGATTTTTCTAATACTTAGAAAATTTTAACAATACATGAAACAGTCTGCTAGTAAATTTTTTTTATACAGAAAGTTTATAAAATCCTCTGCTTAACAATCCTTTCAACATATGTAACAAGTATGAAAAAAAAGAGCATAAAACATGATTTTTAAAATGTAAAACATTTTGTGTAATATATGTCGTAGGAATATTTTACTTACATTCAATATGAAGAGAACAGACAAGAAAAAGAGTAGTATATACTAGTAGTAGTAGCAGTAATAATAAAACAAAATCGAATACAAATTTCAACAGGTGACGTAAACGTAAGATAAACTAGATGTGTCTAATCTGATTATAGGAAAACACATGCACTAATTAAAAATGATAACTAAATCAATATGTCATGATGAAAATTAGTAGTGAATGAAGAAAACAAAAAAAGGAAGGATTAGTGTATATTCCCAGTAGGGTATAAAAAATATGAAGCTAAATTATGGTTAAATGTTTTTTTTCCTGCAGATTTTCCAGACTTATCTGAAAAGAAGCTCATCGTTTCATTGAGATATTATGATTTCAATAAGCTCCTAGATTATGATTAGAATCCAGGTCACTCAAATATATATTAGTTCTAAGTATTATTTTAGAACGAATTAAAAATGATTTTTTATGAAGTGAATCAGCCTGAGACATAGATTAAAGGTGTCAGTTATTGTTGAAATCTAACTTATTATTTTTATTTTATTCCTTCACGTTCCCAGTGAAACACATGGCTTCAAGCTAGAGGCTTGAAGTTCCCGTAGCAGCAGAGTTTACTTTTACAGAATGAGTTTGCTAGCCTCATGTCCAACTTCCCCTCTTTACCAGTCTTATTACTGGTTTACCGAGGTAAAGGAGTGCGTCGTCGTCCGGGGATCGAACCCTGAACCACCTGCGTGGTTGGCGAGCATTCTACCTCTGCGCCACCGACGCACGAAATCTAACTTAGAATCATTCTAATCTCAACAAACCAACACTTGAGAAGATTATACCGACAGAAGTAAACGTTATAAGTAATTACCAACTAGATACTATGACTTATTTCAGAAAGCTTTGATGCAGTCATGTTTTAGATATATATTCAAGTGTTAGTTTGCAAGGATTTAACTGGCGACAGGATTTCATCACGAGACAACCACTGGAAAACCTGGGAGTACTGTTAACGAATATGTCTATACAATAAGTTCATTGGAACTACTGTCTAAAGAAGTCAGGATTTACAAATCACACCCACAAATTCTAGTTAATACATTTGGAGTTCATATCCCAAGCATATCTGAATTGTATTTCTGTATGCATGGGATGCTGATGTAAAATAAAGTCTTATCGTAAATCATTCCTACTGCGAAAAGACTTCTTATATAGAGCAGGTTAATACTTTGTGTTTATTATTCTCCCGATGCGCTTATGAACTAATATAAGAAACTAGACTTTAGTTCTCAATTTTATTCATTAAACAGTTAAGAAAATGAGAATATTCCTAACATAGTTTAAATATTTTATGAGCATTATACCATATCTTCTCATTTCTTCAGCAATCCGAGCAAACTTAACAATCTCAAAAAGATTATGTGGTCATCCCATGTCCTAATGCTTTTTTTTCCTCAGATTGGAAGACAACACATCGGTAGACTGGCTTCCAGAAGGCTTTCTCCAACCGGCGTCATCCATTCTCCATCTCTCTATGCTTTCATGTTTCAGTCGCTGTGAGATAGTTTGTTACGTAGTGGAGTATCTAGCCGTTCACTCAAACGTCCCTCTTCCCGGCCTTGTGCCCCTTTAGTTTCACTTGGAACCGAAGGAAAGAACAAAATAATAACGATTACATAAGCGTTACACATAGACCATAGAGATGAAACATTAAGTCTTTGTGGTTTTATTTTTTCACTACTTGTTCTATTGAATTAATGCAGTAACAAAAGAAAAATTACATATTCAATAAATGACTTACAGGTCAAAACACTGCACTCCTATGCTGCGTGTAACCTTTATTGGAATGCTCTTTTCACATGTGTTCATTACATAATAACTAGTTAACGGCTGACTAAACAGGAATGCAGATTAAAAATCAGTTAAAGAATATTACAAAATATTCAAATAGATTTTAACCTGAACAGTAGTATTGTTCTGTAGCTATTAGCATTAAGGTAGTATTTGCCTAAATGTGTCTTCGTACAGAAAGACTGAAAATATCATTTGAAATCCTAAAAATTAATTTCAAATTCGTAAAGCAACAATATTAGAACTAATGAAAAGCAGTTGCTAAAAGTTCAAATCAGAGGAGCAAATGTGTTACAACAATAAATAGCGTTGTGCAATTTTAAAGTATAAATATAGTAAATAGTGTTATTCGGTACATTTGAAGAATCTGAACTAACTTCTAACACATTAATTTGCTTATAACTTGCCCACTAGGTAGTATTACCAGTGAGTGTGTTTCGTAAATCCTGTTAAATGCTTCAAACTGCAAACAGTTATGACTTATGTAATAATGAATGTGGAAAGACATATGAAATCTAAGTAAAAAGAGTTTTACAGCGAACATGTGTCACACAAGCATACGATGTAGCACATTACTTTCCATAGGCGTCGCTTCCCATTCATTGGGGTTCCTCTGAACAGGCTATTAGCAGGTAGGCTGACCACGAGAGTTCCTTGTTGCTTATCTGCGGCCTGTTGGTGGTGCTTCATGTCTCTGAACTGTAGACAAGCACTGCCTTGATATTAATGCGTTGGAATTTCGGATTTTTTGCCATATGTTTCGTTCTGTAGGCTTTCACACCGACTTCAGAGTAATCAGCTTCTGTTTCACCGTCTGGATCCCATCGTGACTGGCTTAGGCACTCCAGTTCTTGCATAGACTTAAGCTGCCATTCTTTGGCAGTTTGACGGGGTAGTCCTTATTTCAATCCACAGGTACACTGACTTCCTTCCACACCTTCTACAATGGTGGTGTATGTTCGTCTGGGTGCCTGTCAGTTTTCAGTCTTTCCATAGAAATTCCATCTAGTCCTCATGGTCTTCAGACCTTTATTAATCTTATGGTATTCACGGCTTCTATTTTTGTCAGTGGATTAGTGGTTCTGTGGCTGCTTGTGGTATTTCTAGACGATTTATAGGTGGTGTATGATCCAAGAGTCCTTTGAAGTGACGAGACCATCGTTTCCTTTGTTCCACCTCTTTAGTAACTCGGTTTCCTTCACTGTCTTGCACCGACTTCGTGTGAGTTGATCTTCCCATGGAGACTATCTAAAATTAATATCTATACGAGGTATAGAACTGTTCTTAAATGTAGAAAGCTCAGCAGTCTTCAGTATTGAATAAACATGCCTATATTTAAAAATGGTAGTTAAATTCAGATTACCTCGGTGGAATTATTAAGTTTAAGATATGTTTACTGACGTGTTATGCACAAAATAAAGTCCTCAAATGAAATTAATAGCATGAGTATGATCTCACTGCCTGACTACAGTTTTGAACTACCATTCTGAATCTTCTGTACTCGACATTAATTTCCGCACGATAGTTCTGAATATTTTTATGTAATATAGTTGTTAATTTAGAGATAAAATGTCCTCTGTGATAGTTTTTCCTCACAATATACTTATAATTATCATTGTTTTTTGTGCATACAACTGAAAGCTTGACAATTTAGGATTGAAAATGTTTAATGTTTTTAGCTAGCTACCTTTTAAGTTACAGGTAGGCAAGTTAACAACCAGAGTCAGTAAGGGAACCATAGAAACTGGGAACAACTATTTCATACTGTTTCAAGCATTTTCAGCAGCGCGTACTTATTAAATGGTGAGATTTTTAGACTAGAACCATCAGTTTGCGTAGCCAACAGTTTGTAATTTCAAATTGAGTAGAATGTCAGTTTTAAACTCTGTTAGCTGGTGAATAATAATAATCTTTATTCCAAACAGTAATTTTGGTACATATATGGAATTTTCAACATACAAAACAAACCTACGATACATTTACCTTTAAATCAGTCAGATTTTTCATTAGGCTAACATATGAGCGCTTTATGAAGATCAAATGAACAAGCATTTTGATCTAATGTGCGGGAATTCAAAAAATTTTCAATGTTGTATTAACTTTATTTGTTGACAGATGTTTATTAAGAATAAAGTTAATATTCCATCTGTATTTTCCTTTATTTTTGTTTTACAGCTCATCGTCTGGAAGAGAATCTCGAGGTAAGTAAATCGAAATTCTAGTCAAAAATCTAATTTTGTTCATTTAATTAGACGTTTAGTAAAACCAAAGTAGTTTCACTAGATAGTTTTAAGCTTCGATCTTAACAGTACAGTTTTCATGAATACATGTATGATAATTTTCAAGTATTGGTTTTGTAGGGATTTTTTGTTTGATTGTTTGGAGGATTTCATCATGGGCTGACATCATTTAGAGAACCATTGAAAAACCTAGGAGTACTGAACAGTGAGTGCGTACTGTGAAGAGCCCCATACTAAGACGAAACAGTCGTCCATTACTCCCAGGTTTGTCATCGGTTCTTTAACTGATATCAGCTCATGATGAAATCCTCCAACGCGTATGATTAATTACGATTCAATAGAAAATTAATGTGATACGACGCAAATTTCTCAAGTGAACAATGAAAGATCGCTTAGACCTATCATTGCCATAACATATTCAGTTAGGAGAATACAGTGAAGTTAATATGCCTGTTTCAAATGAAGACCTAATTAAAAATCCGTGCAGTGATCAGAAGAAATTCTGAAGTCACTCAGACTTTATCCGATGTGCAGATTAGGGCGGCTGGGCATGATTTAGACAAAAATTGGAAGTGGCCATTCTAAGATGCCAGCAAGAAATAGTAAAACAAAGCCTTCATCTAACACAGTATGAGGGCCAAGACAACTGAAGTAAATCAAGCAATCTATGCAGTGATGACATACACGAAGTTGTAGAAAGTGCACTAACCTCACTCCCGCATAACATAACACCTAGACTAAATTCCAAAGCTATGTATACAAAAAGATAAGCTGAGAAAACTTAAAAATTGTCATTACACTTACAACATTATCCATAAATTTATGCCACCAGACGTAGAACATTTTGGCTGAACTAATAAAACTACCCTAAGTACTTCCACATACAGATACAGCTGGTTTTACTCTTGTCAAGAATTCTATAATAATTCAGCTTTCAATTGTCACTGTTACATTAAAGTGAAATATACTGCTTCCCTTTTAATTCCGCTGTTATAAACAAGAAAATCTTTTTGGTGAAAGTCTAATTTTATTAGAGCGGCTTTTCACTAAACAAAATCGCTATCCCACATTTCTTTATCATTTTTAGCCTAAGTAAAATTTAAAACTTAGTTTAAAGCCCCTACGAAGTACTCTCAGGCACCTCTGTTTAACGTCATAATGACTGCGTATTCGTTTAGTTTATGCCTACACGTTCAGCTTGTCGTCTTATTATTGTACAATAGTAGACTTTAAGTTTTTCTTAACAACCGATTATTATCGCCTTGTGTTATTTTAAGAGAATATTTGACTGGCTTTATAAGCTTGCTTCGTCCATGGTATTATATTAGATTTTCAAGGTAAAACGGTAGATATTTTAGTTTCACCAACGATAATACTTGTTATAGGGATAATAATTTAAAATCTCAGTCGAAACTCGTTACTACTTCCACTTACCAATAATAACGGGAAGGTAGATGAATAGTTCTATTATTGCAGACGAATCTTTGATGAACAGTCAATATTTTATTCTCTCTTTCTTTAAAGAATGAGATAGTACTTTATAGTGTAATGTAGATAATTAATATTGATAATAATTGTCATACTAGCTCAGTAGTAACGTCTCTGACTGCAGCACTGAGTGACGCTGGTTCGAATCTCAGAAGGGACATGAGTTCCTTCAAGGCTGCAGATACGCCTTGCTGACGAGTGCCAACTAGCATGAAACCTAGGTCGAAGGCTTCCTTCCGATTGCCTCCAACTATCTAATGTCATACTAAACAACAAAATTATTCTTGCTCAATTAGTTAGATAATGCTAAACTCTTATTTCCACTTTCGTATTGCATCTCACTCTGGCAGTGATCTGCTTCACGATTAAGAAGGACTGTTATATTCGAGTATCTGAGTTTAAATGCAAAAGAAATAGAGAGGGATATTGAAAGCCAGCTAACTTGAATATGTCACGTGAGAACTAGAAGTATTTCAATTGTCAATTTTCAGCCATAAATAAGCAAAACTGCATGCACTGTAAAATCTCACGTGTGTATACAGAAAGACAGGACATTCTGATATGTGAAAATGAATAACTCAAGTTTAAATGTTTCAGACAGTAAATGTGTCTAATGCCGGAGGCTATATCCCGTTAATGAGTGCATAAATAATGCATTTGTTGTCAGAAAATCCAATAAATTTTGTCCAAAACGCGAAAGACAACTGGAGAGTCGATTTTGTTTACTGTTCTACAAATTTTCATTATCAGGATTTGTAAGATTTTAGTAAAATAAATGACCATTCGTTAGTGGTTAGATACTCAAATCTCGCGAGTACCACAATCGGTAGTTTTCTTTGTCTGTCATATAAAGCCAAACTGAAATAATGAATATCAACATGCTATTCAAACATTTGTGTATTTATAAAACACAAAATAATCGAGCAAAGAATATTCTTTTCGATAAATTCCTCTTCCAGGCTCTACAATTATATAAATGTTTGTATTATTATTATTATTATTGTTTCCTTTAAGTCCTAGAGGAACATAGGGCTTCAGCCGTGCGTCTCCACTGCGTTCTGTTCTCTGCTAGAGTCTTCACCTGGCTCCATGTCTGCCCACACGTTTTCATCTCCTCTTCACATGACCTCTTCCAAGTCACCCTTGCACTGACGACCAACTCGCCGCTTCCCTTTCAGGTTCCACTCGAGGGCTCGTTTAGTGATGTTACTTGATGGTTTCCTCAGAGTATGGCCAATCCATCTCCATTTCTTCCTGCCAATTTGTTTCACAGTCGGTTCCTGCTGTGTTGGTTCGCTCAAAGAGATCCCTGTTGCTGATGTTTTCTGGCTGGCCATCTGATCTTGAGTATTGAGCAAACACAACTGTTAATGAAGGTCTGTAGTTTGTTTGAGATGCTCTACATGACGCGCAGTGCAAGTCTCTGATCCGTATAATAGCACTGACTGACTTCACATTGGAGTTGAAAATCCGGATGTTATTTTTTATGCTGAGTGCTGTTGACCTCCACACAGACTTGAGAGGAATGAAAGCTTGTCTTCCTTTTCCGATTCTTGCTTTGATATCCTCGTCAGTTTCGTCGGCCTGTAGTTGAAACGATGCTTCCCAGGTAGGTAAAAGAGGTTTATATGTTTATATACACAGAATATTTTAAATTAGTAGTTAATAACGATGATGCGGAGCAGTTGAATAGTGAAGAGTCGTCAGAGTTGTTGACTATAAGAACATATAGTAGTAGTAGCAGTAGCAGTAGTGGTAGTAGTACTTGTCAATCAATAGAGCCGAATACTCTACACGACCATACTACTACTATTACTAATGATAATATTGATGATAGGAATAACGATATCAGGAAGTCGCATAATTGAAGTTTTCACCACATGTGTGTGCTTTATTATGCAAAGCAACAAACAGGGTGGTCAACGTAACTGTCAAGTTCTAAGTTTGTATAACGTCTTTGTGTGCGTCGGTGGCATAGCGGTTGGGACTCTCGCCGATCATGCACATGGTCCGGGATTTGATCCCCTGTCTACGTACACCTGATATCTATGGTCGGCCTGCAAAATTTGGGCTACCGATATTACATACGGTGTGGTTTCAAGCTATAATAAAAAAAATAAATAAATAAGGAATAATACACTATTATAATGTGCAGCTCCACACTGACATCATATATATTAGATTTTTGAAGAAAATTTGTTGATACAAAGGTTTCTTCAAATCTGTAAGTACATCTTGATAATGTCCCACAAAAAAACACCTAGGTACAAGAATTCCTGCTCACGAGCTTCTGGTTTCACTTCATATACAGCCCACTATGTATAATTCAACAAAAGAGTGAAAATGAAGCACCTAGAATCAAACATTTGACACCTGGTGCTGCATTTCGTATTGTGTAATAGACTTAATTTGATAAAGTAATATTTCATTCTAGTTTTCGGTTCGTCATGATCTCTAAAAGCTTTAGTATATTATGTTACTCATTACTGGTTCGTGTGATTTGATGATGCAAATTAACGTTAAAATCTTTAGACCAATTACTGTAGAGGATAAAATATGTATTCATTTATTGATTTTCTACAGTATTCTCGTCAGATTATATGTTAACTTGCATTAAATGTAATTACTGAGAGGCTGAAATTTGTTCCTTCAGCCTTCATGTTATCACAAAACATAATTTGTAATTATTACCAACTAAACCTTTCCTTCCGAAATCTTTTGTATAAATGTTGGAGATTGAAAACTAAATGAAGAGGCTTTGAACAAAAAAATGCCGTATAGGGAATAAAGCAATACTAAACCATTCATTCCAAATTTATTTCTATACTGTAAAATAAGAACTTTTATCGGAATGTATTCAAACACAGATGTTCTACTTATATTTCAGTCCACCCAACTTAAAGTCAATTGGTGGATGGTTACTAGCAATGGAATCCAGAATGCGCATTTAGTCCTAGTCATCTGCACGTACCTGCATTCCGCAGTGAGTGATGATGTTCCCACACAGGCTCAAACCCAGTGTCCATAGTTTTAAACGCCAAAGCGTTATCCACTATACCACTTGGGCCATGAGATCTACTTCTTATTCAATATTTGTTATTAGTTATTTAATTCAATTTAGATTTCCACGTCAATTAATTGGATCGGTCTCAGATCGATATGTTGGCTCCTTGTGCAGATGCTTCGACGATGTCTGAATGGAAAGTCTAAATTGAATTAGACACCCAACATAAAGTTTATCATGATTTTTATGGAAGTGGCTAAACAACTTATTCTATACATTTCTAACCCTATGAATACTGACTACCCTTAGCTTCATCCCATCATAAGAATTTTTAATGCGCTCCAATTGTACAGTGTTTTAAATATGCAGTCGAACTATTTAAAAAAAATTAATTTCCGACGAATAATTTATGTGAAATGTTATCAGGCTTAAATTTGACATTCTTCGCGTTACTACTTTTGTAGTAGGCTATAGCAGTAAGCAATACACTCTTTGACTATACATCCATTAAATCATTTTCAGGTAGTAAATTCCATAAAACACATTTAGATTTTGGAATTAGTTTGAAAATAAAGGGAGGTAATATAATTTTGGAGTAATTTTATTTTTTTTCACTTCAAACGAGACAGGTAATTAAAAAATGCAGTGTAAGTAATAACTGATAGTGATCAATTGTGAATCATCAAAATAAATAGAATTATCGCTACGATTAGAAATGCTTCTTCCATTCTAATAAGAAATAGAAAGCACTTATCTTAAGTTCGAAGCACTTAGCGTTTATTAGCACTATCAGTTGTTCAAAGTAACACACGACGTTGTAATATAAGTAATGAATTTTGGCTTTCACTGAAACAGTCGCCATGATGAATTTCAGTGTGTAAACGGTATGTTTTCACTCTCGTAATATACATGTAGCCAAAATATTAAATATTTAGAAATATTAGAAATGTCATAAATAATCCAATTCGTAATATATTCCTCAAATAACTGAATAATACCAGCTTTTCTTCTGAACAAACGTTTACATGCTGTGTAGAACTATCAGCTTGGCTTTGTCCAGTCAATGTTTTTTATTCCTTTACATTCCCAGTGGAACATAGGGCTTCAAGCTAGAGGCTTGAAGTTTCGGTTGCAGTGGTGTTTATTTTTACGGGATGGCCCAACCTTCCCTCTTTACCGGACTTATTACTGGGTTAGTGAGGTAAAGGAGTGCGTCATCGTCGGGGGATCGAACCCCGAACCACCTGCGTAGTTGGCAAGCTTCCTACCGCTGTGCCACCACTCCATGTATATAATCTTTAAGTGAAACAGTAATCTACAGTATATCACTCGACGGAATTTAGTTTAATATATAACATACTTTTACTCCTAACGTCTATGCCCCTTCAAAACATACCATGTGATTTGTTAAAAGCCATTCAAAAAAGCTCACGTTTACAGATTATTCGTCAAGAACGTGAACAATTGGTTAAAACAAAGTATAACCTGGTAAATTTTCTGGATTGCGCCCTGTGGAAAATTTAGTAGTTGGATGATTTAAGAAAACCTCCATAAAAGATATCCAAATAAAAACAAGAAGTTCTTAATGCAAAGCATAATGACATTGATGTTGGTGCATACTGCAAGTCATTAGTCAGTTTTGCAATGTGGTCAATAAACTAGGTGACTCAGCGTCGTGGATATCAGATAGTAGGAAGCAGGAATAGTGCTAAGAAGCAGGAAACCTAGGTCCGAGGCTTCTCCAGCCATCTAATGGAAATATAACTGATCAACAAAACCACATTCGAATAATCGCATTATGCTAAGTTTTTTAACGTCTATTAGTAACAAAAAGTTAAGCAATTCATATGACAACACATCGGAATTCAGTCGAAAAGTATTATAAAATCCACTAGAGTAGTTTTATGATTAATAAATGGTCAGTAATCTTAATAATTAAGAGACTTTCAGATAGTCTTCAGTTGGTGGACAGTCATTATTGCAATGCTTAGTGATTAAAAGTGAAATGAAACTCTGGGACAGTAACCTTATTTGACGTCCGAGAATTATTATTATTACTATTTCCTTGGGTTCCAAGTGGAACATAGGGCTTCCACAACACATCTCCACTTTGTTCAATTTTCTGCTCTCCTCTTCAGCCGCGCCCAAGATTACCCATAATCTCTCAGCTCCTCCATGTCACGCTCACCCCGACAACTCACTAGTCGCCTCCCATTAATGCGTGCGATGTAATTCGATAGCCTCCTGCTGTTAAGCCCGATGCATCTCCATTTTCTCCTACATATATGTCTAGCAATCGGCTCTTGGTTGGTTCTTTCATTGCCATAGTTTCTTGTTGCTAATTCTTTCTGGCGATCCAGTGATCTTCAGTATTGAGCCAGTGAAGGCAACTGTTTATAAAAGTCTGCAGTAGACTGTTGGAAATCCTTTTCGTGACACGCAGTGCAAGTTTCTGACCCGTATAGAAGAACTGACTGACTGATTTGACATTTTGTGTTGAAAATCCGAATCTTGTTCTTTAAGCTGAGTGCTGAACATTACTCGCAGTGATTATATTGAAGTGGTGATCTGGTTGGTAGTTGAGTCCTGTAGCTTATCTATCAGAGCACCACTGTTTCGAATTCGACCACAACCCAGATTTTCACTTCACCTTCAGCCATCCCTAACACTTGTACGAAATTCGATGGCCTACAAATTCTACTTCCTTTTAATTTGCAATATAGCGCAACCGCCAGTCAGTGTCATCGACGAGTATCTGTCCTCACGCCCAAGTTAATTACGACTTTTCACTTCTTGATCAAAACTGAAATCAATCAAAGACCTCTAAACTAACACTTGAAAATTAGTTTCATAGTTTAATCAGAAAACTAGAACTGAACAGCCATGGCTCACTGATTTAAAACAAATATTTCATTCATAAGCTATGCATTTTGCAGTTTATGTGGAGATTTTCTTCATGTTTTCATTTTAAAACTTGTAGTTTAACTGTTTTCATTTCCTCAGCATGGGGAAGAATGAGAAGTCATCTTTATATAACTTAGAAGAAAATATATCTATGGTCCTATGTGTAAAATTTAGAATGCATTATTATTATTCATTCTTTGCATCCCAAGTGGAATATATGGCTTCAGCGGAACACCTCTAAGGCACTCGATTCTCCACTAGTATTTTCATTAGGCTTTACTAACGCCCACAAACTTTTATTTCCTCTCCAAATGATCTAGATGTTATCCTCAGACACTAAACCCATCGCTTCCTTATCGGGCTCCACTGGATGGCCCGGCTTGTAATTCCACTTAAAGGGCTTCTTACAATATGTCCAATTCATCTCCAGTTCCATCTGCATATTTGTTGAGCAATCGTTTCTTTGCTGGTCTACTGTAATCGTCACGTGCTGTTTATCCCTTCTAGCTCGCCATCTGATATTCATTATCTAGTGAAGATAGCTGTTGGTGAAAATCTGCAACATCCTTTTGAACTGCTTTCAGCAATGCACGCTCCGATTGTCTAAACGATAAAGAAGCACTGACTCGACATAAATTTGTTAAAATGTTGGATCTTTTTCCCTTTGTTAAGTTCCGTAAACCTCCACACTGATTTCAGAGTAAAGAAGTCTTCTTTGCTTTATCGATCCTTCTTGGTTTTGACACACTCATCTTTGCCACCTGTAGTTTAAATAATGCTTTCTATTTCAGCTAAGTGAAAGAGATAGCTTCTTTCACATTTCCCCCGTTGATTGTTACTGAAACACATTGATGCTGCCGGTTGAATGTCTTCATCACCTCTCTTTTCTGCGTCCGCCTGAAGTCCTATCTCCACTGCTTTTTCTGCTAACTTGTTGGTTTTCGCTCGTAAATTTTCGAAGTACAAATTATCGCTGAAAATCTGATGTTCTAGGGTCATTATGGTCTGTCCAATTTGTCTCCATCATTTCATTTCGCACAATCTACCGCATGATCCAGTCTACCAAAATCAGAAACAATATCGGTGATAGTAGATAACCTTATCTGACTTCTATCTTCACCTTAAAAGTGACAGAACTGAATAAATATTGAATTAAAACTATTCATCCAAAATTATGTCTACGGGAAATAGTGAACTTTATCCACATTTTAACAGTCTTTAATATATTTGCACTATTCTTTTAAAACTACTAATAAAATATGTGATGTGTATCTTTGGCTATTGCGATATGTGTGTGATTTTAACCTTCAAATGACAAAACATAATATTTCGTTTCGTGTGAAAAATAATCCTGAAATTACAACATAAGACTGATGTTTAGGAAGGATTCATCAAAAGGATTAATTTACGTAAGTACGCAATCTTTGTTGCTGGTTGACAGAATAATCTTTCGTGATTTGCATGCTGTCAGTAGTTATGGTGATTTCGATGTTGGTTACTAAACGTCTATGCTGTTCTACTACCTTGATTACTGGATACATCTAAAACGTAAAACTTTGGGAATCTCTAATTATAAATTACCGTGTGTGGTGATTTGGTGTAGCCAGAAAAGGTTTCATTTTCACCTATCTCGTATCATAAACATCCTAAGTTGTTCATACAATTTCTCGTGTTCACAGTTTTAAGCCGACACTAAATAACATATCTTTCTTTCAGCCTCCAATAACCATGATGAGCCAGTCGATTATTCTACAACGTCAAAAGAAAAGAATACACTACCTCCAATATATAAATCAAAAAACAACTGTCGATCACCAGAAGGAAGTCCATCGTTGAAATTGAAGAACTATCAGTTTTTTAATCGATTTCGGATGCATTCATCAAAAGCTAATGGAAAGACAAGATCTGCAAATAATTCACCATTATTATCATCTTCATTTTCACCAACCATGTACAGAAATACTCTAGTTAACAAAAGTAGTCATTCACGGACATACAGTGACTGGAGTCCAGTAAGTAATTTATCTAATTGTGATTTAATATGTGTACTTAATATCTCATACAGTATTAAAGTTCTCTTACTTAATATTTTATGAACTGTTGGCTGATGTATGATTAAACAAATAGACAGCTGCCTGAGTTTGACAGCTAAACTCTGTCTGTTTTCTTCTTTTAAGGGTTGGCTAATAACTCGTCACAACTGTGAACAGTTAAAGTCATTGAGAATGTTTACCAGGGCTATCCTTGAAAAATGAAAGTTATAACTAATTCCAAATACTTCATTAGAATAGTTGCGAAACCTACTGTTGATTTATTTTCCATATTTGTACTTCAGAAGTTAGATGTGCATCTTGCAATTAAGTTAAGCATCTGTACACAAAAAGGCGAATGGTTCAATGCTAAACTATTCCCGCTATATTACGTGGTGTATTTTATTATAATTTAGTTACCATGGCTTATACGTAATACAGTGTAATGGAATAACTGTTTGGAAAATTTCTTCTGAACGGTCTGATTATTGATATTGATACTTATTTGGATGTTCCAACTAACTATGATTATAATCCGTTTTTCTTCTAGACTGTATACCATTACTCTGGGTTTTGCATATCATCTGTTCACTTAGTCCTAATTATTTATCTTTGTTCCTGTTCAGTCTTTAATTTCAATGCTTCTCTTAGCGGTTGTGTAATGATATTGATAATATGTTGCTTTGTGACTATCATTTTGTTTGAGTGAGTCAAGGTCATTATGACCTTGAACTATCTGCGGGAAGCATTGGTTCATGATTCTTCCTGACAGAGTTTTGATCCCATCATGCTAGGAATATTCTACTTGATTCTCAGGTGCTTCTTACAGCTGATTTTGGTTTAACAATTCTGCTTTAATTGAATTTTAGATTTTCCCGTCGATGGATTGGACCGAAGTGCTCGGTCTCAGGTTGACATGTCGGCTTCTTGATCAGATGCCTCGACGATGTCCGGGCATTTAATTAGTATTTAATTGGTGGATGGTGACTAGCAGTGGAATCCAGGATGCGCATTTTGTCCTATTTGTCACTCGTCAGCACTGGGTTCGAGCCTCGGTGGGAATATCATCACTCACTGAGAAACGCAGGTAAATCCAGCTGACGAGTCCCAATTAGGACGAAATATGCATCCTGGATTCCACTGCTAGTCACCATCCACCAATCAAATACTAATTCTGCTTTATGGTAATTGTTTTGTATTCAAGAAACTGTTAAATCTTTATTGCTGCCTAACAGCACTGAGCTCTTATGTACCAAGATTACTGATAAGTACCGCAGATTTTATTACGAGTAACTGTCTTTTTATTGTCATTGGGGTATTTTGTGACTGTAAGTAACTCAAGTTTTGGTTGGCTATAAAGTGGGAAGTAAAGATTGGTTTCCAGCGTTCAGACCACAACACGTCGATTTTGGTCTTAACACACAGTGACACAACTATCAGAGTTAGACAGTTAGATATTACTACTAACCTATTACTTTACAAGTAATATAGTTTTCTTTTAGAAAAAGGTTGACTTAGTTTTGATGTTGTTGTGTTCTCTGAGCTGGATGGTTTATTTGAGAAGCTTTCATTGCCCTACGAGGCAACATCTTCAGCGCATACTTCAATTTGAAGTGAGCTTTTAGATTTCTCCACAAGAGTTTATAAGTCATCTCTCCTGGTGGCTCTGAACGTGATTGGTTGTTTTTGTGTGTTTTCACACCCTCTAGGCTACTTGTATTGGTACTGATTGTTTCCTTGACCTGAAGTTTGCAACTTTGATGAATGACACTGTCCGATTGTATTTTATTGATTCGCTCTTCTTCATCATATGTTAGCATAATGCTTTTATTTCCATAAATTTACAGCATAACCACAATATATATAAATATATATATATATATATATATTCAGTCCTTTTAATAGATTGGAATAACGTTTTTGGAAGAAAAGTTTAATTGAAAACTGTGACATACTTGCGCAATACATTTCGGAAAATCTGATCACAGATTTCACTTGTCAAGTCAGTTTATGTGAAAACTGAAAATCCAATTAAAATAAACAAAAGTGATAAGAGATTTACGACTAAAACTGATAATATGTAATACTTCTTTTAGTAATATAATGAGATACAAATTTTCAAAGTAGGTTAAGGATAATAATAAATTATCTTTATACGCATAGGGAGAAAAGACTTAATTTACAGATAGCTATCGCCTCAGGGTACTTCTGCATACACTCCTAAAAGTTTGTATAGATGATCTTGATAGCTGTTTTAATGTCAATCTTGTGATTCGTATCAATTAAGTATTTTCCTATAGAAAAAGTTGGCAGTCTGTCACCTGTGCTTATTGAGGTTTCACAGTTCATTTGTTTTTCAGGCCATTTAGCCATATTTCGTGGATGATGACTAGCAATGGAATCCAGGATGTGCATTTCGTCCTATTTAGGACTCGTCATCCGAATGTACCTACTATGTGTTCCCCTAACCTTATGTACAAAGTGTAATTACTTCTCTCCATGTATGTGTGACCACACACACACACAAACAAACATAAATTAGTCTACAGTACGGGACGTGGCATAATCAATTGTGCTATATTCAAGCTCGCGGTAGAGCATGTTTTTGTCTTTTTCAGTAATTATAAGCCACACTGCTTTAGTTTACAATCAGCTAATTAAAATCCTGTGGAATTACACAAATTACCAGTATTCTAATAGTTTGTCCTACTTGCTTGATTTAACACCGATACATGTGGCATAAATTACAACTTTTTTTATCGTGAAAACAAAGTCCAAATAAGCATATTAGTGTTGAAAAAAATAAATAAGACAACAAGAGATTGTTAATTTAACAAACTGTTTTGTCAAACACTGATACAGTTATTTACTTATACGACTTTAAGATTATTTAAAAAACTGTTTTTTTCCAGCTGGTAAGAATGAAAGAAAGATTTATTCAATAATTAGTACTGGTCATAAATAAATTAGATTAGCAAAAGCCTCCTACTGAAATGAACCACAGATGAAGCTAATTACGCGTTGGAAAAGAAGTTAACATATGTAGACTATCAACTATCCATTTCTGGATAAAATAAAATCTTACACTAATTAACCACATAGAAATCGAATTAGCTTGATATGATTTCTCCCTATAAAAGCAACTAACAAGTTAACAAACATTTTTTGTAAGATAAGTTTGGAAAAGTAAGCGAACCAAATGGATGAAGCTTGTTTTCAAAATGGTAATTTATTTTGTAAAAACAGCAGCCCAGATTCTGATTCCTGGTGCAATGATGGGTATGTACTGTAGAGGAGTCCGAAAGCAAGGCGAAAGATTTGTGTAGTACACGCTGGTTTTCAACAGTTCTGTAACTGATATAACTTCCTGATGAATACCACTTTGGAATCAAACAAAGCTCTGCAAACAAACATTAGATAAGTAAACTTTTTCAAAATTTCTTTCGTATTTAAAACAAAACTACATTATGGAAAGAAAATTCATCATACACTTGATCCAATAAGAAAATCTATACAATCATTACATACAATTTCTTGTCACAAGTAATAGACCTACATTTAATTATTCATCGACCATGTTTTATACCAAACGTTTATGACTACTATACTAATAAAAAATATGGCATCAGGACCGAAATATTCTAAATTATAGAAACGTTACTTATCTTTCATCAGCCTGAAAAGATATCTAAAATAATTTCAAGGACTATATTATTATTATTGTTCCCTTAGGTTCCTAGTGGAACATAGGGCTTCAACTGCACGCCTCCACTTGCTCCTGTCTTGTGCTGTACTTTTCACTTGCATCCATGTTAATCCATACTGTTTCAACTCCTCCTCCATGTCACCCTTGGACGTCCCTCTCGCCGCTTCCCTTTCGGGTTCCACTCGAGCAATGGCCTGACGCGTGATGTCACCTAGCGGCCTCCTCAGCGAGTGTCCAATCCATCTCCACTTTCTCCTGCATATTTTCTAGGTGATTTATTCTTGTTTTGTTTGTTCCCTTAGTTTCTTGTTTGTGATTCTTTCCGGCCATCTGATCTTCAGTATGGAGCGAAGACAGTTGTTGATAAAGGTTTGCAACCTGTTGAAAATATTCTCTGTGACCCGCCAAGTTTCTGATCCGTATAGAAGAACTGACTGACTTGACGTTTGTATTTAAAATCCGAATTTTGTTGTTGATGCTGAGTGACGAAGATTTCCAGATTGGTTTCAGATTGATGAATGTGTTTCTCGCCTTCCCGTTTCTCGATTTGACATCCTCGTCCGTTCCTCCTGTAGTTGAGACAATGCTCCCTAGATAAGTGAATGAAGTAACCTCTTTCAAATCCCCCCGTTGAAGGTGATTGGTGGTGGATGTTCCTGCTGTTGTTGTTGTTGGTTGGTTATTTTCACAACCTTCGTCTTGTCTATGTTCACCTGGAGTCCTGTCTTTGCTGCTTCTTTGACCAGTTTGTCGGTTTTCGCTTGTAAGTCTTCGATTTTGTGTGACATCAAACATAAATCATCCGCAAAATCCAGGTCTTCTAGATTCTTCACGTCGGTCCAGGATATCCCTGTCTTCTCGTTTCTCGCTGTCTGACGCATAATCCAGCAATGGTCAACATAAATTCACGTTAGTAGGAATTATATGTACACCCATCGATTCTACTTATTTTAATCTTTTCTACCTTAAAGAGGATGTTTCTTGAAGAAACGAGAAAGCGATAATGATGAAGATGATCTATAAATAGAGAGAAACGTTCAGTAGAATGAAACCAAGATGTGTAGTCTGACATTTGAAAATTTTCTCTATTTGATAATGACTCGCTTGATACATTCCTGAAGTTGAAATAAATTCACTAATCTGAAAACGACTTTATTGGTTATGAAGAGTATTAATATTGTACCCTTGGGTTCTGAGTGGAACATAGGGCTTCAACAGCACGTCTCCACTTTCTTCTACTTTCTGATGTCCCCTTTATCTGGGCCCACGATTGCCCATAGTCTCTCATCTCCTCCATATCACCCTCAGATGCCCCACTTTTCGTTTCCACTATGGGTTCCGTTGGAGGTTATGCCTGGAGCGCGATGTCATTCGACGGCCTCCCCAGCGTGTTCGCAATCCATCTCCCTTTTCTTCGGCATATTTGTTGAGCAATCGGTTCTTGGTTGGTTTGTTCCCATAGTTTCTTGTCGCTAATTCTTTATGGCCATTCGATATTTAATATGGAGCCAGCGAAGGCAGAAGTTGGTAAAAGTCTGTAACCTGTTGGAAATGCTTTTAATAATAATAATAATAACGCATCTTTATTCTGGACAGTATTTATATAATGTACAGAATTTTCAGGATTTTTTTGCATGATATTTTCCCTTCTTACATTATCTTCAAGTAAAATATTTAGGTTCTGACCCATATAGAAGAACTGACTTCACATTTGTATTTAAAATCCAAATTCTTTCTCTGTGTTGAGTGCAGACTTCCAAACTAATTTCACTGTGTTGAAGGTGTACCTTCCCATACTTTCCGATTCTGGCTGGCTTTGACATCTTCGTCCATTCCGCCTGTAGTTGAAACGATGCTTCCCAGATAAGTGAAGGAGGCAACCTCTGTTAAATCTCTCCCGTTGATGTTGATTGGTGCTAGTTGTTGTTGTTGCTGTTGATTGGTTATCTTCATCACCTCCGTCTTCTCTGTGTTCATCTGCAGTACTGTCTTCGCTGCCAGCCTCTCCTGCCAGTTTGTTGGTTTTTGCTTACAAGTCTTCGAGTTTGTGTGGCATTCAACACAAATCATCCACACGTGAAATCCAGATCTTCTAGAGTCTTCTCATCGGTGGTCCAGAGTATTCCTGTCTCCTCGCTCCCAACGTACAGTCTGACGCATAATCCAGTCCACCACAATTAAGAATATCATCGGTGATAATAGACAGCCAGCTTGTCTTACTGCTGTATGCACTTCGAACGCCTCACTGAGTTTTCCGTTGTGGATCGCTTGACACCTGGCACTGTCACATAGCCAGCTGCTGAATGAGGTTGATAAAGATTTGGGCACCGCACGCCACAGTGTTGAAGTAGTTTCCAAATTACTTCTCGGTCAACGCTGTCGAAGGACTTTTCGAAGTCAATGAAATTGAGGTTAAGAGAAGTTTGACTGCGATTCTATGCTTTTTGATGACCTGCGTAGAGTTGCAATTTGATCAGTACATGATTTACCTTTCTTGAATCCAGCTTGTTCTGGCTGGCTGGCGGAGTTCTCCATCCAGTGCATCTTTCAGTCTCTCCAGGATGAAGTGACTTAGTATTTTACTCGGCATGGACAAAGCATGACTGCAAGTCAATTCTCGCAGAGGCCCAAACCGCCCTTCCTTGGTAGTTCGAGGAGTTAGCCTTCCTTCCAAACATAGGTACCTTTCTTCCTTCCAAACTTATTTGTTTGATTTCATTATTTAAATCTTCTGGCTTACTAGTTACGCCCTTGGCCCGATTATACAGACATTTAACTAAACCATCTTACCCATTCTGGATGGGATGAATTAAAGTCTAGACTTTAATTTAAATAATGAAATCAAACAAACAAAGGAAAGTATTACTAGTGAATGACTACCCACCGGAAATCATTCAAAAATATATGAAGAACCATAGAAAAAATAAGATTAGCGATAAAAATGACAAAAATAACATAAAATTTAAAGCCTCTATAGCACTGCTGTCAGAGGCCTTATATAGAATTCTCAGTGACGCTGGAATTAGTCAGGGTGGCATTTAAACCAAACAAATCTCTCAGAGATAAACTTTGTCGGCTTAAGGACTCAATTGATCCAATAACGAGATATATTATAATTTACTAAATACCGTTTCATGACTATGAGGTCAATTACATAGGCCAAAGTAGTAGATCGGAGTCAACTAGATTTAAAATTAGTAACTAGAATAATTGACCCTGCTAAGTTTAAAACCTAGAAAAAAGCTCAGTCATTGAACTGCATTCACTTGCATGTAATCACAAAACAGGGTGGGACAGGGTGAGAGTATAAAAAAGTAATGTAGTTAGGTGAAGAGAGACGTTAATCAGTGAGGCTTTGTTTATCGATTCAACACCGCACACTTGCAATGGGAATGACGCGACGCCTATACCTGAGATATGGAAAGTGGCGACAAACAACAAAGGGAATTTGGAGAGACAGAAAGAGAGAAAATGTATATAAGACAAATTGTGAAACCGTGTGACGCAAGTGATATGATTATGAGGAATAATTTATGCTAGAAAAAAGTTATCCAGTTGTTAATACTGCACCACTGTGTGATATTTAAAATAAACTTATCTAATATGAAAGAAACACTGAATCTTACTTTAAAAACAAGAATATGAACTTATGATTCAATGCGAATTTACTTGTCTCATACAAAACAACCATTGGTTCATAAGTTCATGTGAAAGTACCTAAAATACAACTTATGTATGTTTAAGAAATTTTAAACATTCTTACATCCTTTAAAATGTGTAACTTTGCCTCACTCAGCCTGTGATTGACATCATCAGTTTAGTGTGTAAAATCAATACATGAAGTCTTCAGATGATGTTATTTACAACTATTACAACTTCTGATAGTCATTTCCAACAGTTTTACAGGTCAGTAGAATGCACTATTCCAGTAAGAAATAATCGCCACATTGATAATGCATTGTTTTTTTAAATCTTCAGTAAATATCACATCATCCACGTAAAACATGGTGTTATTTTTTTCAGTAAAAGCATAAAAGTTGGGTTCTGTACTTAGTTCACACACCTCTGTTGTTCAAATAAAGATTTTTGTTTTAGCAATTTCTTGTTTGTACTAAAATCAAAGGTAATCGCACAACTTTGCAGTTGCTTGTTCAATTTTAGTTTCTATCTTTCTAGTAGTCGTATAGGTAGCATGATTAATTTCCAGAGATTTAAACAGATGTTGAGTAATTCTAATTTCTCACATTCTCACTTTATTCGATAAACTAAGCATCATTTATAGATATCACACTACTTCTTGATGTTGCCATTTCATTTTATGGTTCCCATTTATTGCGTGTAATTTTGTACGCAAAGTTTTCTCTAAATTTCTAATCTTACTAGATTCCATTAATCCAGATTTTGCTAAATGTTGGTTTCGTCAACTTACTGCTAACCACTGCTTGGTGCTGTACAAACTGCATTATCACTTTAAAGTTCATATAAGATTTCTTAGCTAACATATTTATTTTCCCATGTAAATTTATATGTTGCCTTCTGAGATAATAACATAAACAAAGTATCCAGTATATGCAACTTGGTGTATCCTGTAACTCACTAAATACTTAGTTACAAGGTTACCAGAATAGTTTTTAAGTAACTTGACATCAGGATTTCGTCATGAGCTGACATCGGTTAGAGAACCATTGGAAAACTTGGGAGTCCTGGGGTTCGAACCCGAGACCTTCAGGTTATAAGGTGAGCTCGTAGACTATTAAGCTTCTAGGACCCGATCCAATGGTCCACAAATTCCAACTTATGCTAATTCACGATTTACCGCGACCACTAGCCAATATCATCGGGGAGTATCTGTCGTCACAACGGACCTACTGTAACCCACTGGTCACGACTAGGATGAAACAGCTATCCAGTACTACCAGGTTTCCCAATGGTTCTCTAACCGATGTCAGCTCATGACGAAATCCTGAAACCAGTCAAATCCCTGCAAACTAAAGCTTGAATATTAACTGATAGAATGAGATTACCTGTTATTACACCGTAAGATGTAAACTCTAATATCTAAAACTTCTTGTTTACTACTTATTCTGAGAATCAACACAGGCAACTCTTCTCCGTTGTTTTTAATCTCAGAAATAAATAAAAATGTCTAGAAGCAATAAATGACTCATATTTTTAAATATTTAATAAATAATGAATTACCCAACATGGTGTATAATCTGATTTATTCATCCATCCAGCCATGTCATATCAGTGACTAATTATCTTCAACTACTCACTGTCTAACTTCTCTTTTATCTTAATCTGTAAATTATTTCTATATATATATTGTATGTCTGTGGCAGCAAAACTACTTGTATAAGTTTTTTAAACGAAAACAGTTCACAGATAATTGCACAGAAAATGGTGAGTATTATTTTGTCAGGTATTTTAATCAATGATATTACTTCCTAAACACATACTCACGAAGCTACCTTGTATTCACTTAATTATCTGAACGGCTTGAGTAAATGCATGATTAGAAAATGAAAATTCCCGGTGAGTGCATACTGATGAAGAGTCCCAAACTAGGACGAAACAGCTGTCCAGTACTCCCAGGTTTTCCAATGGTTCTCTAACCAATGTCAGCTCATGATGAAATCCTGTAACCAATCAATCAAAACCCTCCAAACCAATACTTGAAAATTCCTTTATTTAACTACTGGAAAAGTCCGAATTAAAAACTATGAGCATTCTTAAGTATGTTTAAGGTTAGATTAATCTACAGATTTTATTATGATTACTGTTAGTTACGTAATGGGTAGGGTAGATTCACAAAATTGAAGTAATTATGATTGGAGAGTAATAAACGTATTTACCATCCTTTATCCATTAATGGATCTGTAGTGCACATTGAGCCTTTGAACTTTTGTTTGAGCGCACTCACCCACTTTTTGGCACTTCTTCCTCTTTCGATTCGTGACTCTCCTGTACCTTTTGGGTTCTCTCTCTCGTTGTGCTTTCATTCAGCGCACTCTCCGAGCCTACCACGATCAAGGCAGCAGATAAGTGTATAACCTCTTATTTTTATCAAATTTCATATCTTATTTGTGTAAAATATAACTCTGTTCCAGGCACACTTGCCATCTCGAGTCTTTTTACCTCGATTCAGTTCGTTAGTACTTGCACGTTAGGCAGAGTACAGCTAAGATCAGAAAGCGGTGAATAAGTTTAGTAAGGGTGGTTGTTTTAGGTCTACATTAAGCCAAGCCTAATCCTTACAGATTCATGAAAAAGTTCAGTAAAGTAGGCTTCTTTCAGAATTAATTTCTATTAAGTGTTATTTTATATTGACTAAATGCAGTCAAATGAATCCTCAACTTAATCAACACCTACGAAATGCCTGTGGTATACAAACTCTTAACTGCTGCAGAGGAAAGAAATCAAAGCAAGCTTTCCGGAGGAGTAGTCATGTCACAGTAAAACGTCGGAGTATTTACGCGGTTTCTGATTATATATATATATCATAAACGTTGAGTTACTTAATGTAAAGTAAAATGAACGTCCCTCTATTTTGCTGACCAACTGGAAATCCTTAATTAATCAATATAGAAAGTAGGGTGTACAAAGACAGAATAAAGATAAGAGCTGAAAATTCACATTATCTAATATCAGATGAGACTAGGGTTTATTCCTTTGTATTCTATGAAATCAACTTGCTGTGTCTTACCATTTTCTAACACCAGTGTTAACATATTTGTATTTTGAAGTCAATTGGTGGATGGTGACTGGCAGTGGAATCCAGGATGTGCATTTCGTCCTATTTGGGACTAGTCACCGGGATGTACCTTCATTCCCCAGTGAGTGATGGTGTTCCCACCGAGGCTCGAACTCATTGCCCATAGTTTCAAACTCCAAACTCCACTAGATCACTTGGGCCGCAAGAGCCACCTCTTGTTCAATGAGTCTTAGTTTGAAACTATGGGCACTGGATTCGAGCCTCGGTGGGAAAATCATCACTCACTGGGGAATGCAGGTACGTGCAGATGACCAGTCCCAAATTGGACTAAATGCTCATCCTGGATTCCACTGCTAGTAACCATCCACCAATTGACTTCAAGTTACATGACCAGATATTCTCGAAGCATCGGCACAAGTAGACAACATGTCAACCTGAGACTGAGCACTTCGGTCCAATCAGTCGATGGGAAAATCTAAATTCAAATAAATATTTGTCTTTCAACAGAAACGCTTTTTCGAAAGGTGCTGTTTTCTATATAATCTAGAACTGTACTTGAAATACAAGCATAATAAAAGTTTTTCTTTTAAAATTTCTGTTGACGACAGGTTGTTCCATCAACGAATGTAAGACTAATCGATACATATCTAATCAAAGGACCCTCTGGATTTGGACTAACACTAACTGGAGTATTAACTTTTATTCCCAATGGAATGTTAGATGTTCATATTGTCTCAGATCAATTTAATACACAAGATGGTTTCTTTCAACGTCTATTACAAATACGAAGTGTAAGTGATGACGTCATTACATGTGATAATGACTTAATCCAATCACACACAAAACAGCCAGTTATACGACCAGGTGATATATTACTCGCAGCTGGTGGTTATCGTTTTGCTGGTTGTACACCTGAATATGCTGTACAGTTATTATCCAGAATTCCAACTGGTGGTATAGTTCAAGTCACTTTACTTAGAGGCTTGAGTATACCTACTAACCAATGTGTAAATGAAATGAATTATTATAGATATCATTCGCATGGGCCAAGATCTTCTAGTCTCTGTTCTTCAGTAAGCAGTTCCTCTGAAGTATCACCAAACAAAACAAATTCGGATCATGAAGCTCAAAACAAATCAAATTTTGTACAATCACATCTAAAAAATGTAAGTTAATTATTGTTTATTTAGACTATTGTAATTATTGTTCCCTGGGGTTCAGAGTGGAACATAGGGCTTCAACAACACATCTCCACTTTCTTCTATTTTCCGCTATCCTCTTCAGATGGGTCCACGATTGCCCATAATCCCTCATTTCCTCCTCACACGATCTCCTCCATGTCACTCCTGTACCCCCCACTCTTCGTTTCCAGTTTGGGTTCCACTTCAGGACTTGGCGTTAATTTGAATCATTACAAACCCGAATATTATTATTAAACTGTACTATCAGATTTCAAGCCACATGGTTATACAAGGAAACCCCGAAGTGTGATGGTGACCTTTTTCACATAGATATGCTTTTCAGTAGCATATGAAGACAGTGAAATCACTAAAGTTGAAAAAAATTTTCACAGAAAATGAAACATCCTCTTATTAATACAGTATCAATGTGTTTTATATCAAATAAACTTTCATAGTATGGAAAAACACAATCTGCCACGGCACCCGAATTCTACTCTAACATTAACTCCATGAATGTCTAATGAGACTGGAATTCTTTCTCTATTACTAAATGGAATTGTTCGAAAGAAAAAATTTACGTTCTAGGTTATGAAATTTCACAATAGTTGTAAGTGTGAAAAGCCACTCTTTATGCTGTTCTGAAACCTTTTAAATGCAATGTGGAATATCTATTAGAATGGATGAAAGCCACTTAAATAATACAATAACTGACCGACGCTTTTTCGATCTATGCCGAAAAAGTATTACAATTCAAGATGAGTTCGAACTATAATGGAAATCAGTTGTTCAAAAACAGTATTTCGTTTAATGTTCCAAAGCAATCTTATATGAGTTAAGACTGAAAACGGAGAAAGTGATTGTTTAAAACAGCGTAGAAAACATTAGCAGACTGTTAATGTCTTATTTTCTGATAATTATAAATTCTCATTATTTATTTTGTAAGACTGAACACTTAGGATCGTGTTGGATGCTTAGTACTCTCTTTAATTTTATGTTGGCTTGCAGAAGATCCTCCCTATAAACTCATTAACTGTATTGACACTGTGAATCAAACTCAAATCAGATGATTCCAAATCCCATAAAGAGCTACTGAGTCACAGTGGTCACCACTGATGTGAAGGAGACTAACTAACACTTGTGATTTTCTGTTGACAGGGATTTAAATGCCAACTAAACGGAACAAAACAAAAGTGGCTTTGTCCGTTTAGAAACAATCCCACAGTGAAAGTAGTATACCTCCCTAATTTTACAGCCAGACATCAGGAAAATGATCTAAAAACGTAGGATTAGAACAATTTTATATTCAGGAAATTAAATGCATACTAAAAGTAATTTATTATTACTATGATTCATTCTTTGAGTCCCAAGTGGAACAGTGGACATCAGGGACACAGGTAAGACCGACAGTTGGGGGCGGTCGACACAAAATTTAGTGTATCAATGAAAATTTTTTAAAATTTTATTCCTTTTCCTTCCAAGTGGAACATAGGGCTTCAGCTTCGAAGTTTCAATAGTAGTGGTGTTTATTTTTTATGGAGTGAGGTTGCTAGCCTCACACCCAACCTTCCCACGTGCGTGGTTGGCGAGTATAAATCAAATTACCCCCGATATATTGATTAGTATACTAAGTCAGATTGACGATAACAGAAATCCACCAAATATGTCGTTCTGATCAATAAGGATTAGTGAAATAAAGGCCATGTCTCTTCACAGCTTGTTCAAGTTGAATGTACAATTTAAAAAATTTTCACTGTCTGTTTTCATTTCTTTTTTTAAACCGGAAATGAAGATTTATGTAATTTTTTCTTGCGACACATGGTATAAATGAGATTAACTGAATTTCCACCACTTAAATCACTTTATGAATAAAATATATCCTAACAAACGAGCTGAGCTTCGAAAAAACTGGCTAACCACTGTAGAGCGTAGGATTTCGCGTAGATACCGTATCTTTATTATTTGAATAAATGAATAAATAACATAAATAACTAGTCAGATTCATAAATGCATGCCTACGTTCTTTCCTGTAATATAAAGCACTAATAAACCTTCTTTGTGATTATGCTTCGTGTTATTGGGTAAATCCTTCCGATAGACAGTGACACATTATCTCCTACTTAGTGTAAATTTTAATAAGCCTGCATAAAATTGTCACAGAAAACTCATTTATTTATAGACTTCTATTAAATATGAATCAATAAAAATCGGGAAAACTGTTGAAGAACTAGAAGCACAGCTGAAGACTTCAAAGCTAAGACAGTACAACTACTCAGTGTTCACTGAATTTTCATTGTTCGCTTACCTGACATCAGATTGTGGCAAAACTCAACATGAAGTCGGTAAAATGTCCCACAAATTTCAACAACTAAACTCGTTTTAACCAAAAACGAGAATCTATTGTATAGAATCAAAATATTTGCTGTCTTGAAGAATGAATGTAAATTATTCTGAATGTTTTGCTTATCTTTATCTTTTCTTTACATCAAAGGACAAATGATAATGGAAAATTCACTTTATCAGACAGAAAGGCTACTAAATTTTTTAAACACACATTTATGTTTCTCATTTTCTAAACACCAGTCATAAATACAAAAACTTCCAACAGTAAAGTTACGTTGTCAGTCATCCCTCTCTTTCTCTCTCTTCATCCACTCTAATGAAGAAAACCTTTCTTAATTGGTGAATACATATTAACGACAGTCTGTAATCGAGAAATTTGGAAATACAAGCGCTGAATCACAGACTCTTCAATGTAGATGAATTAAAGAGATGCAGTGGAATAAATTCCGAAGATGAGCTAAAATTCAGTCTGTAATACCAGTCTGTTCTTAGTGTAAAATAAGAAGGTGAAGTGCATCGGTTTAAGGATTTTAAACATGAGAAGTTTAACATTTGTAATAATACCAAATAAACGCTTGCATAGTGGACTGATTTTTGTTCACTAACACACCACTTAGTTAAAGAGTATACTCCTCACTGTTATATGGCTATTCGATTTGACCTCACCGTTAAGTGTATTCGAAAATCCTTACATTTTACATGTATTTTTATGATTCACTGAGACATTTTATTCATAGTGCATTATTATTCCCCTGGTTTCCGTGTGGAACATACAACTTCTACACCATATCTCCATTTAACTCCGTCCTCTGGAGTCTTTATTTACCTAGCTTCATGACTGCCCATGAGCCTTCATTTCTATGATCTCAACTTTATCACACCCGGATCCATATCAGCTCACAGTTTCCCATTTAAGTTCCAGTCGATAGCCTTGCGCATGGTGTCACTCAACGATCTCCCCAGAGTCTGTCCAATCCATCTTCCTATCTTTCTGCATATATGTTAGGAAATCGGTTCAGAGTTCTTTATTATTTAACTTTTCTGATTGGTCATATGACCTTCAGTATGGGGGAAAGGCAGTTGTTAATAAAAGTTTGAAGCCTGTTGATAATGCTTTCCATGGTGTGCACGCAAAGTCTGCGCACCATGCAGACGAACTTCACATTAACGTTGAGGATTAAAATCTTGTTCCCTATGCTGAGTGCAGTAGATATCCACAGGGATTTCAGAGTCTTACAGGTTTGTCTTGATTTTCCAACCCTGGCTTTAACGTCTTCATCTGTGCTGCCTATAGTGAAAACGATACTGTTTAGGTGACTTTCTTCAGATTTTCAGTATTTGAAAAAAATTAAATTTTTTCCGTTAGCTGATGATGGCTGCTAAAAACAGAGTTGGTGTAGATGAATTTTATATTGTTTTCTCTAGTTTTACATCAGAATTCAGTATCAAAAAAGGTAACTAATTAAGTTCTGATGACTACAAACTGTCTTCTGAATGACAAATGTTTTTTAGATATCTTCTTTCAAGGTAGTAAATCCACAAAACGAAATAATGAATTAGAAATCAATATTTTGGTTAACTTCAGAATATAATAAATACATCCATCATATGTATATATATATATTTATAGCTTTTAATATATGTATAAATCTTGGGCACTGTGGAAGTATGTAATTCCATATTAGTTTGTTTATTAGATATATCACAAAGTTAAACACTATTATTTACTGGATGACGAAGTTTCACAAACAATTTATTGTTCATAATCATATCAATCATAGCCACACAACTTCGAAACTATCGTTTTATAGTTTTCTTTATTCTTTCCTATTCGTCGTAGGGGTAGTAGAATTTTCCAGATATCTGGGACAGGTGTTGGATCATTCAGTGATCATTATCAGTAGTACTTCCATAGAAAAAAGGAACCTCGGAAACCTTGCGGAGAATTCTTAACAAAGCAGGCAGGAATAAAAGTTGCTAGCGTTCAAACCCACAAACTCAATTAGAAACAAGTTTGGCCGGTTAAAGGATCCTGTGCAGTGGCCTACTAAACAAAACAATTTAGTTTATCTAATACCTTACCTGCAAAGATTGTCAGGTCAAATACATAGGTCAAAGTAGTAGAACAGGGTCAGTCAGACTAGAGGAGCACAAAAACCTATCAAAATATAGATTAGTTGACCTTAATAAGGTAAGAAATCTGGAGAATAGTTCAGCCGTAGATAGCACTACATGCAATTACACACAACCATACAATAGGATGGATAAGATGACAGTTTTAAAATCTAATGTAACAGGGTGGGGGGAGAGGTTGATAACGGAAGCTTTATTTATCGAATCAGCTGCAAATATGTGTAACAGGAATGATTCAACACCTGTCCCAGATATCTGGAAAATTCCACTACCCCTACGACGAATAGGAAAGAATAAAGAAAACTTTAAAACGATAGTTTCGAAGTTGTGTGGCTATGATTGATATGATTATGAACAATAAATTGTGTTTGAAACTTCATTATCCAGTAAATAATACTGTTTAACTTTGTGATATATCTAACAAACAAATTAATACGGAATTATATAGCTTTTCAATTCGTCGGAAACATTAGAATATTCATGAAATCTTTCGGTGGACCCGAAGTGAGGATCATCATATATCTTGTCTTCCGTTAACATGCAGGACTAAAATCAGAATGTTTTGACTTACTGAAAGATGATATTACATTCATTTAAAGAATAAATCCTTGTTACCATTTACAATCAGATAAACGCCATAAATATTTCACTATAGAAACGATTTTGAAATATACCGGAAGAATTGCATAAGACTGAAGAATCACCGATATGGCAATAGTTGATTTCATTGAAAATAAATCGTCTTTTTCCGACGTAAATCCATTTATTTAAATAAGCAGTCGGTAGCTAAAAATGGAAGCGTAGATAAATTTAAAGCACATGTCGTTTCTTAGATTTTTCAGTTAATTCTTAAGTTTATTCTAGCTAAATTAAATTATAATTATATCTCAGCAGCTGATACACAATGATTTTTTGTTAGTTTTGGTAATATTTTGAGTTTGCGCAACAGGCCCTTGAGTGGAACCCGAATGGGAAACGACGAGTGGGTTGTCCGGAGGCGACATGGAGGATACCGTGACAGGAGGAGATGAGAGATTATGGGCAATCCTGAACCCATCTGAAGAGGACAGCAGAAAATAGGGCAAAGTGGAGATGTGTCGTTAAAGCCCTATGTTCCACTCGGAAACCAAGGGAACAATAATGATGCAATTATAATATTTTGAGCCAAATACTGCCCATGATCACACCAACTGTTGGAATTGTTTTGTTTTTTTAGTTCACACATATATGATTTGTAATCATATATATATAGTTCATTTCTTGCTCATTCACTTTTTTGTATCCAGAAGAGTATTTCAGGTTGTTGACAGTTGTGTTGAGTCTATTCCAAGATGCCCAGACTTTTTTACTGACAATCATTATTCTAGCTACTTACTATTAACAAGTAGCAAAATAAAGTCTCTAAAAATGTTAGTGATATGAACGAAAAAAATTCATCACAAATAATTAACTTTATTCACTGCCAATATTGTATCACTATTCATCTTATTAAGGTGATATGCATCACAATGTTCAGCATATTCTTCCATAAAGGTTAAAAATCTTTGAAAACTAATTTTTTAGAACTGAGCAAATTGAAATAACTCACTACTGGGAACGTAATTCATAAATACCGTGTTAAGATTATATAATGAATATTTATATTATATTCTGTGTATACGTGTAAATAACAGCTAATTTCTTTCTACATCATGACTTGTGTATTCCGGTGTTAATTGGATCTACATGACTGGCCTTTCTTCTACACTCAGCATAAGGAAGAAGATCCAGATGTTCGACACCAATGTCAAGTCGGTCCTTCTATACGGGTCAGGAACTTGCACTGCGTGTCACGAAAAGGATTTCCAACAAGTTACAGACTTTTATCAATAGCTGCCTTCGCTGGCTCCATAATGAAGATCGATTGGCCAGACGGCCAGAAAGAATCAGTAACAATAAACTATGGTAACAAACCAATCAAGAGCCGATCGCTCAACAAATATGTAGGAGAAAATAGAGATGGATCGGGCATACATTGAGGAGACCGTCGAATGACATTGCGCGTCAGGCCATTCCTCGAATGGAATCCCAGTGGGAAAAGACGAGTGGGTTGTCCTAGGTGACATGGAGGAGACCGTGTGAGGAGGAGATGAGGAATTACGGGCAACCGTGGACCAAGCTGAAGAGGACAGCTGAAAATATAACAAAGTGGAGATGTATTGTTGAAGCCCTATTTTCCACTTGGAACCCAAGGGAACAATAATAATAACATAATAATATATGGAGTTGTCTTTAGCCTAAACTCCAATAAACAATTTAAATGATACATTCATTGTATGAAAACAACACACGCAGTTCAGCGAAGAGTCTCTTTCGGTGAATTCATTCACTAAGCTGTACAGTCGCAATTATACACACTTATTTTATACGTGTTTGCACATTAGGTTTGTTCGATAACAATAATAGTGGGTGTATAAGCAGCACGATAGTCGAACATCTCGTTAACAGTGGTCATTCCATCTCAACAAACTTCTCCTTCAAAGTGATCTACAAAGTGAAAAACAACCTACCAACGGCAATACGCTTTCGTCTCCTTTGCTTGTTTTTCTAACACCTTATAACATTTGTAATTCTTAGAACTCTTACATAATTCCATATTTCCCTTTGTTTCTATGTCATCCTAATCACAACTCACTCATTAAACTATTCATCTTATTACATAACTATATTACGCCTATTCAACTTCTTTTATATGTTGATTAACATTAATAAATATATTTTTGACAATGCATCACCACTACCCTCTTACCAACCTCACCCCTCTTAGTTACAATTTATCATTCATCACATTTCTGAAGTTAAAACCTAATAATTTTGTTCTATCGACAAACCTAATGTACACAAATATGCAAAAATAAGTAGGTATAGTTGTGATTTCACATCTAAGTGAATGAATTTGACGAAAACAGACTCTTCGCAGAAAGTACGTGTTTTGTTTTCATTAATGTCTAGATGGAGATTACTCATGAAAATTTACTGTGATCTAATTTCGTTAATTTGTAACCTATAAGGTTTATATTGTCGTTGTCTAACAATTAAGTGGAAGTGAATCTCATTCATTAGTTCCCAAAAACCTTTGGTTATTGGTTACAGGATCTCATCATGAGCTGACATTGGTTAGAGAACCATTGGAAGACCTTCAGGGAGTAGTGGACAGCTGTTCCGTCCTAGTTTTTGACTCTTCACTAGTACGTACCCACTGCCAGGGTTCGAATACAGGACCTTCTTGTTATAAGGCGAGCTCGTAGGCCATCAAGCCACTGGGATCCGATCCAATTGACAGTCCATGAATTCTAACTTCTGCCAATTCACGACTTAGCTCGACCACCAGCCAATGTCTTCGATGAGTAACTGTCCTCACCTTCGACCTTCTGTATCCCATTGGTCACAACTTCTCACTAGAACCCAAGTAACTACCTACCTCAATAGGGCCAGTCGCTAGTGAGCATCTCACTCATATTCAAGTATTACTTTGTAGGGATTTGATTGGTTGGTTACAGGATTTCATCATGAGCTGATATCAGTCTTCCAATGGTTCTCCAACCAATGTCAGCTCATGATGAAATACTGTAACCAATCAATCAAATCCCTACAAACTAATACTTAAAAACCTTTGATTATGTTGCAGATTTTCGTGTTAATTTCAAAGTATTTTATTACCTAAGCCTGATTTCACGTTGGTCAATACTTCACTGTCAGAGTAGTCAACATTTTCAGTGAATCTTCACAAGGAAACTATGCTATAGGGTATGAACTGGATAAATTTTTCATATCTTGATTATGATAACTTTCTTTATGAAGCATTAACAGCTTGAACAAGTCAAAAATGATCTTTTAGTATTTAATAAAACCTACATTCTTAATGGTTATCCACTAGCATTCATCACTAGTATTTTCACAAAATCACTCAGGTAATGACAAATTCTAAGGGACTGAGTTTGTAAAAGTGAGTATAGTTGAGTTAAAACTCTCATAGAATTAGTGAGTATTGTTAAAGTTATTAGAATTAGAAACTTTCTCAAAAGTCGTCACATCACCACACTATATTTTATTCATTTTATCATTGTGGTCAATTGATTATGAATTGCTCACTTACAACTTCCTTTCTTTCTTTCTATTTTTATGTATCCTCTATGTAATGATAAAAGTTTTGCTCAGATTGTCGTGATTCCATTAGAACTATAACTTTATTTAAAAAAGACAATGATTATGGATTTACCTATGTCTATACAAAATATGGATGTTTAGTAAATCAGGTAAGTAGTGGTTTCCAGTTTTAACAATAGTTTATCTGTTTGTGTTGATAATAACTTTACTCCATGGTGTAATTGATGACTCTGTTGGTAGACAAAATTAAAGATGGAAATGAATTACCGTGTAACGAATCCTATGAAAATAATCAATATTTAACCCTACCTTTTAGAGATTACAATTCTTACCAATTACAAAACTTGATAGGGTTATTAAAATTAATATTACATGACCAAATGAGTATTCAATATTACATTAGTCAAGATTCCCCCAGCTCTTCACCTCTAAAGATGTCACCTAGAAGAGTAATGGAAAATTTGCAGTTAAATCATTCAGCTCAAAGAAGACAACATTATCAAACCATCTACCTTAACTGATAAACTTCATTTTTAAAAATGCGGACGATCTAACTATTTCAATGTCTGTTAACTCCCAGCTAGACTGTACTAAGATGAACAGCTTTCTATCAGCAGTTAGCGAATGGTCTTCGTCTAATGTTCTTAAACTAAATCCTTCCAAATGTCAGACTGTTAATTTCAGTTTCCGATGTAAAAGAAAGTTATATGAAGCTGTTGGCTCCTATGACCGTTGCAAAATTGATGATAGTGATATAGAAATCAAGTCTGAAGTTAATTATCTTGGATTAATTCTTTCTTCTGACCAATCATGGTCTTACCATGTCTTAGCGACTTCTAAAAGAATATTTCGTTTGAATTTTCACATTAAGAAGTTAAGGCACTCAGGCATAACTCCACCCCTCCTCTTACAGTTTGTCAACTCGTGCATCTTACCTATTTTTCTGTACTGTTGACCCTTATTCTTTCCTGGATTGCTTAAAAATGACTATGTCATACATCGTGGAACTGTCAGTAGGGCGAGTGGTTGTATCCCACTGGGCCATATTGTTGACATCGTCGTTGATATGCACTTGATTTCATGCAACAAATTTGCTAAAGGAATCGTGTCAGACTGTGAGCATTCACTTTACCCGCAGCTCCAACCTTGTGTCTCCTCAGGTAAAACAAGAAGTCTTTTCAGAAGACTTTATGCACGTACGTCTAAGTATAAAAATTCCACTATACCATATTTGGCACGTACTTTATGTGATGAAAATAGTGTTAGGCATGAACTACCTGACTTTCTTTGCACAATTAAATTAAACCATTTCCTCCACCCTTACAACATCAACCTTTATTGTTATTGTACTTCTTATATTTATAATCCTCTCAATTTTTTTTGTTTTTATTTGTTTATTTTTTCATAAGTGTGAACATCATTTAAAGTGTGTTATAACTGTTAATTTTGTATTTCCCCTCACCATACTGTATCAACAGAACATTAGATTCAATACTCTATAACATGCTAAGATTTTCAAAACTGAATCGACAATAATGTTTGAAACGAACTCACTGTTATTATTATTATTAATGAAGGACTTGTAATTCTGCCACAACAGTCACCTACCATCTTATTCTTATTCTACTTATAATTCTGAGAAAATCTCTATTTCCAAAGGATAATGCTGAATAAAACATCAATCATAAGCATTACAATTTGAAAACAAATTCCTCATTATTAAAAGCATAAATAAATTATGTAACGAAGTTAACTTGCCAGCACTGTAGACAAATATTGACAGTATTGGACAAAACAAGAATAAAAAATGTGGTAGGGTAAAGTAAGCCCTTTTCAGGTGCTTACGACCTAAATAATACAAAGGAAATAAAAAATAACAAGAAAACTTAGGATATATTCCTTTCGTGTTGACAAGGAGAAACTGATAGTAAGTATAAGTAAGATAAGTCCGGAATTATATAAGCACTTATTAAGAGTTGAAAGGATTGACTATTTACAGAAAAGGTAGACTAGAAATTGAATAATAGTAGGGTAGACTACGTAATCAAAGGAATAGTGTTTTATGAAGTAGCAAAAAAGAAGTAGGGTGAGTGACGTTCAGATGACAAAAAAGTACAACTGTCCAAACAGACCAGAAGATACAGAAGAGTGCATGACGTGTATTAAACTGTATGACTTTGTTTTGCCATTTTAATCACCAAGGTATTGCAAGGTTCATCACTATCTCTTTCTAGAAACAAATTAGATTTCATCCATTTAATGGCTGTTGCTTCAGCATAGCGTAGCGAACTAGATTTCTTTCGCCTGTTGATTAGTTTGAACGCCTTCAGACCGTCCACAAAATCATGAGTCCAATAGATGGTGTGAGACGAGACTGTTTCACACCTGTGAGCCATTTGGTCTTAGGTTCTTTGTACCCTCCAGAAATGCGGACAATAAGTCTTCTCTCTGTTCTTCCCATGTATGTGCTTTGCCGTGTACGTGTAAACCGATTTACGCAGTTGAAGGTGAAATGGAAACAACGTCTGTCCACCTTCAATGGTCTTAACTGTTCGTTTGATACACACACGAACTTGGTGACTAGATATGCTGTCTTCAGTGCAGTGTTCAATGTACGCCTTATTTCACTAACAACATCACTACATTTGAAGGCAAGTTGTAGATAGACCAATTTTCTGTGCTGTAGTTCACTTTTCTCCAACTTCATTTTACCTGTTTGTAATGAAATTCTGAGGATTATTATTATTATTTAGGCATTTTATAGCAGCGGATAACTCTCCTTCGACCTATTCCTCTAAGCAAAGCTTTTTTGAATGACTGAACAATGTTTTCACCAATCAGTCTTTGTAACTTATACGACAGAGACTTCTGAAGTTCAGATAGAATACCCTACAAGCCTGTTTTCTGTGGATACACCTTATGATTTTACCGTCTATATCATGTTGGATACCAAGGTCAAGAAAATGAGACTTATTTTCATTTTCATACTCACTTATAACCTCTATTTTTTTTACTTCCTTCACGTTCCTAGTGGAACATAGGGCTTCAAGCTAGAGGCCTGAAGTTTAGGTAGCAGTAGTGTTTATTTTTACGGGATGTGGTTGCTAGCCTCATGCCCACACTTACCTCTTTACCAGTCTTATTACTGGCTTAGTGTTGTAAAGGAGTGCGTTGGCCGGGAATTGAACCCCGAACCACCTGCGTGGTTAACAAGCATTCTAATGCTGTGCCACCGACGCTATAACCTCTATAAGGAGCATTATTCAGCAGGTTTAATGTTTGAGATGGGTTACTGGAACAATCACAAATGACAAATGTCTGATACACGCATTTATCATAGATTGTTAGATTGATTATAGACTTCATTCTTGTTTGCTTTGAGTTACCCTTAAGAATGTCTGCTAGTCTGTATTTTATAACTGAAAAAACTCTTCCGAACCTCCTGTAAACCTTCAATATAGAATTCAGAATTTTCCTCAAAATGTATGCAATGAGTGGTGAACTGACTTAAGTTTGAAAAATTAACTCACTGCATAATCAGAGAAAATACTTTAACCCTTATACTTGGAAAAGAGTTCCAACCAGCAGTACACCTTTTCGGACGTGGAATAATCAGTTTGCCCGTTAAAAAGGAACTTTCAACACTTTATATAACGTATATTGCAAAACACATTTGTCACTTCATATTTCATTTTTATCATTTTTCCCCTTCTATTTTGCAGGTAAACACGAATGAATCGAATAATAGCATTAATACTAAATTACAAACCGGTGATTTAATAATTAAACTTGGTAATTTCGATTTGACAAAGGTGACAAAATCTCAGTTCTTACAATTATTTGGCATTTATACCAAAGCAAAATCTATACAGATTACACTTATTAGGGGTAAGTGTGAAATATCCTCTTACTATATATACATATTTATATATATACCATTACGTCTTGAAAAATTATCAAACGATAAAAGACTCAAATTCACAATTAACTCATGGCTAATGGGTTGGAGCAACTTTACCAGAAGTTTATTCCATACTCTATTAGGTAAATTGTTTTAGGACTGGAATGTAATTACAAATTATTCATTCAAAGGAAAAATTTCCCTTTCTATTGACTTTCATTGATTTGATTATTAAAGTTTATCAAGTTGGGTGTTAGAACAAATGCTGGCCGATGACACTGGCTGGCAGAGGTGCTACATAGTGCCAGTTAACGGGAGTTAGAATTCATAGGCAGTTGGATTACATCCCGATAGCTGGATGGTCAATGAACTTGCCTTGTAGCCTGAAGGTCCCAGTTTCGACCTCTGGCGGATGAGGTTATGGGTGCTGACCACTGAAGAATTTCAAATAAGGGCAAAACAGGTGTATAGTACTCCCTTGTTTTCAGTGATTCTCTAGCTGAAGTCACTTTGTGACCACACTTGTAATTAATCAAATCCGTGCAAACCTACACTTGAAAACATCCCACTTTTATTGGAATAAAGCACGAAAAGAAGTTCCGATTAGTTGTATTCTTGCTTTTCAGAATCATTCAAGTTAAAGCTATGTACAATTTCGAGCTGCGATTGTAATATCACCTCGTTTGTCAAAAGAATCATTCAGTTTATTAAATATTGCGTGATATTTCTGAATTTTACTACACGAAATGTGTTAAAAAAAGGTAATGTTCAAAGTTAATCTTATTGAAGATTAAACAGACCCACAACAATTATGAAAACTCTATTAAAAAGGCTACCTAGTAAGAAGAAAGTGGGCAGTTTCCACTACTCACATATTTGGTAAATGTAGATTATATTACTATTTATAATACCAAATGGAAGACTGCGTAAAAGCAAGAAGCATTGAATAGCTGTTTCACTTTACGCGGGAAATTATTCACCAATACGCTCTTATGATCCTATTTATACTACAGTCTGTGACTTCAGGGGCTGACTATAAGCACTTTACTATTCATCTATTGTGTTTGGTTTTCATATAATATTTAGTCCTCACAACAAACTGTTTTAAAAAAGCAGGAAATTCAAAAGATTAAAGGTTAAATAGCGTACTACTGGTCATTGAATGAAGTCTGGTAGCATAAGGAATGTTGCTAGTAGACCACTCAAATACGTTAGATTAAATGTGTCCAGAATACAGTTCACCCTTAATGCTATGCAAGTGGACAGTTTAGTAACATGAATTATGCTATAAGCTATGAATTAGAATTTCTTAAAATGACTTTTTCTTTAATATCCTTGACTCTTTACATTGGCTGACTCAATCAACGGCATTCTGTTTAACCACATTATTCATTTTGCATTTTACTATACTTACTGTCTTTGCATTTAAACACTGTTATATGATGAGTCATATTCTAACCTACTTCCATTGCATTGGGTGTGTACTTGAGATACAATAGAGAATGAAATGCAGACTTGTGATTGGTTACTTCTTACTCTATGGCTAGAGTTATAGTCATGCTTAGTTTTTTCTCAAGACTAGACATACATATTTTATTTACATACCTTATTTAAATTGTTTATTCACATTTCACGTGTTCAATATTAAACCACACCCAGAAATACAGAAGTGAATTCCTTAAAAAGTAAAATAAACAGTAAGCTTACTTTAAATACAATTTGAATTTTTTTTTTGTTGGTGTTGTTAAAATGATCCATCCTATTGTTCTTTTTCTCCCATTGAAGTTTGTACAAATTGTTTAAATAAACTAAATTATTACAGTCCAATTTCAAATCTAAAAGAAGAGGATCATAATGATCTCAGAACTCCGTTGAATAAAAGTGAAAAGACAGTAACAAAATCAACGGATCGGAGTGAAATGTTATCATTTTTAAGAACAGTATTGAATACAAGTAGCCATTTTAAAAAATCATCAAATCATAATCCACATATTAAAGATAAACCAAATGAAAAACATACTACCACTACAGCTACTGCTACTACTAATAATAATAATACGACCGCAACTACAACTCATAATAACAGCCACACTACTGTACAACATTTAAATCAAACAATTGCACCATGGTTACCTGGTCAGTGTATTATACCAGGCATAGGTATGAGTGGTCCATGTGAGACACCAGATTATATACCTGTCTCGGAATTACTAAATAAATCCAAAGTAAATATCTGTCAGAACAATAATGCGTATTACTTGAATGGTGCACACAAACATCGACAAGCACAAATGCCAAATGACTTACTACAACAATGTGTAAATTCAGCCAATGAACAACAGTCAAGTTTGCCTCTCAAAGATAACAATAATAACAATAATAATAATTCATCTTGCAATGGATTACTTCAGTCAGCCTTATTGTCATCGTCTTCATCAGTAACAGCACAGGTGAATGGTTTGCACAGTCCAACGGAGAAGAACACTAATAGTCCTACAGAAAAAGATGTAAAAATTCTCTACATTCCAAATGAAGGGAAATTAAAATTTATTAAAGAAAATGCTGAACAGAATTTTGTAAGTAGAAGAACTATATATTTCTTTACTTTACTTTAACAAAGTTTTTTGGTCAATGCTTTGTTGGATTTTTTTCAGAAAAGGAGAAAATATGTTCAATCTTCGTATAAAAAACACACCTGTACTAAGTCGCTATGGAAAATCCAATAGAATGGTGATTGGTTGCTTTAACTGACTGAGTTTTAGCCACTGGACCTCATGTTAATTATTATTATTATTGTTCCCTTGGGTTCCTAGTGGAACATAGGGCTTCAGCTGCATGTCTCCACTTGCTTCTGTCTTCTGCTGTACTTTTCACCTGCATCCATGTTAGTCCATACTGTTTCAACTCCTCTTCACACGATCTCCTCCATGTCACCCTTGGACGTCCCACTCGCCGCTTCCCTTTCGGGTTCCACTCGAGCTATGGCCTGACGCGCGATGTCACCCAGCGGCCTCCTCAGCGAGTGTCCAATCCATCTCCACTTTCTCCTGCATATTTGTTGAGCGATTGGTTCTTGTTTTGTTTGTTCCCATAGTTTCTTGTTGGTGATTCTTTCCGGCCATCTGATCTTCAGTATAGAGCGAAGACAGTTGTTGATAAAGGTCTGCAACAGGCTGTTGGAAATATTCTTTGTGACCCGCCAAGTTTCTGATCCGTATAGAAGAACTGACTTGACGTTTGTATTGAAAATCCGAATTTTGTTGTTGATGCTTCACTCTAATTGCTTTAGTCTAATAAGTTTATGATGAGCCATCACACGTGAAGTATGATACGTTACTTAGTATATGGCAAACTCGAAATTCCGTTAAGTTGTTCGAAGTCAAAAATCAAAATGGTTTACAATCATGTGGTATATTTCATTGTGCCGAAATGTAATAATAACCTGGATATTTATGTTTTACCTTGAAGAGTTCTTCAATAGAAAGGTAAATGAAGTATCATCGAAGGACTTCTGTCAAAATACAACTGTCAGATAAAATGTTCACTCGAACCATCCTCATTCTATGGCAGTAATATTTCTACCATGCCATACTTTACTGGAAGTATGAAACCTTACATATTTTACCATTTTTGTTTTAAATGGCTAACATGACATTTCAGTCTACAAGGTCACGAAATATTTAGTATTTTTATGAACTAAAACTAAATGTAATATATCAGTTCTTAATTGTTCGATTAATTGCAGGAATTTGTAGTTAGCCAGAGTCAAAGGATGATTAGAGTGTTTGTAATGATAAAAACTCAAAAATTTGATCTGAATGCACGAAACTAATCGATACTCTCCTCTGCATAGTTTACCAAACTTCTTCGAGTTACTCATAGTTTGCATTTGATATTCTAACAATATGAAAACATGGTTTGACGGGATAGAATCTGCGGTACTGTTCAAGCAATAATAGCTAATATCAAAAATATAAAATTACCTCCAAAATGCCGTCCAGTAAGTCTACAGTCAAAAGTTTCTCGGGTACAAAATACCAACTGTACAACGAAACTAATGCACCAAACATAACTATAAAATTCTTCAGAATCAGTAAAGATATTCCTAAAACGATGATATCAAAACTATGTCTGCTAGAATCAAACGGAACAAACACGCTTTTACCGGTGACAGTACCAGGTCAGGCAGACTATGACATAACCTGATCCACTCAAGCAAAATCGCAATTGTGAAACAACAAATTACCAACACACGATAGCAAAGTAAAGCATGGAACATAAGAATCAACCAAAAACAAAAACAGATGATAATGATTAAGAGTTGATAAAAATATGCAGATGTTAGATTGATGATAGGTGCGTAGGTGGCACAGTGGTAGAATGCTCGCCAACTACGCATGTGGTCCGGGGTTCAATCCTCGGCCAATGCACTTCTTTACCACACTAAGCCAGTAATAAGACTGGTAAAGAGGGAAGGTTGGACATGAGGCTAGCAACCCCATCCCGTAAAAATAAACACCACTGCTACCTAAACTTTAAGCCTCTAGCTTGAAGTCCTATGTTCCACTGTGAAAGTGTGGTGAGAGCTGTCTACTAGCCAAATTGGTAGACAGTAATTTACGTCAGTGTTTGCGTTCTCAAGATTTGTCATGAGAAAATATGAACAAAGACTGACTGAAAACCGACCACAGCAGACTTTGCGTAGGCGGATACAGTGAACATATAGATGATCTGACATTCAAGAAACAGTCACAAAGAGATGAAAGATTAACTTTACGTGAGAAACAACCAATCAGAAGACTGTGTTTGTTTGCTTAACTAAACTATAATAATGTACATGAAAATATATAAATATGCTTTGATTTCCTTAATAAACGATCTGTTGCCTGACCCTTGTCTTCTGTTGTTACAAAAGTAAAGGAATAAAATAAAAAGATTGATAATACGAAATAGGCTAGAATATTCAAACAAGTATCAGAACTGTAAGCAGATTGTTCATGGAAAGATTTTCAGATTAATTATTCTGCTACAGTATTGGAAATTCTCTCTATGGTAGCCTAAATATCCTCCTCCGTATAGTTTGAAATATGCAGATTTAGTTTTTGATGTGGTTGTGTTCTCTGAGCTGGATAGTTAATTTGCGAAGCTTTCATCGCCCTACTAGGCAACATCTTCAGCGCATACTTCAATTTGAAGTGAGATTTTAGATTTCTCCACGAGTTTATTAGTCATCTCTCTTGGTGACGTAGGACGTGATTGGTTGCTTTTGTGTACTTTCACATCCTCTAGGCTACTTGTATTGGAACTGATTGTTTGTTTGACTTGAACTTTGACCCTTTGTGTGTGAGGTTTCCTTCTTATCGGTTGGTAAATTTTGTCTATCCCGATGTGTCTATTGAGTGAGGTTTTACTGGAATACCAGGCTTCTATAAATTCTCTAGCATTCTTGCTGTTTCCTCTGTCTAATATTTGAACGTTGTTCCAGTCGAATTGATGTCCATGGTTGTCTGTATGTAGTGATATGAGGGAGTGGATGTCATGTCTTTTGACAGCTAGTTTATTTTCATGGATACGAAGACGAAGGGGATATCCAGTTTGACAGATTTAGTTTGATAGATGCATTCATATAATACAATTCTTAATATAGTTATCACTTAGCTTAGCTGTCCGATTTTGCTCACACTTTCAGCAAATGTTAGCTTTAAATATTATCCTATAACTTTATTAACAAAATTTCTGAGAGTTTTAAAAAATAATTATCAAACAGTCACCACATAATATTCAAAGCCATTCAGGTATGCGTGTTATCAGAACGTTGAGCTAATCTGTACGTCTTCGATTGTTAATCCGAGTATTTTTTTTTAGGAAATGAACTGGTTATATTCACAATGCAAACATAGGGCATTCTGTTTCTGAAACCACTAATGAAAATCAACGCCTTGATATGATTATAAGCAATTAATTGTGCTCAAAACGTCATCAATAAACAGTCCAGTATCATTGTTTGCTTTTATCAAATAAATTGATTCATAGACAATTTTATGTAACTTGTTGGATTACGTTTCCAGCATAATAATGTTACCTAGTGAATGATACTTTACAAATGCGTTATTTCAATGAAATGATTATAATGTGGAATCAACATCTTAGATACCAAGACTACGTCAGTGGCAATCGGGCTAAAAGTCAAACACATCACATTTCATCCACTGTATAGGAATGCAGTGCCTGAAGACTGTTGTTGATGAATAACTTTCGTGTTTGTTTGTTGTTTTTTTCTCATTCAAGAATCAATGTTGTTTTCATAACTTGGTTTTTATCACTTTTTCCATCAAGATAAAGGTCAATTTAGGATTGACGCCCATAAATAAATTTGAAACTTCTCATCGTTTGTATCAAATATTTAAAGTACATCAGAAGTTGGCATAACTAGTCATTTAAATACATTCAAATATTTATTGCTAGTGTTTTATTTGTATCTCAGCAACACATTTGTTTATTCACAATAAAACAAATAACAATACTCCAATAGGTCATCTTCTTGGATGCATTTAAATACAAAAATGTATTTGGATGGTTTCATAAACTGAAATATAAGAGTTACTTACAGCAAAGAACAGTAAAATTACTACAAAAGTGTGTCCTGAAAGTCGTTTCAAGTTAGGTCACGAACTGACATCAGCTAGAAAGCCATTGACAACCAAGGGGTATTTCTTCCGATTTCGGGACTCTCCACCAGTAAGTACCTATGATCCCAGTGAGGATCGCACCCAGGACCTTCAGATTACGAGGCGACCCAATTGACCATTCAGCTGTTGGGATGGAATTCATTGGTTAATAATTTACAACTCCTGCCAATTAGCAATCCAAAATGCCATCACCAGGCAATGTTGTCGGTGATTGCGTGACTTTACATTCGACTGAATGAACATGACTTCTCAATAAAACTGCAATATTTCCATCGCGATGTCCAGTGGGGATTTAATTGATTTCAGCTGTTTTCTAACTGATATCAGTTCGTGATCTGAACTGGCAATGATCAAATCCCTGCCAACCAATACTTGAGAAGTTTTTTTCATATTCAGCATACGGTATGCTGGAAAAGTATATTCCTGCTCACTAGTCCCTCCATTTTAATTATTAAATAAATATGTTTCATAGCATTTTACTCATGGCTATAAAATATCACAATTAATTTCTGTCCACTTCTCTTATATGTTATTATTATCTTCAGCCGAGTATTATACCCTTGAGCATCAATGCACAAATACCAAACGAATCAAATCAGAATTTAGTTGTAGGTGATCTACTGGTAGCTATTGAAAATCAACCTGTTCTAAATTGTAAACCAAATGAAATTGAAGAGTTAATTCAGTTAGCAGCGAAGAAAAATAAAGGATTTGTAACATTAACTGTTCGTAAAATTCACTCTACAGAAAAATGTGAATCAGCGAAAATATCAGGTAAGATTTTCAAAAAAATTTGGTTTCTTTTGATGTTTATTTTTTTCTAAAGTATAATTATTACAGTCAATTAAAAAAATTTGAAGAGAAAAATCCACATCCAAGGAACTCTGCTGATAGTCTTCAGTCATCTGACATCAACTCTGAGTACAATTGTGAGTTTACTAGCAGATTAAATTACCAGAATTCAAGGGTTGTTTTCTAGGGATTCCAATGTTGTTCGATGTCCAGTGAGGTCATCTGTGCTTACTGTTAAAGCATCCCGAATTAAGATGAAACAGCTGTCCAGTACTCTCAGATTTTCAGTGGTTCTATAAGTGAAGTCAGTTCATAATATATCTTGACAAAATTCAATCAACATGTGATACTGGTTAATTTTAGTGACCAGTCAATATAGTTGTATGTTTACATTATTCAAATAGGTAGTCTTGTAGCTTTCAGTTTACTTAGATCAACGATTAAAAGGATAATGCTGTATCGACAGAAGACAAGGGCCAGGCAACAGATCGTTTATTGAGAAAATCAAGAGATATTTATAGATTTCTATGTACATTATTATTCGTTATTGTTAGCAGAGAAGCAACATCTTCTGATTGGTTGTTTTTCTGCTGAAGGTTATTCTGTCATCTCTTTGTTGCCGTTTCTTAGACAGTCCGGTGATATATCTGCGAATCGTATCCGCCCACGCTAAGTCTGCTGTGATTGGTTGTTGAGTTCCTCAAGGTTAAGCTTTGTTCTTGTTTTTTCTCATAACCCCGAGTTGGGACGCAAACATTGACGTCAGTTGTTGTCTACAATTTTGTCTTGCAGACAGCTCTCACCACAATGCCATCGGGGTTAGAAATATGTGAGAGCAGTTACTCATAAATGGATGCTTTAATCATGTGTTGAATTTCATGTTTTTATCCCTTTTATTCCTAGACTTAAAGGTGCTGAAAACTCATAAACTGTGACTTTCTAGTTACTGTGACATTTCTGTCACAGGAAATATGTTACGATGAGAGCTTTTTTAGCAGTTACACTATATACTAGATTAGTGTTTGATAGGGGAGTAATCTATATTGCATAAATCGTGTAAGGCCAATTACTTGTAAGGCAATATTGAGAAGAGAGTGTAAATATTTTGTATATGCGCTTAATTCACAAAACAATAAATAAATGAAACGGACAGAAAGTTTTTTGATTGACTAGTAACATAGACGTGCTGACAATGCATGTGGCTATGAAAACTTAACCAAGTAAAGTTTCAAGAAATGTTATTCGGACTTTTTAAAATGTTAGGGAATGACAGTGCTCTGCATTAGCATAACGAAACATTCTGAGTGGTTCTATTTTCTAAAGATACTTGAAATGGAAGGGGACTGGATGAATAGTTTCCAAGATAGTAGTATAACAATGCGACTTAAGTTTGAAGTCCCCTATGTATGTTCCTTTATTAATCATCTTGATTGCTGACATCATTTTGTAATATTTTTATTTATCCGTCCTTCTGAATTGGTGTCGATAAATTCATCACTGTTACTCGTGTGTTGTATTATTCCAATACTTCGAAAAGAGTCGAATAGTTTCTCTGCTCTAAAGTACAATCATGAATGGTCTCAGCAAAGGTGGGAAGTCTCGCGCTAAGGCTAAAACTCGATCTGCCTGCACTGATCTTCAATTCCCAGTTGATCGTGTGCATCTCCCGTTGCGCAAGGGTAACTATGCTGAAGGAGTCGGTGCTGGATCCCCCATCTACTTGGCAGCCATCCTCGAGTACCTGGCCAATGAATTGCTTGAATTGGCTGGCACTGCCACCCGTGATAACAAGGAGACCCGCATCATCCCTCGTCACTTGCAGTTGGCCATCGGCAACGATGAGGAATTGAACAAACTGCTCAGTGGTGTGAAAATCGCTCAGGGTGGCTACGTGTGTGACGATTTTGCCAGTCAAGATATATAAATAGTCCAACGGAAAGATAGGTTACTAGGCAAAATGTGTAAACTATAATCAGACAAGAGACCTAGTTCCATCCTTTGTCCTGAAACTTGATGTTGTTAATAGTAAATTCTCAATGCTACTGTAGAAGTAACCTAGAAAAAATAACCTATGAGGACTTTCATGTTCTGTTCATGCATACTGTCATATCTTTTGGTCTGTGCTCTAGTGAAAACGTGATAAGATATCAATATATGCACATACCTTTCTTAATTTTTTTGGTGTTATAAAGCATTCCCGTTGTTAAAACCACATTTAACTGAAGATTCTGAAGAAGTTTTCAAAAACTATTTTTGTTCATTACTCACCATTTTGACTTTATAAATAGAAATTCTCAAACATTTAAATTATATTATATATAAACGTTCAGAAACCAATAAACTCAGCGAAGACCTGTACACCTTTTTTCACCTAGTTCTCAATGATTGCTTCCAAACTAAGATATAGTTTCTTTGTGAATTAACACCTATTAATGTCACAATATTTTGATTACTACTAGTGTAGTGAGAGCTGACTGCTAGCCAAAAATTGGTAGACAGTAATTTACGTCAGTGTTTATGTCCCAAATATTGGTCATGTGAAAACAAGAACAAAGACTGACTCAACAACTAATCACAGCAGACTTTGCGTAAGCGGATACAATTAGCAGATAGATGATCTTACATTCAAGAAACAGCCACAAAGAGATGAAAGATTAACTTTAAGTGAGAAACAACCAATCAGAAGACTGTGTTTGTCTGCTAAAAATAATCTATAATAATGTACATGAAAATATATAAATATGTGTTGATTTCCTTAATAAAAGATCTGTTGCCTGGCCCTTGTCTTCTGTTGTTACACTATAGTATTATTATTATTACTATTTCACATAACTTACTCTTTTTTATCTCTAATTTGTCTTGTATGATCGATCTAAAAATAACCTGTAAAATAACTACTAAGTTACAGAAAACACTAGTTAAGTAATAAATACGCATTAACAACATTGAAACTTTAATAACACTGAGACTCTAACATCAAGAAATCTTAGTTTCATACTAGAAAGATATATGTATCAATCAAAATACCAGAGCCGGTTTACACAAAAATACGGTTCAAGTTCAAAGCACGTATTCGAAGACACATATGTCCTCACTTTATTTGTCTACTAAGTTTATGTGTATTTTGCTTCTCCTGTGCCTGTAAAGTTTTTTTCAGACCACTTAATTAATTCGATAATTGGTTAGAGGATTTCATCATGAGCTGATATTGGTTAGAGAACCATTGGAAAACCTGAGAGTACTGGACAGCCAGCTGTTTCGTCAGCCTAGTTTGGGACTCTTCATCAGCACGCACCCACGGCCATGGTTCGAACCCAGGACCTTCTGGTTACAAGGCGACTGTCACTAATAGAAACTGTTATTGGTTTCAATTTTCACTTATAAAACTTTAGTATTTTTGGTAATGCCGTGTCCAGTGAGCTGGGTGGTTTCATTATCCTCCTAGATGTCTTTAGCACTAACTTCGAGTGTATGTTAATGACCACCAAATTGTAGTGACTGAAGTATGTAACTTTTGTACTGCCTTTAAAAACAATATGAAACTTTAAAGTTTTCTAAATGAAGATCACTTTCGTGGTTATAACTTCACTGTTCTTCAACAAATCTCTTATGACTACCACACTGTCGCATATCTTTCCATTTTCAGTCAGTACTTCCATGTATCAAATCAGCATTTGATTGGACATGAGTAACTAGTGTGATGTGTCTAGTCCTTTCGTAGGTGCAGACGAGTATCTTGCTCACGAGTGCCATCTAGCATGAAACCTAGGTCCAAGGCTTCCTGCCGATTGCCTCCAACCTTCTGATATCATCAAAACAAAAGTTGTCTTACACTTTGGGGAGATTAAATTAACAATAAGAAATTTCATTTAAAATATTGAGTCAGTTAGTTCACTGTTGGATATTGGTACCGAGGTTGACACAGCTTAACTCGACTTGGACTTTATGCCTGTCGAAACGTAAAAGTGAAGCACGTTATCCAGCAGTTAGCAACTCATGTTCATTCTGTGCCACTAGGTTATTTAGGTCCCCTAACCAATGATGAATGTACAAGTTATTTATTCCAGGATTATAAATATGCCATTATTTTGAATACCAAAAAGAAATAAGTCTAAGTCCATAATTCCGTATGTATATATCCCAACCACCAACATTATAAATTGGTTGTTCATACTTTCTTATCATGCATGTAACTTAGAAAATACTTTATATGTCAGTAAATATCACAATAATAAGGTGTTTAGTCATTCTGAATAAGAGACGAAAACATGTTTTATAAGTATTTAAATGTAATATTCAATCTGTCACTTGTGTGTTATCTGTTTATATTTTTAGGAACACCGGTAGATAATTTTATCAATTCCAATATAATCAATGTGAAATTAACGAAAAACAAGGATGAAGGTTTCGGCTTTGTGATAGTTACGTCGTTGAATAATGAAAAAACAAGTGAAATAGGTAAGTCAATAATTGGAAAGATTTACCTATTATTGATAAAATATTACATAAAACATGCATAACAAAACTGAATTTTTGGTATTAGATGGTTGGAGGCAATCGGCAGGAAGTCTTGTACCTAGGTTTCGTACTTGTTGGTAGTCGTCAGAAAGGCGTATCTGCAATCTTGAAGGAAGTCATATCCCTTCTGAGATTCGAGCCCGCGTCACCCATTGCTGCAGTCAAAGACGTTACCACTGAGCTATTCGGGCTCACGACTGACCTCATTTAGACACATTACACTAGTTACTGACTAGTGTCCAATCAATAAATATCGAATACAGTCCTACAGGAGGTCAGTCGTGAGCCCGAATAGCTCAGTGGTAACGTCTCTGACTGCAGACTGCACTGGGTGACGCGGACTCGAATTTCAGAAGGGACATGAGTTCCTTCAAGGTTGCAGATACGCCTTGCTGATGAGTGCCAACTAGCACGAGACTTAGGTTCAAGGTTTCCCGCCAATGGCCTCTAACAATCTGATGCCAACAATTCACAGTGCACCGTGATGGCGAGCCATCTAGCATGGTAGCCACATTGCAAACTTGAGTGATAGAATTCAGTCTGCACCTAAGATAGAACTAGACACATTACACTAATTACAAGCTAGTGTTCAATCGAAAAACCAAATTTCAATATGAAATCATTTTAAACTGAGTGGTTGGTGGTAAATGAAGTTTTTTATCCAGGTAATATCCTTCTCTTTCAAATTTGATAACGGATTGATGTCAGTTAGAAAACCATTGAATATCAGGAAGTACTGCACAACTGTCCTAGTTTGGGACTGTTTAGAAGTACTCACACACAACCCCACCAGCGATCGAACCCAGGCCCTTCAGGCAATAAGGTCAAGTCCTTTGACCATTCAGCCACTTGAACTAGAATCCAATGGCTCATTAGTTCTAACTTCTGTTAATTCGTGATTTTAGCCTGACTGTCAGCCAATATTATCAGCGAATATTTATTCTTATACCCGACCTGGTGAACAGAGTAGTCAGACTTTCCTTTGATAAAATCTATTAACCAGCATTATTACATTTATGTGTGGATTAACTAAAGACTTCTGAAGATATTGTATCTCAATATGTATGATGTTTTACAATAATACTGAATGCGGCAAAAAATAAATCATAACATACAGATCAGTCAAATGCAGCTGACTAAAGTATATTACTAATATCAGTTTTAAGTAGCCTACTTTCATAGCAGTAAATATATTCATCCAGACAAAATGTTGCAGATATTGATCGTCCTTCAGAAAGTAGAGCATAGTCTATTAAAAACTATATTATTACTAAACTCCTGCCCTTATTCTTTAATGAAGACACATTTAAAACAAAATGGCTCTTTATTCAGCTGTTCAATTGATATTCACAGTCAAACACCGTTGATGACTATGAATGGTTAATATATACTAATATAAAGGACCTCACTATATCCAGTACGAAGAAATACTAACTTCCTTTTCTACTAATGTGCATTTTTGATTAAAATACTTTGTTAAATTAAATTATTGAAAAGATAAACATGCTACCTAGATGTCACGCCTGAATAAATTAGTTTTGTAAATAATTAAACCTTTAATACAATACACAAACATTCATATTTGTTAAATTGAGACATTGTGATTCTGTTCAGCACATGGAAAAACAACTGTAAAAATAGAATTAAAAACAATTTTATCATTGAAATAGTCACAAGCATTACAATAACATGTTCGTTGAACTGGTAGTGAACAATTTAGAAAAGAAAATAAACATCGTAAGAAGTATTGAATTATCGACACACCGGTTACTGGTTCTAATGAAACTTTATATGTGATACGGTGTTATTATAACAAGTCATAGGCGTCAAAAGAAGCTATCAGAAAAGGTTATATTGAAGCTCTATAAAGATTCTCAATGAAGCAGGAATTAGAGTGGCATTTAAACCTAAAAACTCACTCAGGGACAAGCTCTGTAGGTTAAAGGACCCAGTTGGCCTAATTAGACAAAATAATATAATTTACAAAATACCCTACAGTGACTGTGAGGTCAACTACATAGGTCAAACTAGTAGGTCAAGGGTAGTCAGATTGTCGGAACATAAGAATTTAGCTAAGGTGAGAATGGTTGACCCAGAGAAGATAAGTAATTTAGAAAAAAGCTCAGCAATTTCACTGCATGCATTAACACACAACCACACAATAGGGTGGGAGAGGGTTAAAATTCTAAGAATTAATCTAGGTAGGTGGAGATAGAGAGATTGATTACTGAATCCTGGTTCATCAAGTCTACCTACTCGAACACATGCAACAGAAATGACTCAATGCAAATACCAGAGATATGGAAGATATTATTACCACCAGTCAAATCAGAGGAGGACAATAAATAATCTTAAAATTCTATTTCAATTCACGTACATCATAACATTCTAACAAGTTACTTATTTTGACTATAAAAAAACTCGTCTTATTTCCCATCTGACTGCATTTGATCAATAACACTCATATTATTATTTCTGAATATACATTATCCTATATTGATTTTTATTCAAATGTCTAATCAATTCCACTCATGTATATAATAATGAAGTAAAAGGTTGTGTGAGTGACTTGATATGATTATGAGCAATAGTTTGTGCTCGAAACGTCATCAGTTAATATTACTGTATAATACTGTGTGACTTTATCAAAATAAAATCTTATCTATAATGGAGTTATACTTATATCAATGATATTTATTGCAGAAACCAAGAATATCAATGCTTGGTCTATACTGAAAAATGCCAACTGAATACTGTTTCATGGTGATTTTCTTTACCACAGATCTACAGGGGATCAATTGTAATATGACTTGTAATTGTAATGACTTGGTTATTAGGTTTCAATTCATATTGAAACATACCTCCCAAAATACACCAGTCTGAATGAGCACCGCTGGGATAAAAGTAAAAACAAAGTATCTCTGACTCAAAAGTCACTATCAAACAATATTTACTGTCACAGGCTACAGAGACTTGTTCATTAAAACTGATGAATTCAGGGTTATGCTTTGACATCACTTTTAAGTTTCTAACTTCAATTTTGAAAAATTTACATCTAAAATTATCGTGCATCATGGGTATTCTCAAGGTTAATAATTAATTTCAGGTCAGGTTTATAACTCTAAAGACTTAACAGCGCATACTTAAATTCTTATGGAAAATGAATTTTAGGTCATAAGTAATGAATTTTTGTGTTTTAATAATGAATTTCTTCACAGAATAAACGTACAAACGGAAACTAGTATTTGATTACTATAAAAAGCTGGATTTTCATAGTGTTCCTTTCTACTGTTCACTTATTAGTAGTAATGTAAAGGCATTAGTTCTAATAATAGTAGCGATATTCTGGATAGTGTTTATATAATGTACAGACTTTTGAGCGGAGTTTTTTTTGCATGATATCTTCTCTTTGTGCAGAATCTTCACAGAAAAGATTAACTGACAGTAGATCCTGTGGCAGAGTGCTGTCTGACATGAAGCACGAAACAATCCATTATGATACTTGTTCTTTATCTCCTTGGAGAAATTCACGACATTTAGTTGAAGGCCAATTCAAAAGTGGAGGAGTACATTTTGAAACCTTGTGACATAACTCAGAAACAGTTGTCTCATGTATTGGGATACGCAGCCCTCTCCCTGCCCCCACTATTATTGCGTTTTTTTTCAATTTTAGTAGAATCTAGCGAATCAACAGGTTGTAAACACTTTAAATACTCGCATGAGTAAACAATATCATTAGAGGTCATATTTTAAGGGATTCAAACAAAGCCAACAGAAGAAATTTGTATGCAATATACTGACAGAGGTCAGTTTTATGCTAACAGTGACTACAAGTTTCACCAGTGTGTACCTTTCTGTCAAAGCGTATACTTTGAGAGCAATTTACCATGAGTATGCGCACTATGAGCTGAAAGAACTTGTTCCTAGTGTGAGTGTGTCAGAGATGGATGTGAATAATTCCTTTACTGGTGATGAAGTATTTACTTTTTTCATTCCATTTCGTTCCGAGAAAAACAGAGAGCTTAAGTCTTCGGAGTTTCAGTGGCGATGGCGCTGTTGTTTTACAAGTTGTGATTACTAGCCTCAAGTCAAAGCTTCCTTCTTTTCTGGGTTTACTGTCAGCTAGAAACTAGCGAAGGTCAAGGAATGCATCGGCCAGGAATCGAACCCGGATCTGGCTAGCAAGCATTTTACCACTGAACCACCGACACAAAATACTTACTAATCAACGCTTAATTTCTTTTAAAACCTAGACAAATTAGTTCTACGAAATTTACGTTTATTTAGAATTGAAAAAATTCAATAACGGTTAACTAATAAAATTTTTATAAATATTTTTGAATTTTCATACATTTGTTCCCCTTAATGAATTTGAACAAAGCAACAACTACAATTTTAGCAGAATAAAATGGTACCATCTTTTATTTCGTCGCCTTCCCTTCAGCTGCTTACAGGGCAAAAACATTATTAAATGTATCTACAAAAACAATTTTAACATACTTGCACAAAAATCAATCGATCAGTATACGCACACACTAATAATATATACATATATGTATGTAATATTAAACACTATTCCGAACAATAATAATCATACACAATGAAAACTTTTCAGCATCTCGCATTCGGATGGATTCGCATCGGAAGAACAGAAAGAAGAGCACATCTACGATTTTCTGAACATGTACCGAAAAGCTTACGTCTAAAGGGAACAAATGCTTTAAACAGTGCCATCGCCAAGCATCTCCTCGACACGGGTCATGAGGTGGACGTCGAAAAGTCGTTCAAAATTATCAATAAGCAAAAGATCTCAATTCTCCTTAAGTTCGCTGAAGCCTTTTCCATCAAGCGCCTGAAACCTGATTTGTGCGTTCAGAAAGAAGTGTTATCAGTCTTTCTTTGACCTGGTAACTGGATATTTTTCATCCGAATGCGAGATCTGAAATTTTATTTGTATGATTATTATTGTTCGGAATAGTGTTTAATATTACATATATATGTATATATTATTAGTGTATGCGTATACTGATCGATTGATTTTTGTGCAAGTATGTTAAAATTGTTTTTGTAGATACAATTAATAATGTTTTTACCCTGTAAGCAGCTGAAGAGAAGGCGATAAAATAAAATATGGTACTTTTGAATTATTTTGTTAATATTTATGGTTATCTTTTCATAAAAGGACGTATAATCCCAGGAAGTCCAGCTGAGAAGTGTGGACAGTTAGAAGTTGGACAACGTATTCTAGCTATAAATGGATATTGGTTGACAGGAATAAATCATATAGACATTGTGAATCTTATCCGACAAAGTCAACAGGAATTACTACTAACCGTAGAGAAATCTGGTAAATTAATTTTCTGTATATTTTATTAAATTATCATTGTTGTGTAGAAACACTTTTAACTAATTTGTATAAATGTAAAGATTAATTGGTTTGCATATTGTACACTTACATATTTTCGTCTGAAGCTTACATCAAAATACTGTCTATACATGAGAGGAGCTCACTTTTTCTTACACAAAACTACGGACTATTTCTTCACTAAATTAGTAGTAATCCAAGATGAATTCAAAATCTGGTGTTGTGGTGTTCACTGGACTAGACGGCTTAATTTTGAAGCCTTCATTGTCTTTCCACATGACATCCTCAACACTAACTTCAAAGTGATGTGACATTTCAGGATTCTTCATGGATGAAATATCCATCTTCCCTGTTGACGCTGACCGTTGTTGGTTTTCCTCAAAGTTTTCTTATGATCCTACTCACTTTTATTGGTAATGATGACCTCGTCGATCTGATATTTGACTTATTCTTTATTGATTGATAAATTTGATCAATACTCAAATGTATGTTTATTGCAAGTTCATCTAAGTATCAGGCTTCTAGAAATTCCATGGCATTCTTCAAGTTTCTACTGTTTGAAATTTTCACATTTTCCCAGTTGAATCGATGTCCGTAGTTGTTCACATGAACTGATGTGAATGAATGCACATCAAATCTTTTGAACACTCAAAATATAGGAAATAAACCTTATTGCAGCCACTTATATACATTGTAGAAAATTAAGACATCAGTCTAAATGATTTAATTGTATATCTAATCCTCTAAATATTTCAAATGATAGTCAAACCAATCATTAGTAGTAGTACAAAGATTATGTTTATCTCTTTTCCAAACTTTCACTTTAGAAGGATTACTTGAAAAAACTCCAGTTAGTTTACTTACTTCGTTGCTGTACAGTATCACTTAAATTTGTTTGTCTTTATTACGGACATCGAAAGACTGTTTCAAACTGGGATATACAGTTTGGGTACTAAGCAAAGAAAAGATGTATCAGGAATTTTTCACAATGCAAAGTATTACAGACCATGATAAATCTATACCAGAATTAAGGACTAGTCAGTTACCTGTGTTGCATAAATCATGCGTAATAAGGTCTCTCTTTTAGCGCAAGGAGATTCATCGTGCTGAAGTTTCTGTAGCAACATTGTTTACAGGGTGGGGTTGCTAGCCTCACGCCTGAGAAGGGGATTGTTACATTAAAATAAAGTCAAGAGAGAAGCGACCTTGTGGCTTGCTCCCCTTAAATCCAGGAAAACAAGGAATAAAACAATCAGAACAACACCAGCACAGGAAAATAATTCCCAACAAGAAGGATAACAAGCGACAACAACAATAATAATATCACAGTCAAGTACAGTTAACAAAAATGACACCAAAATCATAGACTCACTGATTGCAGTAGATTGGATAATGCGACAAACAGCGGGCAATGAGGAAACAGGCATAAAATGGACTCACACAAAAAACTTGGAGGATCTGGACTTCGCTGATGATATATGTCTGATTTCCCACAAACTGGAAGATATGCAAGCGAAAAGCAACAAGTTGGCAGAAGAAGCATCCGGAGAAGATAGGACTTCAGGTGAACATAGAGAAAACAGAGATAATGAAGATTCCTGGGCAAGAACAACAACAACAGACAACGATCAGCATAAATGGGAGGAACCTGAAAGAAACAACCTCCTTTACCTACCTGGGAAGCATCGTTTCAACTACAGACGGAACTGACGAGGATATCAAAGCAAGAATCGGAAAAGCAAGACAAGCTTTCACTACTCTCAAGTCTGTGTGGAGGTCAACAGCACTCAGCATCAAAAATAACATCCGGATTTTCAACTCCAATGTGAAGTCAGTGCTACTATACGGATCAGAGACTTGCACTGCGCGTCATAAAGAGCATCTCAAACAAACTACAGACCTTCATTAACAGTTGTCTTCGTTCAATACTCAAGATCAGATGGCCAGAAAAGATCAGCAACAGAGATGGATCTCTGGCAATGAGCGAACCAACCAGGAACCGATTGTGCAACAAATAAACAGGAAGAAATGGAGATGGATTGGCTGGCCATACTCTGAGGAAACCATCAAGTGACATCACTAGACAAGCCATTGCTCGAGTGGAACCCGAAAGGGAAGCGGTGAGTTGGTCGTCAGTGCAAGGGTGACTTGGAGGAGGTCATGTGAAGAGGAGATGAAAACGTGTGGGCAGACATGGAGCCAGGTGAAGACTCTAGCAGAGAACCGAACGCAATGGAGACGCACGGCTGAAGCCCTATGTTCCTCTAGGAATTAAAGGAAACAATAATAATAATACGGTCTCTCAATTCTTCTTTGTTACACGCTGATTAAATGTGCGTAGAGGACATAAGTATTCCGAAGATCACAGATACACTATCAATGAATGCTAACGTCAGTTAGCCTTTGTCAAACTTTAACTTACATTATGGTACACCAGAATGAGCAGTAATGATTAATCAGTTACTTTTATGACCACGAAGCCAACTTGATCAATTACTTTTGCTGATCACATGGGGGGAGGGGGAGTAAACAACCATATTGATCAGCATCACACCATCATGTTGCAAAGTCTTTTTTAACCAGGAAGTCATTTCAGCTGAAGACATTTGTCTTCACATGAATTAGTGGCTATATGCAGAAACTTGAGTGCTTATATTCTACATTTTTTTTAATCCAGAACTAAGTGTGGTGTGCTTCTGCCTTCACTTTCCCCTTTCCTATTCCTATACATTTCTGCTAAAATTGTGAATAATATTAAGATATATTAAGATATTAATATTAAGATTAACTACTTAAAACTCTTGCGTAATTCCGTAGGTTATTTTGTTTCCATGTACACCCTGAGCAAAACTCTTTTATCAAACTATTCACGTTATTACGTAACTCTTCTTTAACAATCGTTTGTGACAATTCAACACTTTTGTTACTACCCTCTTATATCAACATCCAATTCATCTGAACTTACTAATTGTATTTTCGCTTGTCAAATTTAATGTACACACACATACAAAACAACCATATATATTTGCAATTGTACAGCTATGAAAATGAATTCGCCACCGAAAAGAGACTCTTTGCTGAACTACTGGTCTTCTGTCTATTAATATTAAGATAGCTGATAGGTATTATAGATGAAGAGTATAATCTTTTCGTATTTCACTCCTACATGAGACCATAAAATAAAATTTCACATTAATGAATATAAAACAAAAGCACTGAATGCCTATATTTAATTTCAGGTGCCTTATTCAGTGAAAGAAACAATAATCTTGCTGGTCACTTGGATACAAATCAAAATACTTTTTCTCTGCCTACTTCTACAAATTCAGTAGTATGTCCTCATTCTGTAAACATTTTAAAATCTGATGAAGTAAGTCATTATACAAACATTTCATTAAAAAATGACTAGGTGAACTTTCACTGTCAGTAGACATTTTTTTATAATGGACTTTTTTATAATGAACTCCAGTAGATGAAATAGTTTAAATATTATGAAATTTCTAACTTATTGAGATTTTCTTAAACCATTAGAAAATTTCATATGGTATCGTATAGTGAAACTTTTCTTATGATTACTGTATTTCTTCAATAATCGGCTAGCTGAAAATGATGCAGAAGGATTTCTCTGTGGAATAACACTATGCACTATTTTTAACATCCACTATAAATAAGCCCTCGAGTGGAACCCGAAAGGGAAGCGGTGAGTTGGTCGTCAGTGCAAGGGTGACTTGGAGGAGGTCATGTGAAGAGGAGATGAAAACGTGTGGGCTGACATGGAGCCAGGTGAAGACTCTAGCAGAGAACCGAACGCAATGGAGACGTGGGTGGCTTAAGCCCTATGTTCCTCTAGAAATTAAAGGAAACAATAATAATAATAATAAGGAGACAAATTATTATTGTTATTATTATTTCCCCTGGGTTTCCGAGTGGAGCGTAAAGCCTCAACAGTACATCTTCATTTCACCCTCTTCTCTGCAGTCGTCCAGAGCTGGCTCCAGGACTGCCTATTTCCACCTCACACGATCTCCCCCACGTCACTCTTGGATGAAAAACTCGTCGTCTCTCATTGGGGCTTCACTCGAGGTCTTGTGCGCGATGTCAATCGATGGGGCGCGTCCGATCCATCTCCATTTCCTACTACATATTTGTTGGGTAATATGGTTCTTGGTTGGTTCGGCCATTTGATTTTCAGTATGGAGCGACTGCAGTTGTTGGTAAAAGTGTGAAGCCTTTTGTAAATAATTTTCTTGAAGTGCCAAGTCTCTGAACTATACACTAATTTCAGGTTAATCATGGTCACTCTTTCATTTCCGCTTCTGGCTTTGACATCTTCATCCGTGCCACCTGTAGTTGAAACGATGTTGCCTTGATAAGTGAAAGTGGTGACCTCCTTCAGATTTCTCTCATTGATAGTGGAGGTAAAAGCTTCTATAAACTGTTATTGGTTCAAACAAGGAATACAACCGTTTCTTCTTACTCGAGGCATCTTTAAATTGACTGTTGGTCTAAATGTTATATTTACGGATACTTGCCAGAATAACAGTGACTGCAGTAGTTTAATGATACCATCTATAATTCAAGTATTGAATACACAAGTTCGCTTAATATTGTAGATACCCCTGACAGAGTTTCTTATCTCTCCCTTTCAACCTGATTCAGTGTCAGTAATATCGCTAATAGATTAAATCATATTTTCGTAAAAGTCAAAATATGTTTTCATAGCACTTAACTTTTTATTTGCTTGTCTTCTTCAATAGTTACCAGTTGAAAAAGTTACTGAAAAGTGCAATTCAAATGACATATCTACTCAAGGCTTATATTCAATTACACTGAAACGTGGTCCTAATGGATTCGGCTTCTCTGTTCGTAGTGGATATAGTTCTAATAATTCTCCATTAATTGTCTATAGGATTATAGAAAATGGACCAGCTTATCAACAAGGTCAAATGCAAGTAAGCTATATATTCAGTATAGGGGGTTTTTAATTTAACAGACTAAAGATGTATTTTGAGTATTAAAATTAGCGAAGAAATTCACTGATGATGAATTGTTCTGTTGCATTTTGAAACTTCTATAACTCACAAAACTTTGGTTCCAGAACTCCATGACAAATCACTTCTTTAGTCACTTTTATTGTCGGCTTTTAAAATCTCTGTGTTGTCGTTCACTAATACAGAGCATGTTATTCCACTGCGAACTGTTAATCACTGCATTCACATAACATACAACAGTCATTCTTCTTTTCTAAATTTTCGATACAGCTAATTAAATAGAACACAGGATTTAACTTATACTGGTTTTGGTAATACATATTCAACAAAGCTTTCTCTCTGAAGAACAGTAGAAGCAATATTTTAATTTTTGTTTCCAATCTATTTTCATATTTGTCCAGTTTACAAATCAGATCATTTAAGAAAAGGTATTTTAAAAGAAGACTTAAGTGAACCATGTGAGATGGATGAACCATCGACCGAATTCTACGGAATCATAATATCAGAATTTTGAATTAGCATGTTGATTTAAGGTGTAGACTACAAAATTGTATTTTATGGGTAAATAAATGTTTGCTAATGAACATTAACATTATCATTATTTATTATTGTTCCCTTGGGTTCATAGTGGAACATAGGACTTCAACTGCACGTCTCCACTTGCTTCTGTCTTATGCTGTACTTTTCACCTGCATCCATGTTAGTCCATACTGTTTCAACTCTTCTTCACACGATCTCCTCCATGTCACCCTTGGACGTCCCACTCGTCGCTTCCATTTCGGGTTCCACTCGAGCACCGGCCTGACGCGCGATGTCACACAGCGGCCTCCTCAGCGAGTGTCCGATCCATCTCCACTTTCTCCTGCATATTTGTTGGCCGATACGTTATGACAGAACAGAATTACGGCAATGATTGGTAGAGCATAACTCCGTAATAGAATAGTGTTACGATATTATTTGTTTAATGATGATGTTTTGAGCACAATTTATTCTTCATGTTCATAGCAAAGTGATATTCGTTTACTGTAATCAAACACCAGTTTACATAGTGCATTTATCCAGCTAATTACTTCCAACTCACTTCATGCTTTTAAGCAGATCATATGTTATGGTCTGAACTACTCAATGGTAACATCTTTAACTAAGACGGATTCAAATCTCCAATTAGAAATCAATTCCTTTATCGTTGTTGATATGCCTTGTTGATAAGAAGTATAAATAAGCACAGAACTTAGGCCAAGGCTTACTGGCCTTACTACCTAGTTTGCTAATCATATTGCAAATCCACTAGACAGAAATCAATCAATCAGACCAGTCGCACGACACTGGTTACTCTCTAGTATCTTTTATTTAGATGCTATTACCTAATTTAACTCCTTCTCAAGGCAACAGTATCATGTTTACCTCATAACATAAAACAGTATTGCATATTATCCCTAGACGACGCAACAATCACCAAATATTAGCAAAAATTATAGATCATTCTCATCAGATCAATACAATGAAGAAAACAGTCATTAGGTAGAATGATTTATTAATTCAAGAGAAATCGTTCGAACTAGGTTGCAGCTTTCCAATAAATATTAAAGATATTAACAAAGGAAATATAAAATTATACTACTGAATGACTGAGATGAGTAGTTAGTTATATACCACTCACATCAGGTGGTAATACTTGTTAGCTAGGTCGAGGTAATGTAAACACCGGACGGCTGTTTCTCTGTTTTGAGATCGAGCTCATCAGCAGTGTACTCAGTTTGACTCCGTTCAGAAAGTGGTAATCAAGAAAACAAGCATAAATACATAAAACTCTCTACTAATGATTGACTGACGTCAGAAGTTGTATACTGCTCACATTAACCAGCGGTGCTTGTTAGCCAGATCAAAGACTCATACCAAGACTCGTTAGAGCTTACCTTCCAAATCGACAGATTACACCTTTCAACAAATGCTAGCAGATAGGAAGTAAAACAAGCGACAAAGGTTAATAAAGTAGAATTTAATGAATTCATCAAATTCCGGTAGAACTTATTCAAGTGTTGGTTTTTGGAGGGATTTGATTGGTTACAGGATTTCATCATGAGTTGACATTGGTTAGAGAACCATTGGAAAACCTGCATGGAGTACTGGACAGCTGTTTCGTCAGCCTAGTTTGGGACTACTTCTTCAGTACGCACCCACCGGGGTTCGAACCCTGGACCTTGGGGTTACAAGGCGAGCTCGTACACAATTATACCACTGGGCCTCGATCCAATGGCCGTCCATGAATTCTAACTTCTGCCAATTCACGTTATAGCGCGACCACTAGCCAATGTCTTCGGCGAGTATTTGTCCTCACACCCGACCTGCTGCACCCTACTGGTCACGACTTCTCACTAGAACCCCAGGTAACTACCTACCTCAATAGGGCAAGTCGCTAGTGAGCATCTAATCGATATTCAAGTTCTCTAACCAATGTCAGCTCATGATGAAATCCGGTAGAACTCTTCAGCAGAATACTCTACATACAGGGATATATATGTATACTATTGGAAATACATTGGGAGATATAAGATTGATAAGCGAATAGATAGGAAGTAGCGGGTACCCAAAATTGCCACAAATAGATCTTATCAGTTTATTTCAAAACAACAGTGCAAAATGAGTTAGCTAATATAATAAGTTATCCAGAAAACATGAGTATTTACTTAACAATATAGTCAGGGCTTTGTTATATACAAACATTTCACCCTGACTATTTATCTGCCTATTGACAAATGAAAGCTATTTATCAAAATAAGCAGATTTCTAAAAAAAATATTTCACAACCTGTACCCTTGATTAGTTTGAATAAAGAATGGACAGACAGATCTTAAGGACAATAAAATATCAAAATATAAGTTACATAAGTTCTGAACATACATTTATCAAAATGACGTGGAGTTGTCCATAGTAGGTATAAGCTATTACATAATTCTACTATGAGTAGAATTTTATTTTGATAAAGTCTCACAGTATTACACAGGAATATTTACTGATGACCTCATTTCGAGCACAATTTATTGCTCATAATCATATCAAGGCACTACTCACACAACTTTCTAACTTCATTTATATAATTCCATTACTTTTCATCGCTTGACTTGATTGGTAGTAGTATTTTCCATATTTTTGGTATGAGTGATGAGTCAATCCTATTGCATGTGTTGGGTGTAGATTCGATGAACAAGGATTCAGTAATCAACCTCTCTCTCCACCTATCAAGATTACTTCTTAGAATTTTAACCCTCTACCACCCTATTGTGTGGTTGTGTGTTAATGCATGCATTGCAATTGCTGAGCTTTTTTCTAAATTACTTATCTTCTCGGGGTCAACCATTCTCACCTTAGCTAAATTCTTATGTTCCGACAATCTGACTACCCTTGACCTACTAGTTTGACCTTGTAGTTGACCTCACAGTCACTGTAGGGTATTTTGTAAATTATATCATTTTGTTTTATTAGGCCGACTGGGTCCTTTAACCTACAGAGCTTGTCCCTGAGTGAGTTTGTAGGTTTAAATGCCACCCTAATTCCTGCCTTACTGAGAATCCTACGTAGAGTCTCAGATATCCCCTCCTCATATGGTATAACAGTAGATGTCTTATATTCTCTCTTATTTATGTTATAATTATTAGTTTCACCATTATTTTTTTTTACTTTTGGCCTTTTCTGATCTTCCTAATGAATTTTATAGGATAGTTACTTGATACCAACCAGCTATTCTTCTATCTGTTTTATTTCATCATTTAGGTCTTTTCTTGTACTATTTAGTGCTACTGCTCGGTTTGTTAAACACTTAACTAAGCCTGCCTTAACAGTTAACGGATGAGATGAATTAAAGTCTAAATATCTATTAGAATGCATTGGTTTTTTATAAACACTAGTGTGTAGTTTACCTTATTCTATTCGTTTTATTTTATAATCTAACATCATGGCTAATTCTCTTGTTCATTTTCCGATTCAAATGTGAATTTTATTCCCTCTACTATTGAGTTTATGTGTGTGAAGAAGCTAGAGATATGTTCTGTTTTTAACACTGTGAAAGTGTCATCCACATATCTCCACCATATTTTTCGAGTAGGATTAAATTTATTAAGAGCAATATATTCCCAGCTGTCCATAAATATATTTGCTACGATAAGGGATATTGGTGATCCCATTGCTAATTGTTAAAATTCTGAGAAATAATATAGGTAGGTGGAGAGAAAGGTTGATTACTGAATCCTTGTTCATCGATTCTACACCCAACACATGCAATAGGAATGACTCATCACTCATACCAGAAATATGGAAAATACTACTACCAATCAAGTCAAGCGATGAAAAGTAATGGAATTATATAAATGAAGTTAGAAAGTTGTGTGAGTAGTGCCTTGATATGATTATGAGCAGCAATAAATTGTGCTCGAAATGAGGTCATCAGTAAATATTACTGTATAACACTGTGAGACTTTATCAAAATAAATTTTACCCATAATGGAATTACACTCTACCACAGTGCACAAGTTCTATTCTTATATCTATTACATAATTCCCAAGTGATGTAAGTAGACAGATTATTGACTGTTAAAGATGCTAAGTATTTATAATATAATTTGACAAGAAAGGGGGAGCTGAGTTCAAATTTCGCATGGCAATAAGGATTGACTAGAAACAGAATACAAAATCGAGCAACAGAATGAATTTATATATAATATGATAGGAAGTTCGAGAGGGTAGGAATGAAAAGTAAGCTGATGATATGGACAGACAATCAAATAAATTTAGAAAATTAATAGTGAGTTCAACTCAGTACCTGAAGATCAAAATATGTCACTTAACAGAACCTTTTGTAATTTACACTTCAATATTGTTTAGGTTGCATGCAGTTGACAGAAAATCCAAGAAGAAACACGATCTCATATTATCCTGCAAATATGTTCCATCTTTATTGTTTAAATTTTTTTTCTATTCCTTTACGTTCCCAGTGGAACATAGAGCTTCAAGCTACAGGCTTGAAGTTTCGGTAGCAGTGGTATTTATTTGTACGGGATGGAGTTGCTAGCCTCACGCCCAACCCTCCCTCTTTACCAGCCTTATTACTGGCCTAGCGAGGTGAATTAGTGCATTGGCTGTGGATCGAACCCCGGACCACTTGTGGCGTGGTTGGCGAGCATTCTGCCGCTGTGCCACCGACGCGTATTGTTTAAATTAATAAAAATATTATATAGTATTGTATTTCATTCCACAATTTCTTTTTCTTTTTAGACTGGTGATGAAATTCTAGAAATTAATGGAATTAGTACACTTACAATGACTCATCAACAAGCTGTTGAAATGATTAAATCAAGTGGATCAACTATACGCATTCTACTACAACATTTTAATGATGATAATCAATGTGAGAATTCTTTTTAAAGACAAAAATACAAAACAAGAACACGAGAAAAAGAGGAATATGAAAGTACAACAAATAAAATGATTGAAAAAACAAATAAATAAAAATACAGACTATTACTTTCAGGATTCAATTATGTACAGAGAATTTATTCAAAGTGTACAGTTAACCAGATTTAAAAATAATTTTAGCTAACAATAATAATTTTCATCTTGTTCTACTAATTTTAAAACTCTCTTTGTTACGCACAGCCTTGAAAGATTTCGTCAGAAAAAAGAGGACGAATAAGTGAAATATTTGTTTCACAAAAGTAATAGTTGATGGTAGAATGTTCATCAGCTGCGTAGGAAGTCCGGGTTCGATCCCCAGCCCGTACTCTTGAACCTAGTTTACTAGACAACGGTAAGTTCAGAAAAAAGAGAAGGTTGGGAGTGAGCAACCCCACGCTGTAAAATCAACCAACACGGCTACTGAAACTTTAAACGTTGAAGCCTTAAGTTCCTTTCCAAAAGCAAAGAAATCAAAAAAGGAGTAGTTGATGGAATAGATTGACGACTTCAACAGTCATTAAAGTAAAGAAAACCTTCAGTTCAAGAATAATATGACAGTTAATGAGGCGATTGAGGACAAATCAACTGATGAAGTCGTACAAAAGTTAGTTTGATAATAAATTTAAATTAAATTATTTACATTGATAACTCCAGTTGTAAGCAGTTGACAAGTCACCCTTGCACTGACGACCAACTCTCCACTTCCCTTTCGGGTTCCACTCGAGCAATGGCTTGTCTAATGATGTCACTTGATGGTTTCCTCAGAGTATGGCCAGTCCATCTCCATTTCTTCCTGCCTATTTGTTTCACAATCGGTTGCTGGTTGGTTCGCTCATTGCCAGAGATCTCTATTGCTGATCTTTTCTGACCATCTGATCTTGAGTATTGAGCGAAGACAACTGTTAATGAAGGTCTGTAGTTTGTTTGAGATGCTCTTTATGACGCGCAGTGCAAGTCTCTGATCCGTATAGTAGCACTTACTTCACATTGGAGTTGAAAATCCGCATCTTATTTTCATTTTCATGCTGAGTGCTGTTGACCTCCACACAGACTTGAGAGTAGTGAAAGCTTGTCTTGCTTTTCCGATTCTTGCTTTGATATCCTCGTCAGTTCCGCCTGTAGTTGAAACGATGCTTCCCAGGGAGGTAAAAGGATATATATTCACTAAGAGTTATGACCCTAGCTTACTCAGCATTGAAGTCAAAATGTCACCAACTGATTGTATGATTAGATTATGTACAACAGTCAAGTTCAAAATTCTGAGTGCAGAATATCGATTAAATGCAAAGTGTAAATGTAACAGTAGAAGACGAGAGACTTGATAAAGGAATGTTTATTTGGAATGTGGTATCTCCATATAGCGAAATTATGTACACCTTATCCTCAAATTACCATTTGCACAGATCCTCCGTGTTCTGCTACCTCTCGCCTTTCTTCATATTGTGTTCCTTTCACGTCTCCCATGTATCTCCGTAACACTATATCATTGCTTTCTCTGACATCAAATCTATCTCCCTTCTACTTGATGCTCTAACGTCGATGAACGTCCCCTCATATACTACTGGTAAATCTTATAAGTAGCACACGCCAAATAAATACTCAACTGAGCGATTAAATATCCCAATATTTTTGGAAATCGTATTTAACCATAATAATTTGATTTTACGGTTTATAACTTCAGAAAAGAAATAACCCAATCTGAAGTCTCAGATTGAATAGGATGCCGTTGAGAGTCAACACAAACCTGAATTCTGGGTCAAGCACTTTATTTTGTCAACTAACTTTCAATACTCATTATCAAGTATTGTATCATAAAGCTAATTTTAACTGTGTCTTTAAACCCGCATATAAAACATGTTTGGGTGACAAATAAATTTGTTGAAGCTCCAGCTATAGAAAAGCCTAAACCTGTTTTTATGTTATTCTTTCTTCTATGGTGAACCAATTTAAACCTCAAGGGTTATTTACATAAGTATTACTGACGCTTTGCTACTCTTATCTATTATTTTGACCCCTAAATTAACATTCTGACGAAAGTTGATTCACTTTTGACCTTTTAAACACTGTTACCATTTATACATTAAGATGTCTGTAATTTTGACTGGTCAACATGTAGGCAATCACAAACTGTTTTTTAAAGAGCTTAAAATTAGTCCAAAAAAAACTTACTCCTGTATTTAATTGGTGGGTGGTGACTAGCAGTAGAATCCAGGATGCATATTTCGTCCTATTTGGAACTCGTCACTGGACGTACCTGCATTTCTCAGTGAGTGATGATGTTCCCACCGAGGCTTGAACCCAGTGCCCATAGTTTCAAACGCCAAAGCGTTACCCACTAGACCACTTGGGCCACGAGAGCCACCTCTTGTGCAACGGGTCATATTGATTTAATTGAATTTTTTTAGATTTTCCCGTCGATTGATTGGACCGAAGTGCTCGGTCTCAGGTTGACATGTCGGCTTCTTGTGCAGATGCTTCGACGATGTCTGAGCATTTAATTTGTATGTAATTGGTGGATGGTGACTAGAAGTGGAGTTCGAGCCTCGGTGGGAACATCATCACTCACTGGGAAATGCAGGTATATCCAGTGACGAGTCCCAAATAGGACGAAATGCGCATTCTGGATTCCACTGCCAGTCACCATCCACCAATTAAATACTACTAATGCTCAGACATCGTCGAAGCATCTGCACAAGAAGTCGACATGTCAACCTGAGACCGAGCACTTCGGTCCAATCAATCGACGGGAAAATCTTATAAAAAAATTCTATCAAACTTATTCCTGTAATCAGTCAGTGGACCAATGTCAGGAATTGATCTGACCACTGTAAGCATAATTCCCTAATCTGATACTGTCTTCCGTAACATCATATACCCGAAAAGATGACAAATCGATACACTATCCGGACTGACTTAATTTCCTCTCAGAGACGAATTCCTTCAGACTACCGCTGCCTGTATGTTATCAGAATCATTACTTACAAGTGAACCAATTCAATAACTTTGATCTTTTCTTGAAGAAAATGGAATAGGTAACTCAACTCAATCAGTACATTAAACATAGTTTAACAACTATCGTGTTCTTTATCACCTCAAATCAAAATATTGTATTACAAAAACATAGCGAAGTCATTAAACAGCATACTATTCAAAACGAAACTGGCGAAACTCTCAGCGGACAATTAGAAAGTTAAAATCAAAGTCTTATGATAAATATAGTTAGTGGCTTCCACACCTGTACGTGTAATCTAAAGACAGAAGAGTGACAAATGCATAAGCATAGCAACCTCAGTCATGCTTTGAAAGCAACTGGTGCCCAAAACTGAATTCTGACACTAAATGGCTATAGAACTTAAGAATTTAAAACACACGTGTCAAACTGATTCTGATTTGTTTCATTAACGATAGAAGTGAGTTAAATGAATCATTGTGTACCAGTGAGTTTAGATAATGCTTCAATATTTTTTCACTTTTGCCAGTCTACAATTCCAGGTAGAAATCATCAACTGTCTGATTCCGAATAGAACATTAGATAACAACAGGTTCATGACTATAATCATAGTTTCAGCCCTCAAAAGCGACAGTGATAACTAATCTTCAAGTCCATCCGTTACAGTGTAAATGATATCCGAAGTCTGTGATGTGCGTCACTCAGTTTCTAAGTCTCATTGGAACTATCCAGTCAGAAAATAATATAAAACAACTATCTAATTTAATTCAATCAATAACTGTGCTTCCTACTCTCCGACGTATCAATATCTTTATGCAAACCCAAATACTATAATGATAGGTTATAAAAGACGTCACGTAACCTCATAATATGCCATCCAGTACACTGACCATATACGTTGTAACGGAGTAACCGTTTAGAAATCCCTCCTGAAAAATCTAGTCACAATACTGATACTGATTTGGATGTTTCAACAACCTACGATTATAATCTGTTTTTCTCCTAGACTGTATATCATTGTTCTGACATTTGTATAGTATATATTGCCTCGATCCTTATTATTTGTCTTTGTTCCTATTTGATCTCTAATTTAAATGCTTCTCTACGTGGTTCAAGATTCTTCAGGGCCATCCTGAACCTGCACTGTATGCAAGAATTGTGAAGTGTGATTCTTGCTGACAGAGTTTTGTTGCCGCCTTGTTGGGGATATGCTACTTGATTTTCAGGTGCTTCTTACTGTTGATTTTTGCTAATTAACTTTCTTCTACAGTACTTGTTTTGCAATAGAACCACGTAGCTGCCTATCGGCATTTTTTAGGTAATTTTGAGCTTTGATATTATTATTATTAATGATAATAATTAGTACTGTAGTTTCATCTCAAATAACTATATTTTTGCTGTCATTGGGGTATTTTGCAACTGAGAGTAACTCAAGGAAGTTCAGGCTAGCTATACCGTGGGACGCATAGACTGCTTTCCTGACCTCAGACCATATCACCATGGGTTTTGGACTCTACTCAAGTTTCAATGAGACGTTGAAAATAGTTTTGGAGGTATGCTGCAATATGTATGTAGGAACATTACTAGTAAATGTGATGCAGATAGATTAAGCTGACTAGTTTCAAACGAGAAACGCGCGTTCTGAACAGTATTGTTATTAACACTCAGACGCATAAGTACAGTGAATATTTGGAATACAGCTTAGCTGCCAACAGCAGCAAACGCAATGACATTCTAAATGAAATTATAAGAAAAGATTTGTTGCTCAGGATGAGAATAAAAATCGTGTGGTATTTTCTGAACTTCATAATTTAATGGGGAATATGGACAAAAATAACAAAAAAGGTACCTCAGTATTTATGTAACTTACAAATAAATGACTCACTTTTTAATCAAAGTAGTGTTGAAGGTGTCTAACTGGGCATGATGACAATGACTGACTGGTTTCAGCATAGAACATTCCACAGATATGAAAGCAGTTTGAGTCACCATACTCCATGTACCACACAAAACAAGAGAACAGGGTAAAGAGAGATTTAAAAGAGACAGACAGAGATAGAGATAATAAATAGAAGAGCGAGGGGAAAAGATTAGTAATATGGAAGAAGAATAGAGTTTCATTGGGTTTTCTAAATCACGAAAACTGACTGCATTTTCGCTACTCACCCAGAATGATTTCGAGCCATACCACCAATTGTCTTCAGCCTCCACTGGTCATTAACATCATGAGGACCCCAACCAGACGGCAGTCTACACTGTTATGGATTTCACTGACCGATGAGGCCATATCTTGCTTTGACCATCACCCGCTCTTTTCCAACATGATCCATCCAATGTCAGCTAACATTGCCCATTGTCGAGGGACGCGATGGATAGGCTTGCATGCATAACACATGTCCTAACCATCTCAATTTCTACAGCTGCTTCACAACCTCATCCATTAAATCCCCCCCCCCTTAGCCAGAACTTGACGCCTAAACTCAACATTGCTCACCCTATTATACCACCTAACACGGGAGATAGAACGCAGGCACATATGATCGAAGTTAGCTGACCAGACTTTTCATGTCTTTCACTTTCAGTGGCCATGTTTCACTGACAACCATAAGGGAGGACGGAGCATAGTAAGCAGTATACACATCCTTTGATTGACAGCTAGTCGAATATCACATCTACGCCAGAATTGGAGTAGGTTGGCAAATGTGAAACGAGCTTTGCGTATTCGTGCTGAGATTTCGTCAGCGATCAACCCACTGGCTGATGCAACATCCCATTTAAGTGAAGTGTTCAAAACGCTCTGCCACTTCACTCCCTATATTTAAGTTAGGAGTCAATGTACTCCAGTCCTGTAGCATCATCTTACATTTGACGGGAGCGAATCGCATGCCAAACATTCGAAGATTGCTGCTCAAGGTGCTCGGAAAACTTTGAATTTTGTCAACGTCTTCACCTAGGATGACTATATCATCCGCATATTCTGAGTCAACGAGAGTATATCCTGGTAACAAGTCAATCCCTGAGTCGCTGAAGCGCCTACAATCGAATATCGAAGCTCGAGACACGAAAACAATCTTCATAATTTTACTGAATACAGTCAAATAACAATTGTCCTACCTTAATAACTTCAGAAGTAACATGAGTCTATTTATTCCCCCATTCGAATAACGTGTAAACATTGTAAATTAAACACACTTTTTGCAAACGATTTTGTATTTCCCAATGAATGAAAAACAAAACGATATTTGTATACTGTCGTTTCGCTATTTAGTACTGTTAATAGCTTTATCAAAGTATTATTAAGCCAGAATTTACGAAATCTCAGTTTATATACAACAACTTAGTCATCACTCATCAGCATGGGGTAAGCGTATAAAATTATAAAAGCAGCATGTGTTTTGTTTGCACAATAGTCAGTAACTAGTGTAATGTGTCTAGTCTTCGGTGCAGACTGAATTCTGTCAGTCATGTTTGCAATGTGGCCACCATGCTAGGTGGCTCGCCGTTACGGTGCACTGTAAATTGTTGGTATTAGATGGTTGTAGGCAATCGGCAGGAAGCCTTGGACCTAGGTTTCGTGCTAGTTGGCAAGGCGTATCTGCAACCTTGAAGGAACTGATGTCCCTTCTGAGATTCGAACCCGCGTCACCCAGTGCTGCAGTCAGAGACGTTACCACTGAGCTATTCAGGCTCGCGACTGACCTCCTGTAGGACTGTATTGGATATTTTTGTTTGTACACTGGTCAGTAACTAGTGTAATGTGTCTAGTCCTATCTTCGGTGCAGACTGAATTCTATCAGTCAATCCAATACAGTCCTACAGGAGGTCAGTCGCGAGCCTGAATAGCTCAGTGGTAACGTCTCTGACTGCAGCACTGGGTGACGCGGGTTCGAATCTCAGAAGGGACATCAGTTCCTTCAAGATTGCAGAATACGCCTTGCTGATGAGTGCCAACTAGCACGAAACCTAGGTCCAAGGCTTCCCGCCCATTACCTCCAACCATCTAATAGCAGCATGTGTTTACATAGTGAAATTGCTTATCACATTCGTGTTGATTTTTTCATTTCATGCGGGAAGGGGGTGTTGTGACGACCAGGTCAAATTCTGTTTTAGTTCATCATTCCTATTCAGACAATTTGGACTCCATTTGATATGAAGTGCTTCTGATATTAGACATTCTTTGTGATTGATGAATATTTTCTGGATAGTAATTTTGCGACTTAATTCTATAGCCTGTAGACCTATTGTCGAATGTGCTCCTGATAAGATTTACCAGTAGTATACAAAGAGACGTTCATCAACATTAAAGCATGAAATACAAGGGACATAGATTTGAAGTCAGAGAAAGCAATGATATAGTGTTGCGGAGATACATGGCAGTCGTGAAAGCAACACAAAGAAAAACAATATGAAGAAAGGCGAGAAGTAGCACAACACGGAAGATCTGTGCAAATGGTGCGTTGAAGATAAGGTGTACGTAATTTCACCATATAGAGATACCAAATAAACATTCCTTTATCAAGTCTCTCATCTTTCACCGTTACACTATGGCCGATGATTTTTCAAGCTTTTCTAGTTCAATTGGATTTGTCGGTGGTTAAACAGTTGCTCTACGGTGTTCATCATTCCTTCTGATTTCGATTTTTGCCATGTTTGGTCGATGTATATCACACATTACATTCCAACTTGACAACGTAAAAATCACCCCGTAATGAGGAACGATGATTAAGTTGTTATATATAAGCTGAGGATTTGTAAATTCTGGTTGAATAATACTTTGATAAAGCTATTAGCATTAAATAGCGAAACAATATCGTTTTGTTTGGTTACAGGATTTTCATCGAATCCCGGTGGGTGCGTACTGATGAAGAGTCCCAAACTAGGCTGACGAAACAGCTGTCCAGTACTCCCTGCAGGTTTTCCAATGGTTCTCTAACTAATGTCAACTCATGATGAAAATCCTGTAACCAACCAAATCCCTACATACCAACACTTGAATATCGTTTTGTTTTTCATTCATTGGGAAATACAAAATATTTTATAATAACGAATATTATAAACCCAATGCGCAAATTTTTTTTTGAACTGTTAAAAATGAACTTGTTTTGAACATATATATAATCACACTTTGTTTAACTTAACCAATACTCACATCATCATCATCATCACCATGATCTCCATAGGAATCAATCACACGTAATAAAATAGTCGTACTATCTATCAACATGAGAAATTATGACAATCTACTTTATTTTTCTTTCACTTTCCCCAGTGGAACATAGGGCTTCAAGCTAGTGGCCTGAAGTTTCTGTAGTAGTGTTTATTTTACAGGATGGGGTTGCTAGCCTCATGTCCAACCTTTCCTCTACACCAGCATTATTTCTGGCTTAGCGAGGTAAAGGAGTGTGTCGGCCGGGGATCGAACCCCGGACCATGAGCATAGTCGGCGAGCGTCCTAACCGCTATACCACCGACGCACATGACAACCTACTTAGTTAGTTAGAAGTAATCACCACCACCATCATCGGGACAAAAAATAACACACAATTACTTCTTTTACATAAAGGTTAATTTATTTGATAAATACATTCATTCTGTAAAGTAATCTGTTACAGGTATCTACACACACACACACACACACAACACACACACACACACAAAACAAAATAACACATTTAGCAACAAAAGAAAACAGATCTAAGTTGTTATAAAAAAAGAAAAGAACTATCGAATAAAACAAGTCATTATAGAAAACCAACCACAGAAAAAAAGCGTTCATTGAAAAATCCTAATGAAATATATTGCTGACTTTCGATCAAACAAAAGTTGTTGTTTTTTAAAAAAAAAAACAACCCAGAGGAGATTAACTGTACATAACAATTTAAATAGTAGTAGAGCTAAGTTGAAAAGCGGCATCTTTATATACATTCGGTAAGTAAGTAGCTAAGTAGAAAACAAACACACAGAAAACATTGAAAAGATCATTCCTCATTTCAACATATTTACATTTCACTTGTAAACATATCAAATTATGCAATAACATATAAATAAATATCTTTTGTTAGAATGAAAATAAAATACACGTAAATAAATACTAATTAATTACATATACAGTTATTCCATTTTTGTCATATCCTACTGTTTAAGATTAATTCATTTCCTTGCATATGATTAGTTGGAATAGGACTGACTAACACAATTTGTCTAGAAGGCTCTATAAAGAAGATGTACAAGGAGCATGGGGGTGGGGGGAAGGAGGAGAGATGATAGACAACAGAAAGGGGAACAATTATCAAGAAGAATTACTGCTTGACTTAGGTAATTTACCAGGGCTAATTTTTTCTTGTTCTTCTAATAGCCATGCTTCATGAACAGCTTTTTTATGCTTATCTAAACGTGACTCAGAGGCGAGTAACAGACCACAGATATAACAACCATATCCTAAATTAGGCACTTGTAATACAGTTGGCCAACGTTGACTACGACTTGTATGATTATTACCGGAACCTGATTTTAATGTTAACAAGTGTTTCAATAATTTTTCTGTAGAATCAAATAACGGTGCATCACGAGAACATCCTGGACAAGCTAAAGATTGTGAATATGTATCAACAGGTACTGGTTTTTGTTCAGTATGTTTATGCTTTAGCATAGCACAATGAACTCTTAAACCCATGCTGGTAGGGAATCCACGATTGCATTCCTGACAAGTAAAATTTGTTGTGGCTTGTTTATCAATTTCCTTATTAGACACCGGTGACTTGTGTTGTTCTTCTATCAATTTAGGACGAAGTGGACATTTTGACTGGTGTATGTGAAGGATACGTAGACACGAGTAACCAGATTTATTGCACCATGGACAAGAGGGTGTTGTGGATAATTCAGGGTCGTCTTTGTTCATTTCATCAGATGCTGGAATAGTTGTAGCATTTGAGATAACAGATTTGGCATCGTCAATAAAATTATCATTAGAAGATAGTGTAGACACTGATGAGCGCCGACTAAAGCAAAGGGATATTTTAAAAAATATAATCATCATCATAATAATAATAACCACTTTCAAAACGGAAAATTAAACCGGAAAGAAAAAAAAAAAACAGATGAAGTGGTAGACAGAAAAACACAAAACATGATTACAGTTCATATATTGGTTTTCTGGTCCGATGCGCACTTTCAACTCTTGATGTCACTGTGATAATTCCTATTTTTCATATACAATTTAATTTCTGTATCTGAAATGTATTATACCCATAGTATAATAAGCTGTTGAATAGTATGCAGATTCATCTTTTACAGTGGACACACAAATCCCTTCAGTTCAAGTGTTACCTCTCCTTTTGCTTAAGTCATCTGGAGTCAAGGAAATTGTTATGCGGCGTTAAACTTATGCAACCAACGTGGCTTACTACTTTTAAAGGCAATGCATTTACTTCGTACAGGATGTTTTGATGCATTACGCTTTGAGATACAATAAATGGGAGCTGAAAACACCATTATTTACCCAAATCGAAATAGGTAGATTGAGATCTGTGCCTAAGACTCACACTGGCTTAAATACACTAACAAGCTAAACTTCCACTTACATTACACTACAATAATTCAACTTAAAAACACGACAGTACTTAATTGTCTTTGAATATTATTTTCAGAAATCTTATACTTATTCATTTTTCTTAACAAAACCAAAAATAAAGTGAGGGTTGGGTGGGTTGGAGAGAAGGGGAAAATAAAATACTCCGAATGTGAATACAGGCTATTAAAAAAAACAACTAAAATCCACTGACCTTTTGACGATTTCATCGTTTGAAGGTGTAGCAGGTAGAGAATATGAATCACCTGTAGTTTTCTTAACAGATGATGATCTCTTTGAAGTAGATGAAGGTTTTTTACCTTCATTCGATTGTATTGACATGCTACGCCTTCTTAAGCATATGGAGTTAGATTTTTCAGTATTATGAATGGTGGAATCATCCATTGAAGACAAATTCTTAGAATCAACCACAGGTTTCTCTTGTGCCTGTTTAAAATAATTTTTAAAAAAAAGAATGAATAAAAATTATAAGTTTCCAGAGACCGTAGAGATATTACGAATTTCCAGGAATAATTTCAGCACCGAGTCAGATTTATAATGAATTGTATAAAAGTTATACAATCACAGAATTAGTAGAAACCTGAAACTACATAAGAATAGAATAAAACTTTGTAGTCAGTGGGTCATTAATACAGTGGTAGAATGCTCTCCAAGCGTTCCTAAACCTCGCTAGGCCGGTAGTGAGATAGGTAGAGAGGGAAGGTTGGACATGAGGCTGGTAACCTTGAAGCCTTATGTTCCACTGGGAACGTGAAAAGAATAAAATATATTTTCTAAATATAAAAAGTTAACAGAAGGTACACAAAGAGGTATCAACCTATACAACAACAACAACAACAATAACAGAGACAAACCGAAATTTATACATTTTTTCAGATTTTAAATTCTATATGAAAAATGATTGACTATCACACGTATTCCAATGTTAAAATAGAATGGTACCGAGAACTATATCTCATATTAGAAATAATAATAATAATTTAGACCACTAGGCAAGAGTATAGAATAGATACCACAGACAAATAACCTTGAACCAACCAATCAGAACACCCAGCATTAAAAATGAATGCTTTTCATAACCTTCGTTGCAAGTTTCACTCTGATTGAGGGTTAGGGTAGCATTCAGGTAGGGTTATGATTAAGGTTAGGGTGAAACTTGCGAAGAACATTAGGGTTAGGATGAAATGCTCAGCAATAACCTTCATCATTAGGTTATAATCCTAATAAAGTCGATCATATATCAGAATTAATGGATCCTATAATGAGTGGCACTCATACAGATTCTAGTTTATTTACTATGGCCAGTCCTATGGAAAACTGAGGCCTAGAAACACATGATTGGCTGGTTCAAGGCCATTTGACTATGGGGTATCTATGCTTTACTGTTGCCGACCCCTCTTATATGTGTTATGTAGTCAAACAATACTAACACTTACTATTCAATAAAAACATTCTGAAATCTAGTAGCACTTTCAAAACACTCCAAGAATGTCACTATAGTAGTAGAAGTGTGAAACAAAAGTATATGATATGCTGACTAATACGGAAAAGAAATTCAGTAGAATTGACCTCTAGAAATCAACTTAACGCTTTCTTCTTAATAATTTGAAAAAGAAAAAGAAAATGTTATAGAAATAATACCACTGCAGCCAGAAGTGCATAAAACAGAAACCCACCTCTATTTTCAAAAACCGATCTTTACAAGAGGCCGTATGTCTGGTGAAATTGTGGAAAAGCCTTATCACGCGATCACACCATGGACATTTGTAATGATGAGAAACAGATGAATGTTGGTCCTTTTTTTTCAACAAGGGATTATTTTTTTGCGATTAATAAATAGGTAAATAGAAACATAACAAGAATTAATTATTTATTTTTATTTTTTTAAATCCCTAGTAGTCAACTATACTAGGTCATTTGCAGATAGTTGGAGGCAATCGGCAGGAAGCCTTGGATTGTACTTGTTGGCAGTTGTCAGCAAGGCGTATTCTGCAATCTTGAAGGAAGTCACATCCCTCCTGAGATTCGAAACTGTGTCACCCAGTGCTGCAGTCAGAGACGTTATCATCACTGAGCTATTCAGCCTCGCGATTGACCTTCTGTTGGACTGAATTGGATACCTTGATTGGGCACTAGGTAGTAACTAGTGTTCAAAGTATATTAGGTCCTTTTTAATGTGAATTAGTTATGCAAACTATTATCGAAAGAAACTGAAGGAAAAGAAACAGCACTTACATTTACTGTTTCGTTTGACTGAGTTGATGTCAATTCACTATGTGCTGTGACATCGTCAACAGGAGTTGTATCTGATGCTCTTAAAAGGCATTCAGTTTCCTCCATTTTTATTACATTAGTATTGAAATGGTTATTAACCTGAAAACGCAAATATATTCATGGGTAATATTCATATCATTTTACAAAGTGACATGTTTAAACTGATTGATGCATATTATAATCATTATAATCACAAAAAACGAAATCGTCCATTTGAACAAAGAAAGAACGAACATATTTACAGGATAATACGAGCACTATTTATTTCGTGGAGACGTAGAAACTGCACTGAATCTAAACAGCATCAAAATACAAGTCATAAAAGGCAATTGCAATTGCCAAACATTTTATTGAAAAGGGATCATAGAGTCAGGACTAGTCAAGCTTTTGAAATAATTAAGATATAAAGAGAAACCGTAGTTACTTAGTTTTGCAGAAACCATTGCTATCAAACGATTCCAACTCAGCTTCTGTGTACAGAAAAATAGCGTAGTGAACCTCTCACTACCCTGAGAAATATAATTGTTTTGTTCGTGTTTTATGTGTTTGGTTCTATAGCGTAACACTACCTAATTTTGATTTTCACTTACTGAGTTGAACTCATTATCAACTTTTTTCAACTTTACTTGATTGTTTGTCTATGTGTCAGCATTTTACCCTATGGAACTTCTTATCATACTATCTATAAAGTCATTGTATTGTTCTATTCTGTATACCGTTTCTAGTCAATCATTGTTAGCATGCAGAATATGAACTCTGCTCCCCTTCTTATCAAATTATATTATAAATTGGTTAGTCTCTTTAACAGTCAATAATCTGTCTACTTACATTACTTGGGAAGGATGTAGTAGCTTATACTTTCTAAAGCTAACTCCACGTATGTTCAGCATATACTTAACTTACATTTTGATATTGTTGAAAAGAATCTACGACATAAACCGTGATTGTATTACCCTTCAAATCGCTTCATTTTTTCTTTATTCAAACTAATCTAAGGAACCTGTTGTAAGAAGAAATGATTTGCCTTTTCACAGCCTCAACTATCACTAGGCACGGGATTGATACTAAGTCATTTAATCCCATATTGATGTTGATGATGAAAACAGCTCATCATTGAGTTACATTAAGTTACATTAATGCATATTTGGACGAATATATTCATATTATCATTATTGTTGCTTTGGGTTCCTAGTGGAACATAAGGCTTCAACTGCACGTCTCCACTTGCTTCTCTCTTCTCCTGTACTTTTCACCCACATCCATGTTAGTCCATACTGTTTCAACACTTCTTCACACTATCTCCTCCATGTCACCCTTGGACGTCCCTCTCGCCGCTTCCCTCTCGGTTTCCACTCGAGGGCCTGACGCGCGATGTCACTCAACGGCCTCCTCAGCGAGTGTCCGATCCATCTCCACTTTCTCCTGCATATTTGTTGGGCGATTGGTTCTTGTTTTGTTTGTTCCCATAGTTTCTTGCTGGTGATTCGTTCCGACCATCTGATCATCAGTATAGAACGAAGACAGCTGTTGATAAAGGTCTGCAACAGGCTGTTGGAAATATTCTTTGTGACCCGCCAACTTTCTGATCCGTATAGAAGAACTGACTGACTTGACGTTTGTATTGAAAATCCGAATTTTGTTGTTGATGCTGAGTGACGAAGATTTCCAGATTGGTTTCAGGTTGATGAATGCGTTTCTCACCTTCCCGATTCTACACTTGACATCCTCGTCCGTTCCTCCTGTAGTTGAGACAATGCTCCCTAGATAAGTGAAGTGAATGAAGTAACCTCTTTCAAATCCCTCCCGTTGATGGTGATTGGCGCTGGATGTTGTTGTTGTTGTTGTTGCTGGTTGGTTATTTTCATAACCTCCGACTTTTCTATGTTCACCTGGAGTCCTGTCTTTGCTGCTTCTTCGACCAGTTTGTCGGTTTTCGCTTGTAAGTCTTCGATTTTGTGTGACATAAAACATAAATCATCCGCGTAATCCACGTCTTCTAGGTTCTTCACGTCGGTCTAGGATATCCCTGTCTTCTCGTTTCCCACTGTCTGACGCATAATCCAGTCCACCACAATTAGGAATATCATTGGTGATAATAGGCAGAAGCCTTGTCTGACTCCTGTGTTTACTCAAAACGCTTCGCTGAGTTTTCCGTTGTGCATCACTTGACATGTGGCGTTGTCGTACAGCTGTTGAATAAGGTTGATGGATATCTGAGGTACGCCGTAGTACTCCAGTAGTTTCCAAATTACTTCGCGGTAAACGCTGTCGAAGGCCTTCTCAAAGTCTATAAAGATGAGGTAGAGGTTTGATTGCCATTCTATGCTTTGTTCGATGATAATGCGTAAAGTTGCAATTTGGTCAGAACATGATTTGCCTTTCCTGAATCCAGCTTGTTCTGGTCGGAGTTCTGTATCCAGCGCGTCCTTGATCCTCTCCAGGATGATGCGACTCAGGATTTTACTTGGCGTCGACAGGAGCATGATTCCTCGCCAGTTCTTGCAGAGTCCCAGGTCGCCCTTCTTTGGTAGTTTCACCAGGTAACCTTTCCTCCAGTCAGTAGGCACCTTTCCCTCTTTCCAAATCTTTTGCAATAATGGAGACAGCATATCTGCTGTCGTTTCTGGGTCCGCTTTCAGTGCTTCAGGAGGTATTCCATCTGGTCCAGCTGCTTTTCCAGCTTTCAGAAGCTTGATTGCATTCAAGACTTCAGCTTTCGTTGGAGGATTGGTGTCAACTTGCAGTTGTGTACGTGCTGTTGTTGGTATTTCTGGACGGGTTGTAGGTGGTGGTCAGTTCAAGAGTCCTTTGAAGTGATCCGCCCATTGTTTAATCTGTCTTTCTTCCTTGGTGATTGGGTTCCCTTAGCTGTCTTTCATAGGTTTCACTTGTGTTGATCTTTTCCCGGATAGACTTGGTTATCTGATATAATGTCCTCAGGTCCCTTTTGCCTGCTGACTTCTCAGCTTCAGTAGCCAGATTGTCGCAGAATTGTCTTTTGTCCTTCCTAGCACTCTTCTTCACTTCTTTGTCCAGTGCTGTGTAAGTTGAACTCAGCGTCTCTTTCTCTTGTTCGTCTTTGCATTGAATCATTTTCTCTTTCACCATATATTCATATAGGAAATATCTAATATTCCTATACAGCATTACAAATTCTAGCTTACTTAGAATAGTTTTTTAGAAAATGCCAGTATTTGGAGAGTAGAAAGACATTTCCTACTAGTTTCTCATCGTGTTGTTTACAAATTCTTTACAGCAGAATTGCTTCGATTTTTTTTATTGTTTATTATACCTTGATTCCACAGTATTTGCTACAACTATGGGATTTTCAACATGTGATATCGGTAGCCTAAATTTAGCAGGCCGGCGATCGAACCCCGGACCATGTGAATGGTCGGTGAGCGTCCTAACCGCTGTGCCACAGACACACAGCAATCAAGACACCTATAAAAACGATAACTTTAACTAGCTTGAACTGTTTCACTTGTAACCAAATGAGTCATGGATTTATCTCAGTAACACTCTCGGTCGGTCGATCGGTTTTCAACATAGAACTTTGCACATATCTGCGGCAGTTCAAGTCGCCACACTCCATGTAGCACACAAAGCAAGAGAAGAAATTAGGAGAAATGCATAATATAGACAGTAAACAGAGGTGTGAGACAAAGGAATAGTAATAACGAAGAACAAAACAGTTTCACTGGAAATCATGAGTCACAAGGAGTGGATGCATCTGCGCCACTGAGAACGATTTTGAGCCATGTCACCAATTGTCTGCAACCATTGGTTTTCACCGTCCCGAGGACCCCAACCAGGAAGTCTACACCTTCCTACGTGGCTTAGACTAACTGTTGTAGATTTCATTGACTAGTGCCATGTTTTTGTTTGACCGCCGCTAGCTGTTTTCCAGCCTGGCCCTATATCAGCTAACATTGCCCATTGTCGAGGAAGGCGATGACTAGACATACGTAGCACATGTCCTAACCATCTCAGTCGATGTAACTTCACAGTCTCGTCTATTGACTTCCCCGCCTTACCTAGCACTTGACGCCTAACCTGAGTGTTAGTGAGTGTTCAGTAACACTCTTAGAAGCATAACACCAAGTATTGACATGATAAAATGGGATCTATTCTCAAGTTCATAGATATGCAGTCGGACTTTCCACGCCGTATACTAACATTACTAAAAGTGATCCATGAAACGAAACCGATCTTTTGCCAGTTAAATAAAACTACATGTGAAACAAATAGTGATTTAAGGCAGATCAATTGATACAAAACAAAGTTAGGTCAAATATGAGTTATCCTGAAGAACTAACCAGATTAAAGACACTATAAGCATAATAACACCAAAAACGTTTACAATACAAATAATACAGCAGCCAAGTGACATATTTCAGTGCATTAAAGAGAAACTAAAGCAAAAAGAGGCACACCTTAGAAACTGTTTCTTCTATTTTGAAAAAAGGAGTTACTACTGTGTCCGACCGTGGATGTTTTTCGTTCATCATAGAGGTTGTGATTCCTTTTTGAGGGCTAACAAACGGATTTATTGTTGACATTTGATGCTCAGGGAACTTGTGATTTTGACTTTTACAATGATTTGAATCAGTATCATCCTGGAAATAAAATTGAAATGAAAACAAAGAGTGTTTTAGGAAATATGCAACACGTGAATACATTAGGGAAAAAAAACTTTCCAACTTCAGGTTTACAACGAAATAAGTTTTTTTTTTAAATATGTTTTGATGCATTCAAAAAAGTAATCGTTTTGGATTACAACCTTTGAGAAAGAATGATTAAAGACTTGTTTCCCAGCAGTCTTTACCAATGTAATCGTTAATCATCAACACATCGGGTTTAACCGATCCACTTTTTCAAAATACTTCTTCCTCGGGGGTGACAACATAATGCTTGACTTAAAATTTCACCATAGCGACAGATCTATGCAATAAATGATTCCCGTTGCACACTCCGAAATAGTCAAAAGCACAATACCGAATAACTGTTGAGAAAGGAAAACTTAATGAATGATTTAAATTAATTCAAATGCTGGAACAACCTTCTGACTCAATAACTTTATGTAATCAGGCAGTTAGAACTCATTTACTCCATGCCAGATTATGACCTACATTTATTGTACCCGGTCGACAATTGATATCTTGTAGTGGTGGTCGGGCTTCAATACCATAGTGACCTAACAAGCTAAACTCCCTAGGACTTATCTACCTACCTGCAGGTCCTATCATATCAGGAAGGTTGTTTAGACAGCGGTTGGACTAAAGGCAGTTACTATGGGGTACATGGCCCCCAGAATCTAATCGGATCAAATGAAGTATAAATCTGCATTGGTCACCTGCAACCATGGGGACGTAGCACCCGACGCTGCTCCGCTGATTTGCAGATCAGACTCCAAGTCAAAGTCTCACGGGGTGGTCCTTTAAGACAGCCACCTGCTTCAGTTTGGGAGCCCGAGCAGTATCTCAGCCCTCATACAATCAATGCAATAGAGCAACAAAGTGTCCTGCGTAGTTGAGCTAGAGCCGAAGCTGCATTACTCAGTTGGATCCCCACTAAGTCTTTTTTGTGTTGTGAGGTTAGACAGCTATACGAGAATAAGAAGTATTCAGATAGAGAGGCAGTGACTATTTTGTCATCTCTACCTATACACCGACGGATTGTAGCTAGATTTCAATTAAGGATGAGTTTTACTGTTGACTGAAATAGGAGCGTCAGATAAAAATCGTAGAGCTGGCTGGGGACTCCAATGCACAGGTCGGCCATCCAGGCTCACAGAATAATCGTCCACGTGCTCAGTGAGGTTTACATGGTCACAAAACAGATAATGAGGCCATCTTCTGCAGTGTTCCGCAGAACACAAACTATTTCTAGCCGTCACTGACTTCTGGAATAGCCATCAACGTAGCGCTACCTGACATCCTCCCTCTAACAATCATGCCTAGACTCACATTGACCACATCGCTGTTACTTTACGACGGCATGGATGAATACAAGACTGCCACACCCTCTGGAGCACATGACTCCATTACCATAGTGCGTTAATGTGAACCAGGTTCGCCTTCTGTTTTGGTGGGGTTTAAAAACGGTGTCATCTAAATGTTGATGTGAGGAAACTGGTATCACCTGCTACCTCTTTCAAATACAACACTGAGTTTCAGTGATTGCCTGCTAGCAACCCACCAGGTAGCATAGATGAACACTGGCTTCATCTACAAGGTGCCAAGCAAATAAAGACTGTAACCACGTGCGGCTTAAAATGATGCTCCGCTAAAAATCACTGGGTGTGTGCGAGTTCCTTGCAACTCCTCGATCAACGCGCGGTGTGTTCCCGCTGGCAGCAACTACAACAATATGCGAAAGGCACTTCCTAGACATTGTTTACGTAAGGACCGCGAAGGTTGGTGGTCGGAACCTGCAGGTGACATGGAGTCAGCTGCCGCATCTGGAAACAACCAGAAGCTCGTCAAGCTCATCCAAGCCACTGGCGGCAAGAAACAGGGTGTCAACGAGACGGTCTGTGACACAGACAGCACGCCAATTACCAGTCTCAAAAGACGCCTGGAACGCTGGGCAGAGAACTTCGAGAAGCAATTTACCTGACCAACAGATCTAGTATCCACCATCATCAGCTCAAGTGCTCCTCGGTCGAACAGTACCGACCCATCAATAGAAGCGGAGGTCCACAAGAAATTCCAAGTACTGAAACACCAGCCTCAGATAACCTATACCCGACTCTATTTAATGATGCCGGCGAGACTCTCCTCACGGCTTTAACTGGATTATTCACCAACGTATGGGACATTGAGGACGCACCATCAATTTGCAATGAGGTAATTATCCTCTCCATCTTCAAACAAGAACACGTTATACATGGAACAATCACAGGCGGATTAGTTCCCCATCAGTCGTATCTAAAATAATCGCTGCCGTCTTGCTTCGTAAGCTGTGCAAATCATGTGTGAAACTCATTCGCGAGGAGTGACATGGGTTTCGTTAGGGTCGTAGATGCATTGAATATGTCCTCACGCTTCGTCGGTTGTTACAACATCGTCACACATATTCCAGGCCAACAATCGTCGCGTTTCTTGATATACCACGGCTCCCTTCGATTCATTCGACAGAACAGCTCTCTGTAACTGTCTGTTAAAAACACACGTACATAAGAAGTTTGTCAACAACCAATAGACCCCTCAACAGAAACACCTCACGTAGGGAGACAACATACAACCAACTATCATCACTGTTCCCAACCAACACTACGGTTAGATACGGTTGTCCAATCTCTCCCTTCCACTCTAACTTTGCCACTGATGACATTCTGCAGTCACTTATGAAGGACATGTGTCAAGGTGGTGTAGATCTACACCTGCAGAGAGACTTTTCCACCTCGAGTACGGAGACGATATCGTCCTACTGTGTGACAGCATGCAGGCTCCCTAAGTTGCACTTAATCAGTTGACCATCAGTGTTTGCAAGCATGGTATATGTTTAGCGCCGTCTATGTGCAAAGTACAGTTGCACCACTGGAAGCAAGTCTTTACCTGCAATCACCCGTGTAGGGGAGCCGCTTGAAGTTGTCGATAACTTCAGGCACCTAGGTAATCGTGTGACTACTGGCAGTGTGATGGAAGAGATGTCCATCTGTATCATGCAAGCTAGAGTGACATACGTTAACTTGAGCCACCTCTGGCGACGTCGCCATGTTAGCATGGTAGTCAAAGGTCAGGTTTACAATGCTTTGGTTAGTATCTCTTGCTCTACACCTAGGAAACCTGGCTTCTTTGAGGTGGGGATGTGCGGCAACTACACGTTACGTTCATTTAAGCGTTTACGTTCATTTCAGCTCCCTTGCTCTTAACTAACACCATGCATCTTCAAATATTTGCCAGCATACAAACTTGCGACTGTGACTAAGGATTAGGGTATCCAAAAATCGGGCTGTAAGATGCAGAAAGATGTATCTGTAATCTTGAAGGAACTCATATCTCTTCAGAGATTCGCCTTGCTGACGAGAGCCAAAATGCACGACAGCTAGGTCCAAGGCTTCCTGTTGACCGCCCTTAACCACCTAACAATAATTTAGAGTGTACCGTGATGGTAAACTACCTTGTGTGGTGGCTACATTACAAACTTGACCAACAGAATTCAGTCAGTACCAACACCAAGGATTATAAGGATGACATTGGTTACTACCAAGTGTCCAATAAAATGATCATAAGTATGATAGGCAGGAATTCCAGTTTGTGAAAATGATGGTTAGTTTCATCCGGGTATCTCACTAAACCATCATTGCTGTGACACTCCACCTACATTTCGATCCAAAGCAGGTGATAAAATTCAGGTTGAAACAAATTAGACAAACCATCTGCCTAATACATTAGATGTTAGGCTATCAGACGACTGTTACTTAACTCCAAGGTAAAACAAAATACCATTTCATAAAATTAACAGAACCTGTGGTAGTTATTAGTGAAAAAATATATAAACATTGCAAAAGTCACAAACACAGAAAGAGTTCTAGTGAGGAGTCGTGACCAGTGAGGTTCATCCAGTCAAATGTGAGGATGGATTTCCCACCGATGACAGTGGTTGGTGATTGCGCTGAATCATGGCCATTGAACGGGTCTCAGCGGCTGAATGGTATACGAGCTTGCCTTGTAACCGGAAGGTCCTGGGTTCGAACCCTGATAGGTGAGTGTGAACTGCCGGTGATCCCCAAACTACGACGAAACAGCTGTCCAGTGGCTGTCTGGTTTTTAATGGTTCTCTAACTGATATCAATCCGTAGTCAAACCCGAAAACATAGAAATTCACCACAAAAAGCAAAGAAACAAAATTGTAAAAGAGGCACATACCTTAACTAATACAATATTATTATTATTAACTCTCTACAACTGCGGTCTCGGTCAACACTAGATCTGTATATTCCTCTGAAATCAAATCTGATATTGCTTCCATCATATTGCTATTGTCACAAAATTGTCCTAATATTTCTGTGGGTGGCGCCATATCTAATACACTGGATGGGTTTAAATCCGAATCATCGTAATTCTAAAATGAAATTGAAACAGAAAAACCTGAGGTCATAGAAACAAAAATCGGTAAAACAACAAATTAAACGCTGCAATTACACAAATAAATGAGGATTATAATAACTGTACAATACATTCCCTAAATCATCTGTTTTATGATTACATATATATAATATATTACGAATATACAATTATCCATTCAGGAAGTAAGTCCATTTGCACGTGTCAACCAATGTCTTAATAACTTCATATTTAGGAAAACAAAAAGTGCATAAAAAATGAAGTTGTAAATGTGAAAGGCAAGAAGTTTTCCAACATCATAATACAGCTGAAGCAAAACAAACGAACGAACAAGAAAGTTGACAGAAATCACGATTCATACTTTTAAAACATTATCTGAAACAACCTTGATTCATCCTTACTTTAAGCTAATCAAAAAAATAATAAAATAATAATAAAATTAAGCAATTATTTAACACAAACTAACCAGTGCTCACCCTATGATTCGTTTTCCGTTGGTGGCGTAAAAGTGATCCTCTATGACGAAAAGGAAATGAACATGTGTCGCAAATAAAGACAGAAGTAGAAGATACTGTTGTTGACTTCTTCGGTGTTTGAGATAAATGTTTCTGTTGTTTACTCTGGGGAAATAAATCAAAAGTAAAAACAGATTATGAATGTCTTTTTTTTTGTAAAAGTGAAGTGAATGAGTGTTCTCATAGTGTTAAAAGAATATAAACTTTTATTTTTATTTTTGATTACAGCTTGATTCCACACAGTACTTTTTTGGTAGAAGTATGGAATTTTCAGCATGTGATATCGGTAGCCCAAATTTCGCAGGCCGACCATAGATATCGGGTGTGCGTCGGCAGGTGATCGAAACCCGGACCATGTGCATGGTCGGCGAGAGTCCTAACCACTGTGCCACCGACGCACACGCTAACGATAGTAATTTGGATGTTCATTAAAAGAAGAAGAAGAGAGAGAGAGAAAAAAAATACCTACTTCCAATGAAGCAATTTTATCTTTTGATTCAATTCGTGAAGATTCAATAAATTCCGATTGTAAATTTTTTCCAGTTTCTAAATTTGGAATATTTTTGTTTGGAGTAGTAGAAGAAGATTTCAGTTTCTCAGACAGCTTCGATAATGTTTCATTATCCTCATCATCATCATCATCATCACCTTCACCGGTAATTGAATGCCTCGAGGTCTACATGTGAAATATGAAAACATTCACATAACAATAGATTTTTTTATTTAATATTTTACTCTGGTTGTGACAATCGAAATTTTCTCTTCCTTTAGTAAACATTAGAGAAATAACTATCCCCATTTGAATATTTTATGAATTTTATGCTAGATAATTTGGTTTTGTGCAACTTGTTAGCAGCCATAGGGATCTGTAACCCGCGAAAAAGACTGATCTTCCCCTCGAATTTGTACCATCCATGGGGTAGACAGAAGTTGCTTAGCACTTAAGACTAGACGGCATATTCATTAGTCCCTAATGGTCAATTAGTATGTATGGATTATTCTACGTATATTCACTTTGTAGTATAATTTCGTATTTTAGCCTGTTTAGATTGGTGTCATAGCCTCATAGATTAGTGTCATTTACAGCTCCATCCATCCTGGCTTTGATTCCTCCAAGATTAACATAGATAGTAGTTAGTTCCAGCTTAAAGGTATTTTTCATACAACCTAAATTTATGGAAATTTGTCATTCCTGTTTTTCTAGGTCTATTTTCAAACAAGACAAAGAAAAGAAATCGAAAATACTGTTGAATCCTTGAACAGTGCCCAAACCTGAATTATTTAAGATAAACACAGAGAAGTCTAAGGTGAGATCAAGCCATTTAAAGCAATTTCGCCCACATCTTTTGTTATACAACTGGAGCTCTAGCAACATATACGGGGAAAAGTTGGATTTCATATTTATCCACGTTTACTAACATGCCCTACGTGTTTATTTTTTGCATAGTAAACTATAATGTAATGTTTTTATTCTTTGTGATATATTTTCAAGTCTTATTTTTCTTGTTTCCTATCAATTATTTTCAAATGACTATTCATGACTTGGACGTTAGCGGCACAGCAGTAGAATGCGCGCCAACCACGCAAGTGGTTCGGGATTCGATCCCCGACCAACACACTCCTTTACCTGGCTCACTAAGCCAGTAATAAGACTGGTAAAGAGGGAAGGTTGGGCATGAGGCTAGCAACCCCATCTCGTAAGACTAAACACTACTGCTACCGAAACTTCAAAGCTCTGGGGCTTGAAGCTCTATGTTCCACTGGGGACGTAAAGGAATAAAATTTAAAATAAATAATAATATTCATCACTTAAATAATTCGTTGTCAACATTTTCGATTATGTAAGATTATTCAGTTTTCCACACACATACACACAGTTACTTCACATAAACTTTGATTCCCATTTTGTTACTAACTGAGAGTGACCTCTGACTTCTGCTGTCAATTACCGCTAAATAACAGTACAGTTTTGAAGAAGAAAAGTTACAAATGAAGATCTCTTCGCTGAATTATATGTTTTGTTGCTGTTTTTTGTTTTTGTTTTAATTTTACGTAATGCTGAAAAAGGAATTCGACAATAAACAAGTGACTAGATTCCATCACAAAGACTTTCACAAAATGCATGACCTATAATGAAGGTAACACTACCTTAAAATGCAAACAAAGTTGAGAAGTCACTCTGTGTTTGAACTTAAAAGTCATAAAAATAAACAGTTTATGAAAACAGAAAAGTAAACAGAAGTTGCAAATGGACAAAGAAGTGAATTTTTAAGTCAACATAAAGTAAATATTGTAATTGTGTATTTAATTAAAGAAAACTATTAAGTAATAATTACCTCAAGCAACTCAACAACTTCGTTATTGTTTGAAACAGGAGGATTAACCAGCACCGACTTTTCACACTCGTCTGATACAACATCTGGGATTATATTTCCTACGGGTTCACTGTCACATTTGTCTGGTTCTTTCATAAGAGATTCATTCTTCATAGCATTTAACTTCATAGAAATAAAGAGAGAAGAACACATAAGTAGACAGAAAAGTTTTAATACGAATATCTTAAAAAAGGAAAAATTTTCTACAAACTTTATAATCACGACTATAAACGACGTTATGAAGCAACCCTATAATTACCTGAATATGAATTGCATTACCGACCATTTATGGTCAGACGAATATAACAGTAGTATCAAAGCGTTTCGCACTGTTAGCAATGTACAATAATTCAAAATTTAATATATCAAACTCTCACTATCCGACATATAAAAGTATCTGAATGAACGAGATTTTCGATTACCTTCATGCTTTCTTCGAACAACGAATGCAGTCACACAAGCTCCTTAAAGTTTCACAAAGATACGTTTTACGCATAAATAAATCGAAATTCGAAAAAAGGACTAACAAAAAAAGACATTTTCACGAATTTGTTACACGGATTACATCTTTAATTACATATCATATAACAATAGGCAATGTTATTAAAACTAATAATTTTTAAAAACCAGTTGCGGAAAACATAGACATTACGTCGACAACTCAGTTAGTATTATTATTATTATTAAGTGGAACAAACGGCCTCAGAAGCATATATCCATTGCAGTCGATTCTCTGCTACAGTTTTTAACTGGCTACACGAGTCCTCATAAACTTTCACTTCCTATTCACGTGATTTCGAATGTCTAACCCACCACTTTTTATTTCAGTCCACTTGCAAGGCCTGGTATGTCCAATCAAACTCTATTTCCTTCTGCATACTCGCCAAACAATAGGTTCTTGGCTACCTGTCAGAGTATTTTGTTATTTACCCTTTCTGGCCGGCTATCCGATCCTCCATAACTGAGAGAAGACAGCCATTGATGAAAGTATGCAGTCTGTTGAAAGTGTTTCCGGTAACACGAAAAGTCTGCGAAATATAAAGAATTACTGACTTGATATTGGTGTTAATAAATTCAACTCTTGTTCCTTCTATTCAATCATGTAGACTACCGTAATGAAAGCCTGTCTTACTTTCCAAATCCCATCCTTGCTGGCTGGCTCTGACATCCTCATATGTGATGTAGCCTGTAGTTCAAATAAGTGAAAGAGACGACTTCCTTTAGATTTTTTCCGTTGGTGGTGATTGGTGCTTCTTGTTGATGGTTAGATATCTTCATAAACTCGGTCTTACAGGGTCATTGTGTCGGTCCGATCAGTGTTTATCTTCTCAATTCCCATGTCCACCGTAATCAGGAAGATCATCGGTGAGTGTTAGATAGTACTTAACAGAAATAAGAGACGCATTAGCATAGAATAAACTAGACCACAGTTGTGTGTGTGGGGGGGGATGGAATTTTATGCGATGGAAGAACTTATTCTAAAAATTTTACCCCCTTAATAAAGCGAAAATCAGTGGAAAGTAACGGCAGAGATGCGAGTGCAATGGATATCAGCTAGTAGGAAGTTCTGTGTTCAATTTGGAAAGCACAAAAAATCAATAATACTAGTCACAATAATAAAAAGTTAAATCCACTGTTACTGAGGGTCATCACTTCAAATGCTAGATGATTTTAAAACTGTGCAACACTATTTGCAATAACTTTATAATGACTGAAACAATGTTCTTATCCCCGTTACACTTAGTTTAATTAAATTAGTAAGGAAATATTTCAACTGACGTTTAATGAATTCAGACTTATCCTAACAGACCGAAATAATTCAGTTTTTACTATAATTAAATATTTTTTTTAAAAGTTAGGTAACAGAACTGAAATTTAAGAGGGTGTATGTTCATGGGCATTAACATTTGCGGGCGCGAAATCTATCTAATCCACCAAAGCCAGGCAGATTGGATAATTTCTCTATCTCTCTCTCTTTCCCTCTGTCCCTAATCCTCTCATTTTGAATGCCACCAAACAATTAAAAACCGAAAAAAACCAAACATCAATTTTACACAAACTAGCTAAGGCTTACCTTATGTTGCTTTCCGCGCATATGAAGCGAAAGTAACCTCCGAAGACCATATTCCACTGAACATGAGTCACATCTGAATAGAGGAGAAGAAGACTTTGTTATCGAAAATTCTTTATCTGTTGCATTCAATCCACTAGGTGACCGGAAAAGCGAATTATCACTTTCATTCTAAAAAAATGTTAACGAAATGGAAAACCGATTAACAAAAAGAAAAACTCCAATAATGAAATAAGGTTAATAAGCTTTATTCACTATAATAACAGGTAAAAAAGGTTTGCTTGGCATGGATGTATTGATGTTTCAATCATCTCCAAAATTTTGAATACTTCCACCAGCATTCATATCATCAAAATTTTTCTCAAATAAGCCACAACTCGGTTTACAATGAAAGCGGTAAATATTTCTTCCTTTCTGACCTGACATATTTATAACACATTTAAGCTGGCAAACCAATAGAAATTATTTAAACAGGAGGCATTACTAATCACCTTCCCGTTATTATTAATCTGTTCATCCATTCTAAGGATAGAATACAAGCAAAAAACCCTGGAATAACACACGAGTGGGAAACTCAAAGACTCCAACAGAACCTAAACAGTAGTCACACATTGATTCATAGTCTAATAATTTACACAAACTTTTGTCATCTAAAAACCATGAACCCAAAAACCTTCATCACAATGCGAAACATCCAGATCAGATTTAACACCAAGCAACACCTTTTCATCACCTCCAATTCTCAAAGTTCTCCGGATAACCACATATCAGTACACAGAATAAAATCCATCCAATATATCACAAAGTAAATATATCCATACAACACCCTGCTATAGCAAATAACTCCAACACCTCTGACATCATAACAACCAAATACATGATAACCGAAAATTATAAATACTCACTAGATTACTGTCCTCCGGCTTGTCTTCATTTATCTGTACACGTGAACATTCACTAGCATGATCGGAACCAACAAAGGCAAATTGTTCCTCTCCTACCTTCGAAGACGGACTACACATTCTTTCACCTTTGGCTAATTTCTTTGACGAAGTACGACGTATCATCTAACAAACACACAATAACAAATCAAATATAACTATCGCAAACCATCCTTCATATAATTATATTCAACATTACAGTTGTCTGTAAAACCTATCTAACACATTCGACAAAATAAGATAATTCAACAAACCTTCGCTTTATCCGTAGACGTTCGCATCTCGCGTACACGCGTTCTCCTCAGTGTACGAACTGATGAATCAGTGTCTTCTCCAAGGGATTCACTTGACTTTTGCTCACTAACACTCCGTTCATTCTCGACATCACGTGAAGCTTTCGTTTTAGACGTCGAAGGAGTTATTGAGTCCTGGAGTATAAAAAACACAGCACATCGATCTTACTATTCGTGTCATTCTCAGTGCATGCTACAACTGACACAATTAACCACTATTCACCTGGAACATTTCATCATGCTTTCTTTTCAAAACCAAAATATTCAAACCACAAATTAAGATTCACACTACACTAAGGATGCCTACACACACACACACACACATGTATACAAATAAATTAACTATCAGAGCAGCTATGAGCAAAACTTTAACAACAAAATCTATAGAGAAAAGAAGGTGTCACAAACAACTAAACTAGTACATGTTAACCGAAATCGCCTACCTCGAATATATCACTAAAATCTTCACTCGTGTCACACACTGATTTTAGCGGTGTCCGTGGTAGGCAACTTTTGTGAGAACTTTCTATACAGGATGAAACGTCTTTCGCATCATCATGACTCGCGAAGATATCAGACATCTCATAAGACGAATTCTCCATTACATGATTGTTGGATGTATCACATTTCTATATGTGCAAAAAGTATCAGAAAATATACAAATTACAACCAATCACAATGATAGAAAATACAAACACACTATGACTAACAGTCTGTCTATTAGTCATTTTATGAGAAAAGATATACTGTGAGAAACACAATGATTCTATAATCAACACACGTGTAGATGTCGCTTATTGGTCTGGGGTCTCAGCTTTCAACCAGTGGGTAACGGATTCGAACCTTATACGATCTCTCTTTGTAAGCCGCGGACACACGCCCAAGTCGTCGTCTCCTATTTGGGTTCCACTGAAGAGCCTGGCGTGCGAATTCACTAAACGGTGACCTCAGAGCGTGAACAACCTTTCTCCATTTTAATATACGTATTTGTTAAGTGATAGGTTATTGATCGGCTCGTTGCACTACCAGAGTTCCGTGTTGATTATCCTTCCCTGCGGTATCTGCTCTTCAGTATGGAGCAGTGGCGGCTGTTGATAACCGTCTGCAGCAGCTTGTCGGAAATGCTTTTCGTGATACTCAGGTTCACTGAACCATATAGAAACATTGATTGACTTGACATTAGTGTTGAAAATCCTAACCCTGGTCTTTATACTTAGTGCGGTAGATTTCTGAATTTATTTCAGGTGAATGTTGGTCTGTCTTTCGTTTCTGGTCCCTCCGTTGACATCCTCATTGGTGTGTTCTACAGTTGAAAAGACGTTGCCCTTATAAGTAAAAGAGGTGACTTATTTCAACTTCTCCAGTGATAATTACTGGTGCTTCTTCTTGTTGGTGGCTAGGTATCTTTATCACCTCTGTCTCCCATTTATCCACTTGAAGTCCTTTGGTCAATGATTTTTCTGCCAACCTGTTGCTTTTCACATGTAGATCTGCAAGTTTCTGTGACATTAGACATAAATCGTCCAAGAAAGTTCGAATCTTCTAGAGTCTTCTTGTTGGCACAACGTATTAATGTCGTCTAGCTCCCCACCGCCTACAACATCGCATAGGCCATCACAATCACGAGTGTTATCAGTGGTAGTACGCAACCTATATTAACAACAAAAGCACCGCTAAGTATTCTGTAGTATATCACTTGACATTTGACGTCGTCAGATAGCTGTTGAATGAGGTCAACACAGTATTGGGTCACGCCGTAGTGATGAAGCCGTCTCCGAAGCACTTCACGGTCAACGCTATCGATGTAGTTCACGTAGAAATTTGACTGTCATTCTAAGTTGCACTCAACGGGACTAATAAAATTATACAGTCAAATTGTGTGGATACGATTTCGGATGAAAATATGCTGATGTGATAAGGTGAGTAGAATTCAAAAGATCAAAAACTATGTCCAATATGAAATTCAGTGAAAATACGGGAGGGGAAACAAAATGATGATGTCAGAAGACAAAGAGTTAATAAGGAGTGTTAACAAGGGAATTTAAATCCAACAACGGATTACTTTTGAACACATAGCTTAGATTTCAGATGTTTAATTGCAATGACTTCATCACACCACAGTGGACTCGGGTTTTTTGTCTCTTAACCATTTTGAATGCTTCTGGTGCCTCCCACTCAGGATCCTGTGTCTATCAGATGTTTAGGACATTGACGAGTTTAAACTATTCGGTCTTTTTAATCGAACGCCTTTTAGTACATTTTCAAAGAATTTGATATAGGCCCTTCTTTATGTTCCTCCAATGTAACTGCTGCCGTATTGACACGTGATCAGATATACACAGTTGGAATTATCATACAAGGGGTGTTTGTTAACCCTTGTCCCGACCGACAACTGCTATCTTCTAGTGGTGGTAGGGCTTCAACACCACAGTGACCCAACAAGCTAAACTCCATGGGACTTATCTGCCTACCTGCAGGTCCTATCATGTCAGGAAGGTTGTTTGAACAGCGGTCAGACTAAAAGCAGTTACTATGGGGTACATGGACTCCAGAATCCAATCGGATCAAATGAAGTATAAATCTGCATTGGTCACCTGCAACCAAGAAAACATAGCACCTGACGCTGCTCCACTGACTTGCAGATTAGACTCCAAGTCAAAGGCTCGCGAGCTGGTCCCTTAAGACAACCACTTGCTCGGTCTGGGCGCTCGAACAGTATCTCAGCCCTCATACAATCAATGGAATGAAACAACGAACTGCCCATAAAACTATTCTCATGCTCATTACAACGCTACTGAACATTAATGACATTTCAAGCGACGCATTTCTTTTCACCCTTATTTATATCTTCATACACAGACTCCTGTGTTTTCCTTTTGCTACGCTTGGCGTCTTCACTTTCCTCAGCTTTTCGCCTTTGTCCGAATACTCAGCCTATCTGTGTCGTTTCCAGATGTTAACGAGTAGTCTTCAAAATGGTTGTCCCCAGTGCAACATCTAACACAGATATTCTGAAATTGCGTGCCACGTTCAAGCTGGCCAACTACAATGTTCGCAAAATGATGCAAGTCAAACAACACGCAGGTCTGGTTATAACACTAGAAAGCCTCACTATCGATGTCTCTGGCATTTCGGAAACCCGCATTCAAGATTCCAGTGAAGTGCTTAAATTATACTCTTCATCTGAAAGTTCGAATAATATGTACCACCTGCGCTTATCCGGGGACCCTGTGCCGTCCGCATCCGGCGTAGCTGTTGTCGGCATCACACTAAGCTCTAGAGCCGAAGCTCCATTACTCGACTGGAACCCCATTAACAGTTGTTTATGTGGTGTGAGGCTGGGAGGTGACACGAAGGTATGAAGTGGTAGGCCAGATAGGTGGTGCCTGTTTGTTGTCTCTGCCTAAACAACGATACATTGCAGCTCGCATGCAATTAAGGATGCGTTCTACTACCAACTGAGTCATCTCTTCAAACAGGCACGTCGAAGAGATATAGCAGTGTTAGCTGGAACTTCAATGCACAGGTCGGGCATCTAGGCTCAGAAGAGAGTCGTCTCGAAGGTCAGTGCGGTCGATAACTTCATGCACCTAGGTAATCGCGTGACTACTGAGAGTGTGGTGGAAGAGATGTATATCCATACCATGCAAGCTAGTGTGGCATACGTCAACTTGAGCCACCTCTGGCACCGTCGCGACGTTAGTCTGGCTGGCAAAGGTCGAGTTTACAATGCTCTAGTGCGTGCTGTCTTTCTCTACGCCTGTGAAACCTCTCCTCTCTGAGCTGAGGATGTGCGGCGACTCCGCGTATTTGACCGTCGCTGTGTCTGCAGGATTTCTTGCGTTGGATGGAATCATCGCGTGAGTAATTCTGAGGTCCGGTGGTGTCTGTTTGGATGCAGTGGAGATCACCATTCGTTGAGTGTCGCCATTTGGCAACACCGGCTTCGGTGACTTGGAGATGTGTTGCAAGTGTCATCCGAGACGCTTCCGTATAGGTCTCTGTTCACTAGGCCAGGGACGGGGTAGGAAAAGCGGAGAGGTGGTCAGCTCATGATCTGACGTCGTGGAATGAAGGATATTTGTGTTAGGTTAGCATCGGTTGGTGTGTCACGACTCCCTGGCTGGTGTCCGACAGACAGCTCGAATCGGTGGCCCGAAACGTTATCGGATATGGCAAAGAATCTCAATCAATGGCGACGAGCTGCAATTTCCTCCTTTCTTCCCTTTCAGTCGGTAATTGACTAATGTTGTTTGAACTTGTTAAATATGACTGTTTCCCTTCCAGATAAAGTACTTCATCCCTTCTCTACCTCTATTTTTTACTTTTAATCTGTGTTGTTTTATTATTATTGTGTGGCGCATCTTCTTGGTGGCATATTGTACCAAGATATTTTGTGTGTTTAAATAAATAAATAAGTTAGCCATTGTCTGAGCAAACGAGCAGGACATTCAGGGTAGAGAGATTACTTTGCAGCCAGATAAGTCTGTGTCAGTGCTATGCTTAGACGTTTATTTATCATTCCTATAATATCACCTACATTTGAAGTCCAGTTGAATAAAAACCGGTTTCTTACCGGCTGTAGTTTAATCTGGATTTTTAAATTTTTCCATACAGTATTTATTGATGAAAGTTTGTGGGTAGCCAATTTCGTCCAGGCATTTATCAGGTAACTTAAGTTCACTGCCCAATTTATCTCCTGAACACATTCGTTTTACTTTACAGAACAGTTTCTTCATCAGTGTTCGCCAAAAGGTGACCAAGCAGCAGCTATTAAATTTTAAATGGGGACCACTTCATGTATCCTTGCAATAAATCGACATTCCGGGTGTCCCATCTTCACTTTATTCAAACCGATTTCCAAAAATCTCAAGTCTTCATCGTTGTGATAGGGTTACCGCAATAAAACATATGAACTATAAGCTATGTGTTCAAAAGTAATCCGTTGTTGGATTTCAATTCCTTTGTTAACATTCCTTATTAACTCTTTGTCTTCCGACGCTATCATTTTGTCCCCCCCCCCAAGCCGCTTTTTCACTGAATTTCAAATTGGATATAGTTTTCGATCTTTTGAATTCTACTCACCTTATCACATCAGCATATTTTCATCCGAAATCGTATCCACAAAATTGTGACTTTCTATGATATCTAATCACTGTATTTTACTATCGAAGATTTCGCGGTCGTCAATGATTTATCTCCAACATGAAAACAAATGTGTTTATTCTTACGACGAACTTTAACTTTAAAAATCTATACCTAAAGTCCTTTTCTAAGAAAACCATTCATTCATTTGTTTCGTTTAACCACAACCTTCATACCACTGCCCATACTGGACGAGACATTCATCACGTTACACCAAATATGTGTTCAACATCGTAGATGATATGTTACATTACACCATACACGTTCGACACAAAACGAGAAATGCTCCGTACCAAAAAGCTCAAATTTACATGTGCAAAATATCTTTCTAAAATATTCGTAGTTCCGAAACCCCATTTTTCACAGGGACCCAAAGGTACCAAAAAATTAGTCGAAATAAACTATTCAATACAGAATCACAACTCAAATTCATCCTACTACATATGTTTCACATCAGATTTAACAGCAAAGATTCACTAATCAGGCAACACCTTCTCATCACCTCCAATTCTCAAAGTTCTTCGGATAACCACATATGAGTACACAGAATAAAATCCATCCAATATATCACAAAGTAAATATATCCACACAACACCCTGCTATATAAAAGAACTCAAACACCTCTGACATCATAACAACCAAATACATGATAACCGAAAATTATAAATACTCACTAGATTACTGTCCTCCGGCTTGTCTTCATTTATCTGTACACGTGAACATTCACTAGCATGATCGGAACCAACAAAGGCAAATTGTTCCTCTCCTACCTTCGAAGACGGACTACACATTCTTTCACCTTTGGCTGATTTCTTTGACGAAGTACGACGTATCATCTAACAAACACACAATAACAAATCAAATATAACTATCGCAAACCATCCTTCATATAATTATATTCAACATTACAGTTGTCTGTAAAACCTATCTAACACATTCGACAAAATAAGATAATTCAACAAACCTTCGCTTTATCCGTAGACGTTCGCATCTCGCGTACACGCGTTCTCCTCAGTGTACGAACTGATGAATCAGTGTCTTCTCCAAGGGATTCACTTGACTTTTGCTCACTAACACTCCGTTCATTCTCGACATCACGTGAAGCTTTCGTTTTAGACGTCGAAGGAGTTATTGAGTCCTGGAGTATAAAAAACACAGCACATCGATCTTACTATTCGTGTCATTCTCAGTGCATGCTACAACTGACACAATTAACCACTATTCACCTGGAACATTTCATCATGCTTTCTTTTCAAAACCAAAATATTCAAACCACAAATTAGGATTCACAATACACTAAGGATGCCTACACACACACACACACACATGTATACAAATAAATTAACTATCAGAGCAGCTATGAGCAAAACTTTAACAACAAAATCTATAGAGAAAAGAAGGTGTCACAAACAATTAAACTAGTACATGTTAACCGACATCGCCTACCTCGAATATATCACTAAAATCTTCACTCGTGTCACACACTGATTTTAGCGGTGTCCGTGGTAGACAACTTTTGTGAGAACTTTCTATACAGGATGAAACGTCTTTCGCATCATCATGACTCGCGAAGATATCAGACATCTCATAAGACGAATTCTCCATTACATGATTGTTGGATGTATCACATTTCTATATGTGCAAAAAGTATCATAAAATATACAAATTACAACCAATCACAATGATATAAAATACAAACACACTATGACTAACAGTCTGTCTATTAGTCATTTTATGAGAAAAGATATACTGTGAGAAACACAATGATTCTATAATCAACACACGTGTAGATGTCGCTTATTGGTCTGGGGTCTCAACTTCCAACCAGTGGGTAACGGATTCGAACCTCACCCAACGCACCGACACGTTTGGTCAGCCCCGGGTGGTATGTATAACCACCCCTCACACAGTTGGTGCACCTTATCACCAATCGCAAGTAGTTGATGAGTAACAATACTTCAGTAGTATAATAGTATAAGGTACACACATCAGTTTAGGTGAATACAGAGCATTTAATTGAAGATGTTTGCAGTTTCTCCAGCTAATGATGGATATGTTCATAACGCCAGTTAATCAAATACACTCCACATTCCCTTAAATTAATCAACCTGGCTCCATAGCTTTAATTCTCTCAATGGTTAATGAGACCAACTTGTAACGTGAATGCGCTGAGTTTGATATTTTGTGGCCCTAGAGACGATCTTGTACGACTGACCGTGGGTAGACTCCTGTCTTTCTTTAGAAATACTTTCATGTAGCCACGAGTTCATACGTCCTACCAAGTTTTATTCACCACCTCCACGCGGCTGGGTTGCTTTCCAAAAAAGGGGAAGTTCGACTGCGGAAGTTTAGCACTCACCCCTGGACAAGATGACTTCAGATCTACCTAGAGCGGACAAAAGACGCTGAATACAAAGCTATGATGAACATGGACTTCAGAATTCAAAATGATTGACTGACGTATAAACCTGGTCACCGGCAATCATGGAAACTGAGCATCTCTAGCGTAGACGTCATATTCGGCTGGCTATCGATTATAGGACGTGTATACTGCTCAGCAGTTCGCTCCGTGCACCTTTATGGCTGTCAGTGAAACATGGCCACTAAAAGTGAAAGACATGAAAAGTCCGGCTAGCTATCTTTGATCATATGTGCCTGCGTTCTATCTCCCGTGTTAGGTCGTATAATAGGGTGAGCAATGTTGAGTTTAGGCGTCGAGTTCTAGGTAAGTGTGTGTGTGGGGGGGGAGTCCATGGATGAGAATGTGAAGTCACATCGGTTGAGATGGTTAGGACATGTGTTACGCATGCATTCCTAGCCACCGCCTTCCTCGACAATGAGCAATGTTAGCTGACATGGGATGGATCAGGTTGGGAAAGAGCTGGTGATGGTTAAAGAAAGATATGGCCTCATCAGTCGGTGAAATCCATAACAGTTAGTTGACGGCAGCCACATAGGGAGGTGTGGACGCCGTTTGGTTGGGGTCCTCAGGATGGCGATGACCAGTGGAGGCTGAAGACAATTGGTGGTATGGCTCGAAACTGTTCTGGGTGAATAGCGCAAATGCAGTCTATCTTTGTGATTTACAATACCCAATAGAACTCTATTCTTCTTCCATATTACTATTCTTTTCCCCTCTCTCTTTTAAATCTCTGTTTACTCTGTTCTCTTGTTTTGTGTGGTACATGGAGTATGGTGACTCAAACTGCTTTCATATCTGTGGAATGTTCTATGTTGAAACCAGTCCGTCAGTCAATCACAGAAATGCAACTCCTAAGGCTGCTTCACTACGTTTTTGGTCAGAATGCAGGATCCAAATGAAAAGGTTCGGGCCTGGTCTCTTTAGAAAACCACCTGCTTCTACCTATGTGTAGACGGTATCGCAGCTCTCACAGAAACCAAGTGGTAACAGTGCATGAGATTACGATTACAAGTACAGTCTAACGGACTACAAACAAACTTTTAGCAACATGTTCGTTTTTGATTTCAGCTTCACACATAAACCTTTGCGTTTTAGTTTTACCGGCTTTACTATCTTTGGCGTCTTCACTTTTGTTTGAAATCTTAACCCATCTAAGCCACCTACAGTGTCCGCACCCTGATGCAAATCGGAAAACAGGAAGGTCTGACTATAACATTAGAAAGCCTCACTATCGATGTCTCCCGCATTTCGGAAACCCGCATTCAAGATCTCAGTGAAGTACCTCGATTATCTTCTCCATCTGAAGGTTCAGTGTGTACCAATTGCACCTATTTAAAAAGCCTGTGGCGTCGGCATTCAGCGTGACTGGTATAGGTGTCGCACTAAGAGCTGGAGCCAAAATTCCACTACTCGAATGGATCGACACTAACAGTCCTTTTGTGTTGTGAGGTTACACGGTTATACGAGAATAAGAAGTATTCAGCTAAGGAGGCAGTGTCTATTAGGTCATTTCCACGTATGCACCAACGGATTGTAGGTCGAATTCAATTAAGGATGAGTTTTACTGTTGACTAAAATAGATTTTCTGAAACACGAGCGTCAGATAGAAATCGTAGAGCTGGCTGGGGACCCCAATGCACAGGTCGGGCGTCTAGGCTCAGAGGAGAGTTGTCTCAAGGGTCAGTGGGGTTTACATGGTCACAGAACAGATAATGGGGCCGTCTTCCGCAGTTTTCCGTAGATCACAACCTATTTCTAGCCATCACTGACTTCCGGAACAGCCATCAACGTAGCGCTACTCGGCGTCCTCCCTCTACCAATCAAGCCTAGACTCAGATTGACCACATCGCTGTTAATTTCCGACGGCGTGGATTACTACAAGACTGCCACACCTTCTGGAGCACACGACTGGCCTCCGATAGTGCTATAGTGCGTGACAGGTTCATCTTGCGATTTGTGGAGTTCACAACAAGTGTAACTTACAGGTTGATGTAAGTAGAATGGGAGTACCTGCTACCTTTGTGAAGTACCAGACTGATTTAAACTCTAGGCTAGCTAGCGATCCTCCAAATAATATAGATGAACATTACACCTGCAGAACTTTATGAAAATGGTAAATAGAGTCGCTTCCGGCTTAAAAGCATGCTGCGCTAAAAACCACTCCATTTTCACAAATTCCTTGAGACTTCTAAATGCGCGCTGGTAAGTCGTAGCACACAGAGAGTATAACAACATGCAGAAGTCCCTTACGCACAAGATTAAACAATCTTCAAGTAAAAACCGCGAAGTTTGGTGGTCACACCGTGCCTGTGAGATAGAATAAGCCCCTCTGTCTGGAAATTGTCGAAAGCTGTTCCAGACCATCCGGGGCCACCCGTAGCACGGATATTGGTGTCAGCTAGACGATTTGTGTGGCAACGGTGTGCCAATTACCAACGTGAAAAGACACCCAAAACGCCGGCCAGAGCACTTCGAAATGCAGATTAGCTGACCAGTAGCGCTCCTGTCCTACATCATTATCTACACTACTCCATGATCGTTCATTACCGACCCACCAAACGAAGCGGACTGAAAATAAATTCAGGGGCTAAAATATTTTAAGACACCTGGCCAAGACAACTTACTCCTAGCTATATTTAAAGATGGTGACGAGATTCGCATCACGGTATTGACTAGACTTTTCAAGAAGATATGGGACATTTAGGACGCACCACCAATTTGCAATGAGGCCATTATCCTCCCCATCTTTAAACAAGAACACGTAATACATGGAACAATCACAGGCGGATTAGTTCCCTATCAGTCGTATCTAAAATAATCGCTGCTGTCTTGCTTCGCAGGCTGTGCAAATCATGTGTGAAACTGATTCGCGAGGAGTGTGATGGGTATCGTTCGGGTCGTAGATGCATTGAATATGTCCTCACGCTTCGTCAGTTGTTACAACACCCTCACACATATTCCAGGCCAACAATCGTCGGCTCCCTTCGATTCAGTAGACAGAACTACTCTCTCCTACTGTCTCGTAAAAACAGACGTACCTAAGAAGTTTGTCAACAACCAATAGACCCCGAACAGAAACACCTTACGTAGGGAGACGGCATACAACCAACTATCATCACTGTTCCCAACCAACACTACGGTTAGATACGGTTGTCCAATCTCTCCCTTCCACTCTAACTTTGCCACCGATGACATTCTGCAGTCAGTTATGAAGGACATGTGTCAAGGTGGTGTAGATCTCCACCTGCAGAGAGACTTTTCGACCTCACGTACGCAGACGATATCATCTTACTGTGCGACAGCATGCAGGCTCCACAAATTGCACTTAATCAGTTGGCCATCAGTGTCTGTAAGCATGGTATATGTTTAGCGCCGTCTAAGTGCAAAGTACAGTTGCACCACTGGCAGCAGTATGTACCTGCAATCAACCGTGTAGGGGAGGCGCTTGAAGTTCTCGATAACTTCATGCACTTAGGTAATCGCGTGACTACTGGCAGTGCGGCGGAAGAGATGCCTATCCGTATACTAAAAGCCAGGGTAGGTCCGTCATGACGTCAGCTGGGCAGTGAAATGTAAGCTTCCCGATGCTTCAGCGAGCGCAGTCTTCCTCTTCCTTTTAATAGGTGAGGGTGTGCAGCGACTCTGTGCAACCGCTCACCGTATTATTCCTTGAGTTCTATCGAATCATCGTGCGAGTAACTCAGATGTCAAGACAGCCGATCGACATGGTGGATGTCAATAATTATTGAGTGTCGTAATCCGCAGCCATAGGAATCCGTGGATATATCTTAACATCAAAAGGCTTCCGAAAGAGTATTTGGTCCTTTAACAAATGTATTCACAGTTACTGATTCCTTAGGCTACATATGTTTCACATCAGATTTAACAACAAACATTCACTAATCAAGCAACACCTTCTCATCACCTCCAATTCTCAAAGTTCGTCGGATAACCACATATGAGTACACAGAATAAAATCCATCCAATATATCACAAAGTAAATATATCCACACAACACCCTGCTATATAAAAGAACTCAAACACCTCTGACATCATAACAACCAAATACATAATAACTGAAAATAATAAATACTCACTAGATTACTGTCCTCCGGCTTGTCTTCATTTATCTGTACACGTGAACATTCACTAGTATTATCGGAACCAACAAAAACAAATTGTTCCTCTCCTACCTTCGAAGACGGACTACACATTCTTTCACCTTTGGCTGATTTCTTTGACGAAGTACGACGTATCATCTAACAAACACACAATAACAAATCAAATATAACTATTGCAAACCATCCTTCATATAATTATATTCAACATTACAGTTGTCTGTAAAACCTATCTAACACATTCGACAAAATAAGATAATTCAACAAACCTTCGCTTTATCCGTAGACGTTCGCATCTCGCGTACACGCGTTCTCCTCAGTGTACGAACTGATGAATCAGTGTCTTCTCCAAGGGATTCACTTGACTTTTGCTCACTAACACTCCGTTCATTCTCGACATCACGTGAAGCTTTCGTTTTAGACGTCGAAGGAGTTATTGAGTCCTGGAGTATAAAAAACACAGCACATCGGTCTTACTATTCGTGTCATTCTCAGTGCATGCTACAACTGACACAATTAATTACTATTCACCTGGAACATTTCATCATGCTTTCTTTTCAAAACCAAAATATTCAAACCACAAATTAAGATTCACACTACACTAAGGATGCCTACACACACACACACACACATGTCTATACAAATAAATTAACTATCAGAGCAGCTATGAGCAAAACTTTAACAACAAAATCTATAGAGAAAAGAAGGTGTCACAAACAACTAAACTAGTACATGTTAACCGAAATCGCCTACCTCGAATATATCACTAAAATCTTCACTCGTGTCACACACTGATTTTAGCGGTGTCCGTGGTAGGCAACTTTTGTGAGAACTTTCTATACAGGATGAAACGTCTTTCGCATCATCATGACTCGCGAAGATATCAGACATCTCATAAGACGAATTCTCCATTACATGATTGTTGGATGTATCACATTTCTAGATGTGCAAAAAGTATCATAAAATATACAAATTACAACCAATCACAATGATAGAAAATACAAACACACTATGACTAACAGTCTGTCTATTAGTCATTGAATGAGAAAAGATATACTGTGAGAAACACAATGATTCTATAATCAACACACGTGTAGATGTCGCTTATTGGTCTGGGGTCTCAGCTTTCAACCAGTGGGTAACGGATTCGAACCTTATACGATCTCTCTTTGTAAGCCGCGGACACACGCCCAAGTCGTCGTCTCCTATTTGGGTTCCACTGAAGAGCCTGGCGTGCGAATTCACTAAACGGTGACCTCAGAGCGTGAACAACCTTTCTCCATTTTAATATACGTATTTGTTAAGTGATAAGTTATTGATCGGCTCGTTGCACTAGCAGAGTTCCGTGTTGATTATCCTTCCCTGCGGTATCTGCTCTTCAGTATGGAGCAGTGGCGGCTGTTGATAACCGTCTGCAGCAGCTTATAGGTTCATCTTGCCGTGGAATGTAGAAGACAACTGCGGTTAATTTCGCTGGAGGAATCAACAGGGTTGAAATGTTTAATATGTATCTGAAACAACTAGTTGTTCGGAGATCGGTATCCTCATATATTTACTGGTGTTTCTTTATTGGCACGATCACTTGAAACTCGAAGTCACCCATTCATCAGGATAACGATACCCGTGATCACATACCTGTTATTGTTTTCTGGCACTTTTGAAAGACGTGTATAAAACTGTCAGTGTCGGTGGCACAGCGGTGGAATGCTCGCCAACCACGCAAGTGGTTCGGGATTCGATCCCCGGCTTACACACTCCTTTACTTCGCGAAGTCAGTAATAAGACTGGTAAAGATGGAGGGTCGGGGATGAGGTTAGCAACCACATCCCGTAAAAATAAATACTACTGCTACCGAAAATTCAAGCCTCTAGCTTGAAGCCCTTTATTTCACTAGGGACGAAAAGGAATAAAAGGAAAAAAGGAAAGTATAGGGAAAAATGTTGGTGTAAGAGAAATGTTTTTCATAAGACAAATTTGAAAAACTCAGTGACTTTTTGTTTTTTGAGACTTCAGTACTAACCAGTTCAACCTTACTTACGGAAATGAAGGGATACAAAATAAAACGTATAATAAAATGACATCCTTATTGATGTTAGAAACTTTGTAGACAATGAATCAAATGCGATGAGCGATACAACTGTCAGAATAAGATGAGATGCGATTAAAGCTTTATGCTTATTATACACAATTATGCGAGTAAATAATAGAAATAATCACAATGTAAAAATTAATGGATACCTTTTTTTGTGTAGTATGGAACAGTATACGTCTGGTTAAACGTTCCATAACATCATCTGATTTTGATGACATTTTACTGCAGGATTTCAACAAAGAATGGAGTTTCTGCTTCTTCTTCTGCGATAAGGACTTCATTTTTTTGGCGTCATTCTGGAAGAAATACAGAATATGCAAACAGTAGACTAAAATTGTAATGATAACAATTGATAGTATGTATGTTATAACAACTGTGAAGTTATTTCATAGACTGTTTGATCAATGATAAACAGCATCAATTGTCATAAGGAAAAAGATTCTATGGTATGAGTATAATAAATATTTTGTTTTTGATTATAGCTTAATTCCACACAGTATTTTTGCTACAAGTATGGAATTTTCAGCATGTGATATCGGTAGCCCAAATTTAGCAGGCCGACCATTGATATCAGGTGTGCGTCGGCAGGGGATCGAACCTCGGACCATGTGTATGGTCGATGAGAGTCCTAACCGCTGTGCCACCGACGCACATTATATTACATAAATACATATATTTATATTTATAAATAAATATTAATCTGATGCTCGCTAGTGACTGGCTTCAGAACGAAGTTGCCTGAAGTTTCGGTGAGAAGTCATGACCACTAGGAGGGAGGACAGATATTCGCCGATGACACTGGCTGGTAATCGCGCTTAAATCACGAGTTAATATAAATTAGAATTCATGGATCATTAAAACAGGCCCCAATGGCTGAATGGTCTACTAGCTTGTCTTGTAACCGGAATATCCTTGGTTCGAACCCCAGTGAGTGTGTACTGCCGATGCGTCCCAAACTAGGATGAAACAGCTTCCCAGTACTCCCTGCTGGTTTTCAATGGTTCTCTAAGTGATATCGATCCGTGATCAAACTAGAAACAAATCGAATCCCTACAAGCTAACTCTTCAAAATATGTAAAACTTCCAATTGGTTAATATATATATATATATATATATATATATATATATCAGTACACAAAGTATTTTTTGCAGTGAATTGATAGTATTTGCTAAAATCACAGAAAATCTCTTATACAAATTAAATGAGAAACTGCAAGTACAGTATTTGCAGTATTGTAGTTTAATCTGGCGCTTTGTATCAAAACTAGTGTAGACGACTAACTCTGGTGTACACAACAAGTCATGCGATACACAATCTTGTCTCCAAAACTCTCTGCACTTCTTTTACAGTAGTGGGCACAATTTTTTCTTACTTAGATTTATACAGAACTAAAATAAAATATTAAATAGTCAAAATGGGGCAAGAAAGGTTCTAAGGGAAAGTTGTCAAATCATACAACGTACAATTTACATGAAATATTTTAGGAGATAACAGTTGTCAAATCCTTGAAGATACTTCAAATTCGAACATACTATCGAATAAGATGAGCACAATATTATGAAACATAAAACGAAGAAGTTGCCTACTATTAAGGTCATGACATTCATGAGTAGCTTCTAATATTCGGAAATTGAACAAGCTTGTCTATCTACATGGAAAAGGCATAGCGTATTTGCTCTTTTTTAAATGATTAAAACTTTCGTTTTCCTGAAAATCTGAATGTAGATTTCGTCACAAACCGAAATCAGTTAGATAACATTGAAAACCAGCGAACACTGAATAGCCGTTTCGTCCTAACTTGAGGCTCTTCATCCGTGCACACCCATGCCCCCAACACAAATCGAACGCGGGGCCTTCAGTTTACGAGATCAAGATCGTCGGCAATTCAGTCATATGGACCGGAATCATCCAGTGACCATGAGTTATGACATCTCAAAAATTGACAGATTTATTACTTGTCACTGCAATGCTCTGCTTTGTTCTTCTTATCATTACAAATTACAATTACAGATACAATCACTTAAGTAATTTTCTCTGTAATCGACTATTACAAAAGACATTATTTGGCAGAATAATCCAGTGTGGTGGTGGTGGTGTTTATTCTCCGAAATATAACAAAAGATAAGACAAACTTATTTTAGTTTAGACTCATATAAAGCAAGATTCCTAGTCGTCGATATATGCAACCTGAATAAATGCAAAATGTTAAACTTGGCTATAAACAATATTTTGACTTAACTGCTCTTCAAATCAAAGTGAAAAACATAGTAAGAGCTGAACAGGAAAGAACACAACCATTACAGTTCATCCTAATTCGAAAAATGATAGATGCTTGGTTGAAACACCGCACACCTTTTTCAATCAAATAAGCAATCTTATTAGCTTCACTAACAAATTAAGCTTTGTGAAGAAGTGTACCACTGGCTTGAGCATTTCATTTCCAAACAAGAGGTTAAACCGTACAGCAACTTTCTCCTTAAACATTAAGTATGTTTCAAGGTAATTTAAACAGAATGGCACTGAATCCGTAAATTGTACGATTCATATTTGTAAAATGCATTTTGACTTACGATGCCCATTGACAATCTAGCTTTACAGGTAAGTAGATGCTTGGAGAATTTTGATCGCTTATGAATCACTTGACCACAAAATGAACATGTATAAGGTCCATTGTGAGAAGGTCTGTAATTGTGCCAAATATCTTTTTCGGTTAACTGAAAGTTGAAAGAAGCGTAAAATGTGTTAGAAATGACTATTTGTTTGTAATAATAGTTTTATTTTCTTTACTGGGTTGAAAATTAGTGATACACAACAAACAACAAAGTAAAAAGAAAATACAGCAAACATAATGACTGATTGTTTTGAAGAATACAGTTACTTTAAATATATGATATTGATAGCAAGTGGATTAGAAAATTAAGAATAATCGTCTCTAAGATTTATGCTCAATTTTCACCCTGATGTCTATATGATGATCATAATCTTGTAGACGGAGAAAGGAAAATGTAGGAAATGACACATAAAATTAGTTTTTTTGAATCTACCGAATATAGAACAATAGATTTTTAGTAGTAGTAGTAGTAGTAGCAGTAATAGTAATAGGTTAGTCAATTCAATCCATGAATGTTGAGGAAGTATTTATTATTATTATTTCCTTTAATTTCTAGAGGAACATAGGGCTTCAGCCGTACGTCTCCATTGCGTTCGGTTCTCTGCTAGAGTCTTCACCTGGCTCCATGTCTGCCCACACGTTTTCATCTCCTCTTCACATGACCTCCTCCATGTCACCCTTGCACTGACGACCAACTCGCCGCTTCCCTTTCGGGTTCCACTCGAGCAATGGCTTGTCTAGTGATGTCACTTGATGGTTTCCTAAGAGTATGGCCAATCCATCTCCATTTCTTCCTGCATATTTGTTTCACAATCGGTTCCTGGTTGGTTCGCTCCCAAAGATCCCTGTTGCTGATCTTTTCTGGCCAGCCATCTGATCTTGAGTATTGAGCGAAGACAACTGTTAATGAAGGTCTGTAGTTTGTTTGAGATGCTCTTTATGACGCGCCAAGTCTCTGATCCGTATAGTAGCACTGTTCACATTGGAGTTGAAAATCTGGATCTTATTTTGGATGCTGAGTGTTGTTGACCTCCACACAGACTTGAGAGTAGTGAAAGCTTGTCTTGCTTTTCCGATTCTTGCTTTGATATCCTCGTCAGTTCCACCTGTAGTTGAAACGATGCTTCCCAGGTAGGTAAGAGAGGTTGTTTCTTTCAGGTTCCTCCCATTTATGCTGATCGTTGTCTGTTGTTGTTGTTGCTGTTGGTGGTGTTGCCCAGGAATTTTCATCACCTCTGTTTTCTTTATGTTCACCTGAAGTCCTATCTTCTCCGGATGCTTCTTCTGCCAACTTGTTGCTTTTCGCTTGCATATCTTCCAGTTTGTGGGAAATCAGACATATATCATCGGCGAAGTCCAGATCCTCCAAGTTTTTGTGTGAGTATATATCACACAATATTTTTTTGGGGGGGACATAATAAAATTCATAATTATCGGTCGGATGAAATCGAGGGTAACTAATCTTTTTCCAAAGCTTAAATCAGAGTAAGATGAATTCAAAACACCTAAGGCAAAATTCACTAAACTAGCCTTATTCCATATGTTGTTAATCCATCCAAACACAAGATTGTGAATGGACTACACTTACCCTGATCTATATGAATAGTTTAGAAACATATCAGATACTAACAGACAAGCATTATGAAGTATTTTTAAAATGCACATGAATTTTAATAGAGTGTGAACAAACGAATCTCGACTAGTGGTTTACGAGTTTGAATTTTACAACTGCTTATACAACTGAAGTCAAACTTCGAAGTAAATAGATTAGAGCAGACTTAATTTTATAAAAGGAGCGGGAAATATTAGACATACCTTAGAAGGATGTATTTTTGAAGGCAAATGATTCTCTGAAGAATTTAAATCTTTATTTTGAGAGGCTATATCATCATTGTCTGATGTATTAACTCTTTTAATTGAACTATCAGCATCACTAAAGGTCCTGCGAGTAGCCCAAGGAGGAGTGACTAATTTCAATTTTGAATCATTAGAAGCAATGACAGTTGATTTCTTCTATAAATGAAAGTGAACAGAAAAAGTTCATATAAGCCAATAGTTTGAATATAAATTCGAAAACACTGAGAAACAATATGTACAGTATATGTAGAAATGATACCAACCGATGTAGAGTTTGAATATCGCAAAAGAGAAAGTACAGTTATTTCCTGGTAGCTACAATACAACTAAGATTGGTGATTACAGTCTCTGAATAGTATGACTCCGAATCAACTCTAGTAATACTAATGCACTCACACTTATTTTAATCACAAAAAAAAAAATAAAACAAGTATGGTACAAAGAAAAGATAACACACGAAATGAAATAAAATAGTCACGATGAAGTGAAGGCATGAATGCCTATGTTCTACTGAGATCTATTCTAATCTATGTAGTCTAGGGTCTAGTAACATTAAGGTTCCTATTGTTATCTGGAATACAGTCAATCAACCTAGAACACCCGACACGGTTTAGAAACTCATAAACTAGTTCCGTACCCTTCACTTCCTTCCAACCTAATCGTACTCCTAAAAAGGCAGTATTTTAGGATAAGTGTAGGCAGGCATGTGTAACACACACCCCATTCATTTGATGATAGAGATTTACAGCTTCCTAAACTAACTTTTTCATCTTGTCTAGGAATCTACTTCTAACTTTTGCATAACTCATGTGGTGAATTCAGTTAACACTGGCAAATCCACAGAGGGAGAGATGGTCATGAACTTGAATTATTTGTGGTTTTTCTTTAGTGGCCATATTCGCGTCATACAAGAGGACAGAACGAAGTTCTGAGCAGCATAATCGACCTTCAGTTGGCAGTTATACAACTTCCCCTGTACAATAAGTGGCGTAATTTTGTGAAGGCCAGGTAGACCTTCAGCATTCACGTCGAGAATTTGTCAAGCATCAACTCATCAGAGTTGACGAGAGTCCCCAGACAATTTAAATGGTCAACAAACTGAATTGCATTATATATTTAGATAGAGTGCGAAATGGTAATTTACATTTGAGCAGTGAGCACCTACAAAGTTGTGTACCTTGTCTGTGAACTCTATGTCAACTAAACAACGGTAAGTCTATACGTTAGAAATTTTATTTAACGTAAAGACTGATATCAACTGGGAGAACATCAGCCAGAGACCTAACGGAATAGCTCATCACAGACTGGACATTCAGCCAACGAGAACCGCGCTTGGACCCTGTTCCACATAATTCGAACGGAGTAAGTAAGCATTACAATAATAGATGTTGCTTATAACCTGGAACATGGAAAAAATTTTCCAGACAACGAAGACCAAAGAAGAAAAAGAGTGCAAGGACTCTAACCCCTACCTTGAGTTTACGAATAGAGAGACCTAGATGAGGCCAAACGCTGAACAGGTAATTAACCGTAAGGATTTGGATCATTGGCTTAGGAATGAAATACAGCCAACGCTCCTGCGTTCGGAGCTTGTCCCGCCTACTTTAGTCTGGGTAATTCAGTATTATCATCAATAAGTATGCCTCATCCTGGTATATGAAAGATCTTTTTCAAGTAAGTGAGTTCCAAATGAAATAATTCAAGAAGTGCCTCTTTTATTAAAAAAAAATGCTAGCATAAATAACTCTGACAGAGTAAGAAAGGAATCTTTAATTCATAAGAAAAGCTGCTATCGGGTGCCAGGCGTATGCATATTACGAGATCTAACGAAGAGTGAACACCAAGTCGATACACTTTCCAAGTTAGATAACGAACTGACTTCGGTTAAAGAACTATTGAAAACTAAGGTATACTGAACACTTGTTTCGTCCTAGTTTAATTAAGACTCTCTAGAAAGGCGTGTCCATGACCCCACCACCAGGAACGAACCCAGGGACCTTCAGGTTATGAGGCGAGCCACTGAGACAATCCAACAACCAATGAATCCAAACGTTTGCTAATTAGAGGTATATGGCACCACCGCTAGCCAATATCCCCGACGAGTACGTGTCCTTACATTCGGACTTCGTGTCCCCCAACAGTCACGACTTCTCTTCAGAAATCCAAGCACTTCATCCTGTAGCTAGCTACCAATGAGTGTTAGATTAATTTCCAAGTGTTGATGTGACACACTTTTGACCAATTTTTAAAAGTGCCTCATGTATTTTTACTTTGTGATAAGATTATGAAAACTAGGATTTTACAAATAAAATTAATTTAACCAGTTTTTATGTGACCAACACAGTAGGATTTTTCTCCTTTCTGAAAGACTTCAACGATAAGTCATTGAGATCAACCAGAGGGAATCATGTCTGACCCTGCTACGAAATTTATTCATAAATTTAAGCCCTTTTTAATCGTTTTTTAGAACCACAAAAAGTACCTACCAGTGTTTCAACTGAATAATGAACATGAAACTAAAACTGATCAGAAAGTGTAGAGTTGCTGTGACTAATATTTTATGAATTCTCTTTTATTTGCACTCATAAAATCTCTACTGTCAAGCTGAGTTTATAAAGGTCTCACAAAGCAGACAGAGGTGTACACGGACCAGAGTATGTTTACTAACCCAAAACATATTTCATATGAAACAGAAAAGTTCTACTTCTGTCTGTTTAGTCATACAGTGCCACTCCTTAAGTCTAAGAACACAAAATTATCTAGACAAAGTTGTAACAGGCGATCGCTATTATAAGATGGTTGGGTCAAAGAATTTGAAGGTAGGACCTGAGATCCTTCCTAATAGCACTAAAATCTCCCCGTGGTACTAGTACTTTAAAATGGCTGGTGTTTTATTGCAGACCAAAAAAGGTCTTAGGAAATTCGTCAGAGCTGCAGACGACGGTAGCATAGACAAGGACTACACAACCATAATAGTGTAAGTGACGATTCCACACAGGTCTAAAAATAACAAATAGTTGAACAGCACAGATGCGACTATCAACTAAGATCCAAGAGAAGAGTGTATTGTCCAAAGACTTATCCCTATAGTTACGTCTGCAAGGCGACAAGAATAGCCAACTAAATCTTTGGGTTCTTGAAACGTGATCATCTGTAATTGTCTTACAACCCAATTCTACTTCACACAAGCACCATAGGATAGAATTGCCTAAATCTGTGAAGAGAATTACCATAAACACAAAATAATATACGGGAAACTAAGTAAACGAGATAAAACAAAATCTATAAATAACATGTAAACTAAAAGGAGAAAACACTCTACAGAGCTATTAATACTAACCGAATACGAGTATTGCTGAGATTCGCTATCATCGCTTGAATGTCCATTCAGAAGACTGTAATTCCCTGGAGAAATAACACCATTTCTAATTGATATTTCATCGTCCACATTCTCAACTAAACTAGAAGTTGCAGGGAACATTGATGGGGATTCGTAAAACTGATTGATTTCATACAACTTTTTTCTTGTACGCTAGAAAAGATAAAATTCATTCCATTAACATTCATGAAACAGACAAGCAGTTGTAGCTGTGAAACATCACGTCACACAATTATAGAGACAGAAGAACAATATCACTCCCAATTAAACTGCGATCATGCAGAAGGAACCCTCCAAATGCCGATAACGCAAGCGACAAAAACCTGGTGTGAACTGCTTCGTAGAACATGACCTGCTGGCTGGCTGGATTGAACATAGAATTTGGCACCGAAGTGCAGCAGTTCAAGTTGCCACGTTCCAAAGAGAACCCAAACGTAGACAAGAAAATGAGTGAAGAGAATCAATAGAGTTTTGACAAGTATAAGAGAACATGACCTATCAACCTACAGCTGATAAGATGTAAGAAACCCACCACATCAAACTCATTATCTGAGACACAGAGTTCTCAACCATTTCCCACAGCACAACAAACTGATCGAAGAGAAAGCCGATGGCTTAGCATACATAACACGCATGTTAGCTATCTCAATCAATGTAACTTTACAACCTCATAAATTGACTTACTCTTTGCTTAACCACATTATTACTGAATATACATACTATATCGGTCATCCAACTGTAACTGAGGTTGAAAAAGCTGTGTCTAACCTAAAACAAGAGAAAGCAGCAGGACTCGACGGTATGAACATAAGGATGTTGGAGGATTGTAGTGACAAACTATTAACAGGGTTAAGCAAGATATCAGTTGATGTGTGGGGATGTGAGAGATAGCTCCGCTGGACTTGTGCAAATAATTGACTCCCCCAGCTTAGAAGAAAGGAGAGAAGTATCCTTGTGATAATCGAACCGGGATCGGCTTAACCAACATAGTATCTGGAACTGTAGGTTTTATAATCCTGTGTACGCTAAGTGGCGCTCGGGAGAAAGAAGAAATCAGCTGAAAATGTAACTACTTGATTCTTTAGAGTTCTCCAATTGATGATGATCTGAAATGTTATCTACCGTTAGGATACATCGAAGACCTTACCACATAGTAGGCACTTTAAAAAGATTTTACCGCGGTATCCTAAGATTCTTGATTAGTGAAGGAAGTAATCTCAATGAAAAAGGACGACGCAATAAAATTTCATGAATGAGAATTTATGCTCGAACATATTAAATTAGCACATAAGAATGAGCAACTAAACACTCGAAGGATGAAATACTCGATGGAATAAGCCAAACCATAAACAGTTTAAAAGAATGAACGAATTGTACATAATAACTTACATTTTTATCAGGATGGGAGTCAGCTGACAGCAAACCATTACACTGACCTGCTTTCATTAAAACTGCGGATGACTTTTTCATTTTACAAGAAAAAACTGAAGGGGATAACTTCCTTTTTTTGGAATCACTGGAGTAAATATGGTTTTGTTCATGATTTCCTTTTCGAGACTTTACATCTTTTCCATCTGGAAGTAATATACACTTGGTGAGGTCAGCGGTAAAAAGTGACAGCCTATGTTTTTTAGATTCAGTAGGCTTTTTCGTTACAAACGGTGGTGAGATACGGTCTGGATTAAATGCATAAGGTAAGTCCTCTTTCTTTGCAAAAGCATTCCTCTTAGGATTTTTATCAAAAGATGAACGACTGCTAGGCGAGCATGGCTTGTCTTGTCGTGAACTGCTTCTGGGTGATGTTAACGCACTCTTCCCCGTCGAATCATTCGTTTTTACAGGTAACACACAATCTTTATCATAATCCTGTTTTAATTTAACGGGGGATGTGAGAGCGGGTGGTGTTGTTTTCGTGAGTACTGGTCGAAATGGATCGCCAGTTCTAAAAGACAGATTTCGTTGCTTTTTGGGTAAATTTATAAAACTATCCCAGTCTACGAGCGATCGTTTAGGTTTCTGAGTACATTCACTTGTTCTGGGAGGACTGGAAAGACTTGAAAGTTCAGTGGTAGAAAACGATGTTTTTTTATTATCACTTAACTTCCCTTTCATTTCATTAGTAGGCTTTTGACTTACAACTGCATGACACATATTGCCAATAACAGTATTCGTCTTATTAATTTTGTCACCACAGTTCTCTCTGACTGCTTTATTTGGTCTTGAATCTAAGTGGAGCGATCCATTCGAATCTAAAAAATTAAAGTATATTTTAAAGATACCAATATATGAATTGGAGAATATGAATTAAACTTTGACCTTTTTTATGTTCATTAGGACTATATTTATGAGTATTTTTGTGATACAATTTAATCATATAAGTCTTAACAACGTATGAAATGATATACCGTTGCATCATTTCAATAGTTTCTTTGATCACTTAAGTATATAGTCAGCGAACTATGTGGCTGATGTTGCAGGGGTCATATCCCACAAATGTCGTCTGGACAGCGATTAGACTAAAAGCAGCTACCGTCATAGTGTAAGTCACTATGTTGGGAGTGTGAAGTCGAAATTGCACAACAAGTGAATAGGAAATGTAACAGCACTCAGGTGTTTCTCTAGGACAACCGGCAAGCCAAGTATGCAACCTTTCCGATCTAGGGGGATTACAAAAGTTCGATGCCGAAAATTGTACATTCTGACTTGATCGTAAAGTTTTCGTACAGACAACTCCAAACAGACCATGTGCAACTAGCCTCAAAGAGCTATTCCCTGGGCTCTGGGATTACGTAGTGATAATGTTCTACTTCAAGTACTTCAGGAAGAATTCAAGAAGCCATCTCACTTTAACCACTCTTCCTACCGCTTTAATTCTACTCTAACATTATACAATGAGGTACAGTGAAGTAGTGTGTGGATGTATGTACTACATGTATCAATTATTTTATTCGAAAAATATTTACAAATTTAATGTACTTATGCGTCTTTTCCATCTAATACTTAGTACATAAACTATGTGATTCTCACTCACCACATAACAGGGATGCCTTCACTCCCACTGATCAAATACATGTAGTTTCTTTTTTATTATTCCTTCACGTTCCCAGTGGAACATAGGGCTTTAAGCTAGAGGCTGTAAGTTTCTGTAGCAGAGTTTATTTTTACGGGATGGGGTTGCTGGCCTCATGCTCAACCTTCCCTCTTTACCAGTCATATTACTGGGTTAGCGAGGTAAAGGTGTGCGTCGGCTGGGGATCGAACCCCGGACCATGTGCATAGTCGGCGAGCGTTTTAACCGCTGTGCCACCCACGCACATGTAGTTTGCAGGATTTTAAATCACTTGAAAAACACTATTGCATATTACACTCACCTAAAACAAATTTTGACTTCCACTTTCATTTTAGATGGCAAGAGTCAACAAAAGTATATCTTTATTATTGTATGTGAGATTTTATCCTGACCAAACGAATTAGGATTGGTAGGTTTTCAACATGCCTCATCTCTTTATTCCTCATTAAGAGAAAAACAAACGTTTTCACGGATAGATATTCAAGCAATCCCACATAGTCACGTAAGTTTATTAGAAGACCCTGGGATCCCATAATTAGTAATAGTATTTAAGAAATTGACAAAAGATTACGTTACGAAAATTACAGTATAATCATGCCGTTTAAATTCTATTTGTATCAATACACAAAACCAAAATTCCGTAATGAATTTAAAGTCTCTTGAAATATATTATGATGGTATTTGTTTCATTCGGATTTCGCGAAACAGAATAGAGTAGGAAAATTAATACATACTATTAAATCAAATTTATGTTACGCATTATCCATAAGAATTCATCAACATGTCGAGAAATTCGGAGATAATGATGAGGCTTACCTTTACTGGACTTCATGATGTGGTACCTTAGACGCTAGGCATACAGTAGATATCCTTTCGCGCTATGCGGAACACCAAAAGTATGTTTCGAGGTACCCCTGAAGATAGTAAAATTTGCAAGAGGATCACTTTATTCATGCTTTACTAGATTTGTGCAGGTGATTTCATTTGAGGACTTAATAAACCAACCATACTACAACAAAACGAATTGTGATATTATAACAAGAATTCAAAACCGATACACAAATCGAAAAGTCCCCAAACGACGCAATAAATACATCTTAAAATAGGAGTCATTTACAACAGCTCTAGCAAAAAAGGAAGCTTTCTCTCACCAACAGCTGCTGGCTGGCGGTACACAAATTGCCTGAAGACCAAATAATAATTGTGTTTGTTTGTTGTTAGGGTTAATAGCTGTCTACCCACTAAGCGAAGGGAGCAGAATCAGCTAGGATAAAAATGCTTGTCTCCATCAAAACTGAGTAGTGGCACATACAAAATAATACGATTACGTATGCCTAGTCATCGCCTTCCTCGACGGGCAATGTTAGCTGACATAGGGTCAGGCTGGAAAACAGCTAGCGGCAGTCAAACCAAAACATGGCACCAGTCAATGAAATCTACAACAGCTAGTTTAAGCCACGTAGGAAGGTGTAGACCTCCTGGTTGGGTTCCTCGGGACAGTAAAAACCAATGGTTTGAAACAATTGGTGATATGGCTCAAAATCCTTCTCAATGGCGCAGATGCATCCACTCCTTGTGACTCATGATTTCCAGTGAAACTATATTGTTCTTCGTTATAACTATTCCTTTGTCTCACACCTCTGTTTACTGTCTATATTATGCTTTTTTTCTCTTACTTTGTGTGCTGCATGGAGTGTGGCGACTTGAACTGCCGCACATCAGTGCAAAGTTCTATGTCGAAAACAGACAGACAGACAGTATCTGAAAGACGATAGGAGACGTTATACTGTTTATGGTAAAAGTGTTATGATAGCACCAAATTGTTTTCACAACTACAAGGTTCTAGCTGAGGTTTCCGGTCGAAGTGAAAGACGAGATTTATCAAAAACCATCCATTTTGATGCAGTGAAACCTGCAGCACATATAAGAGAGCGCAAATGCTAAGAAACTATAATCAGAAATATACGGGAAAAATAATAAGTGTATGAAGAAACAGCAGGACACATTCAGTCTCGAAAAATACAAAGGGTGCATAAAACTGTGTCATTAAGAACGATACTGAGCAATCCCAACGAGAATCCTCAAAGGAAAGTTATTACCAACTCGAGGTCGACAGTCAGAAAATCCATACTACCGTACATCGCTTAAACCAATAATCAAGGACTTCCCTGACTAACGATATCATTTATATTAACCAATCCCAAATAAACTTCTAGCCCGGTCGCATGCTACATGACTCTATTCCGTACGGCAGTCGATGGATTGGCAAGCATAACACGCATGCTAGCTATCTCAATCCATGTAACTTTACAACCTCATCAATTGACTTAATCTCCTTACCTAACACTCTTTGCCTAACCACATTATTACTGAATATACATACTATACCATATAAGATAGATAGATATAAGATAGTACGAAAACGTTTGTGGTTAAAGATAGCTAGCCCCTTCATACCTTCTACTCTCAACGGTCATGTCTCACAGCCATAAAGAAGGACAGGACAAACCACAGCCCAGTACGCACATCATTCGAACGGTGGCCAGATATCACATCTTCACCACAAATAACGTAAGTGGATGAGTGCCACTGACTGACTGGTCTCAAAGTGGAACTTTGCACAGATATGCAGCAGTTCCAGTTGCCACACTCCATGAAGCACACAAAGCAAGAGAAGAGGGATAATAAACAGAAGTGTGAGGCAAAAAGAATAGTAGTATAGAAGAACGGTAGACACAGGTCGTTTGTAACCATGCTGAAATTTCGTCTGCAATCTGTCCTAACCACTAGACCACAGCGACTGGAATCAGCCTATTAGGACTGATTAGAATTCTCAAATAAGTGGTTGGAAGCTTCGCCAACCACAGAAGTATGAAATCCCATGCCGACGAGGGCGATCACCTTTTACAATTCTGTTCAAATAATCATCTGTTCATAGTCAACAATAGTTCCAAACATCAGGAGAGCCACTGTCTCAACTACCGACCAACATCAAATCGACGATGGATACAAATAGACCACGTAGCTACAAGCTCTCGATGGAGATGGTCGAGACTGTTACTTTTGGACTGCCTGCGTGGACCCCCAATACGTGCACGTATATGTCTACGACTGGACAGTCATTGAAAACAGGTAGATATGATGCTGCTGTGAAATCTAACTTGATGACAACAATAACTCTCCGTTTAAAAGAAAATAATAAACACGTATCTCAGACTGACAGCAAAACTCATCCTGAAGAAACCTGGCATAATACCAATCAACTTTAGACACAGCGATAAACGCTGTTAGTAACCTAAAACAAACGTTAGTAAACGCCAGTGAATTTCAGTTACTACATCCGAATTGATAGACGCAAGAAGACTGATTCTAGAGAGCTCCAAATATGACGAGTGAAAGCTGCCCAAATGCAAGCTGGCTGAAAGTCTTTGCAACGAGTGATCAACAGTGGGTAATAGAAGTAAGAGGAATGGGAAGGGCGCCAGAAGTGGATAATACCAGACAATTGTTCAGAATCCATAAGGAAACGGATTGTAGAAACTTAGTGGTTAGTGAAATGACTCCCAAGAAGGACGACACTTTAATTACCTTTCAGGATAGATGACTGGGACTATGGAACACTTTAAGAAGCAATCCAACATGCCTACAGCCACGCTAAATTTGACCAACATCCAACACTTACCTAAATGGGAAGCAGATATCGGTCATCCAACTGTAACTGAGGTTGAAAAAGCTGTGTCTAACCTAAAACAAGAGAAAGCAGCAGGACTCGACGGTATGAACATAAGGATGTTGGAGGATTGTAGTGACAAACTATTAACAGGGTTAAGCAAGATATCAGTTGATGTGTGGGGATGTGAGATAGTTCTGCTGGACTTGTGCAAATAATTGACTCCCCCAGCTTAGAAGAAAGGAGAGAAGTATCCTTGTGATAATCGAAGCAGCATCCGCCTAACTAATAGGTTCCATAGTCCAGTGGAAAATTGGCACTCAGACAAAGAAAACCGAACGGATTTGAAACGCAGATGATGGTATTTTGATGCCAAGTTTTTACTGACACGTGTTACGCATTTGACGGCATAGGCTTCCTCAGCTGGCAGTGTTAGATGTGAGACAACCATTAGAAAAGCGTTAATTGATGGTTAAACCGAAACATGGTACCAATCGATGAAGACTTTGAATTTTGGTTTGAGGCATGCAGGGAGGTGTGGAGTGTCCCGCTATTGTCCTCGTGAGGGCAATAACCGACCGGAGACTTATTCCAATGACTCAAGGTAGTTTTAAATGGCACTGGGTATTTACCCCCTTTGAATTCCAATATGTTCACAATCTACTTCACTCTTCATGGTATTACTTATCTACCTTACATTTCCGTTTATGACGGCTTCACTGAATTTCTTGTTTCTTCACTTTCGTGTGTGCTTCAGAAAGTTTGACGACTTGAAGTGCTGTACGCTGTGCAAAGTTCTACGTTGAAAAGCCAGTATTCCAGCTGTGATTTATTTCTATTCCAGGATGAGTAATAAAATGCCCACCTCCAAGACTGAAGCGGTTAGATACATTGGTTACTTATTTTGGAAACGACATCATCCTCAATGACTATTGGTAATAAAGCTTTAAAATGAGTGAGAAAAGCCACTTTACCACTTGGCAACTCATCGAATGTCATCTGTTTTGTTTTGGACTAAGGGTGAGACAACCGTTGGTTAAACAAAACTGTAGAAGCCTATGCTACATCTACCAGTTTGTGTTACTGTACTTTGAGACAAGACAAAAAACATAAATGAACCGAAATAGAATGGCACATGCGAAGCGAGACTAAACATTTTTCCACCCAGTTATCCTCACTGGATTGCCTACGCGTGGTGTACTACTTAGACTTAAGGCTGAATGTTAGGTTAGGAAGACGGAACAGCTAATCAGGTTACGAACATTTTTTACTGATATGGCTGAAACATGGTACGTAACTTAAAGGGCTTATCAAAGTAAGATACTGACCAAAAATAAAGAATGGTCATCCTACGACTTGGTTTGTGTGACATGTGATGAGTCGTGTAAATGCTTTCAAGCTGTTAAGATTCAGTAAAATGAACCACATTACGTGGATTCACTCCATAATCTTTGAGATTGCATAGATTTTGTTAGAAATTGTTTCATTGTTTTTTTTTCTTATTGGATATAATATCTCAAAAAATAACCTGAATTGAGGCTACATTACTCGAGATTCCATGGTGATATATCCACCTTCAAAATCTATCAGAAATTAGTTTTAGTGACCCTGCTTGTAGCAACTTCTGGTGAAACACAAAATGCAGTCCAAAAATGGCATGCATTTGCGTGATTGAGATCTTTAGTGAGTGAATGTGATCGAGACTAAAATTTATAACATATAAGCAATATTTGATTTTAAATGACTAACTGAAATACACTTTTACATGTGCCCTACATGAATTCTTATAACCATTTGACATGACTACGTACGAACATAAATCTATGGAATATTATATTGTATGATCAGCGCTTTGTTTGCATTGTTAAGATTACTCATGGGTTATCAGCAGTTTAGCAAAATATACAATGAAAGTACTAAAAGTCCGAAATCACTACACACGTCCTTTCAACTGTAAAGACTTGTGCAGTATGTTCAAGGAGTTGGTGATGGTAACCTTTCCCCATGCACCACTAAGTCTCCTAGATACCTACCGACAAGTAATCTCAACTCAGACTACCCGTGCAAGACTATCAGTATACAGTGGTGAATTCATAGTGATTCTGAAGCCCTTTTTTGCCAGTATACGCATTATAACAAATTCCTACATGACTGCGTTATTTCTGCTTGAATGGGGCGAAAGTGATCAAATGATGACGCGGTGTTGCGAAATTAAGACAACCATACGATAAACTGTAACCTGATGAGGTACCATGGTTACCTAAGAGAAGGTTGAGAGGTGGTGTAACTTGAGTTTCTAAGTTCCCTTATTCGTGTTAATCATAGTGTAGCCCCTTTTTCTGTTTAACGGGATTATTCTAGAAGAAAACAGACAACAAAGGTACTTCTTCAATGACGCACGCACCTCGGAGTTTACCATGTGTTATGGTCTCACATCAGCTTTGTTCCTACTTGATTTGCATCTCAATGACTATGATTGTGAAATAAAAATACATCTATATACCGAGAAGGGATAAAAAGTAGGACAACTTGCTGCATGTGGTTTGCAGTAAGTTGTTTCATGTACATGTTTAAGTGAACAACGACATACCCTAGCCGGGGAGCATTGAATAATACCAGTGAGATGAAAAATGTTACTAAGATTACCACTCTCTTAAATCTATCTTGCGCTTTATTCTCGAAAACCTTATGATTACTCCAAAGTCAACTAACATACCTTAAAGACGAACTCGAAGTACCGCTCACAATCACAAATTGAAATAGAGCCGTTTAAATGGTTTCAAATATTCGTGTATGCAGTTAACTTATGTGTTAGTGGAGAGAATTTGGCAAGTTTTGATGCTTGGTGCTTAGTTTGCCAGATAGCATAACAAGAAAGATCCTGTTTTATGCATTTTTCGGCTTACGAAACTTGATCTCCCTATTCAATGAATTGAATTTCTGTTACGTAGTTCCATCTGTTTTAAACTATCAGTCTAATTAACGTCACCCCTCGCACCGAATCTAAAGACCCCAGTACCTATTTCCTGCTTTGTCGATGTCTTCAACCTTATATTCCTGTTAAGGAACTACAAAAATCGAACAAAGTACTCACAGCACATCCCTTATCTCCATAGAAAGCTGATGTGTCGAGCTTATCAAGACTGAAGGCGAACGTTCCAGAGTTCATCAGAGCTCGGATAAGTTTTCTGGGAAGATTAAAACGACCAATTTTACAGTTCTGTCGTTTGCAAGAGTGATTCATCCTTCGAATGTAATTTTTGGAAACGAGGGGTGCATTGCCGATATGATAGAGAAGTGACTAAAATATATCATGAGTTTGCTTAAAATAGTCCATGTCCATGTTTCTGGTATATTTGTCCACCCTTTCGCCCTCACCTAGTCTTTCACAGTGTTTCATCGGAAAACACCAAAGGCATCTGAAGACCTTCAACAATGTACTCCAGCTCATCTGACCAAGAGTATAAATCCAGTGAAGCCGTACTTGATAAGATTTTTACACGTATGGGTCTCAAAAACAATGCAGAAAATTCTGCTTTTCCTCAAAGGCCACCTGCAATGCTGGCAAACATAGTCATTTCAGAGCACCGTAGAGTAGTAACAACTTGAAGCTGAAGTTACTGATCTCGGGATATAAGATAAAAAACCAAGAAAAGAACATTAATTTGAGGTTAGTCAGTGTAATAATAACAACATATTCTCAGTTTCTGTAGACGACGGACGCCAGTTTACAGGCATCATCAATATGATAAATTACATATACGATTAGTAAGCATATTTAGTAGTGATAATACAATAAAGTACAGATCTATTCCCACCTATGTAGGACACACCAATTGTACACGCATGGATAAGTGTTCTTTAAATTAGATAAATACGGTTCATGGTAAAATTATAAGGTTGCAGTCATTTTGTCTATGGGAACAATATGATAACTAGTCATTCAATGGAGCACATCAAGAAACATAGAAATATTGTCTTCGCATTAACAAAAAAACCCAAGTATGTTTTGGATGGATTACAAATACGTGGGAAAAAAATAAGCCTGAAGTTATTTCCCTCATATAACAATGAAATGCATCTTGTAATAGTATATTCTCACTTTATTCGCATAAGGGACTCCAGTTGACGGGCATCATCAATATGATAATAATGTATACATTGAGTAAGCATGTTCACCATTTTTGACTGACACAGGATATATGTACAAGTAAAGGTAGTGGAGTATTGACAGCAAGAACACTTTACATGAGTTAAAATAGTTTGTCAAAAATGCGCGCAACGACTGAGCGTTGCGTCACGTGTGGTCGATATGGTGGGCTCTTCACAAAAGTATAAAAATGGCTTGTAAAACGTTGGTTAGTTTACCGTCAACAATGTTTTTAGCAATACAATCTGCAAAAGGCTCACCACAGCAGTTAGTATCCAGTTAAACATACAGAAAAGAATTAGTGATTCAGCAACCGGTGGATTTTCGATTCCTGTCGGTCTGGAACCAGAATGACTGCGATCCAATCCATACAGAATGTCGAATAATAATAATTTTTATTTTCATGCTATTTTTACAGGCACGATCACGTATGATATAATGGCAAATAGTAGATTGTCTACAAGTTAATAATGTTTGAGCAGCTAAATATTTGATATATATATAAATACACTCATTTTCTGACCCATGTCGTATCATTATTGAATTAAACAGTAGTCCTCCAGGTTGCGCAGGATAATCGACTTCGTTTCGTTTTCAACCCGTAGTTGTAGGCATACGATAGCCAACCAATATTGAGGTAAGTACAACGTTTACAAGGGATAGTAAGATTATCTCCTTTTTTAAAAGTTCAAATTGTTGAATTATATAGTACAAGCAATCGGAACAGATTCTTATAATTGTTAATTTGTAAATCTTCCACGAAGGTTTCCATCGAAGTTGAGCGACAACCACGTGCTTGAACGCTATTTCAGGAAGAGGAGAAAATCCTGCACAGCTTCAAAGTGGTATAAAATGCAATCATGAATAATACGTTATTGGAAGTATTTTTACAAGAAAAATACAAGAATAAGCCATACAGTACTTGATATGATAGTGCACATTTGCAATGTATGATGCTAACCATATTGGTCTTACCGTAGAAAACTATGACGTTTTCTATGAAAATAAAGTTATTCTCAAACATGAGTGCTGTTGTTATGTTTTTTTACCATCAGAGCAACCGAACTTTATGCGAGAGAAGAGTGTGAATGAGAAAAAAGAAAAACAAAAGAGTAAATTTCAGCTTTACTAAAGGCCTAGGAAGTTGAGATAAAACAGAGTATAATAGTAATTAGGTAGAAGGATTATCGTGAAGTATATAAGTGACATTTTAGAGAGAAGTGGCTAGAAGTATTAGAACCTGTTGAATATGGTGACCTGTAGGATATCTGGCGAACTTGTGTATGGCCCATGGGATAGCATCTTGACAAGAAACTGAGCAGGCTTGTATATGTTAGGAGCGAAAGCATTATTTTTTTACAAGCTTAAACTGTACAGTCATTATTGTTTTAGTTTGTTTGTTTTTAAATTTTTTTATAAAGTCAATTTTTTTTATACTTTCAGTATCTAAACTCATGTTTAATTCTCGAGCTGCCAAAATAATGCATGTTGCTGTCCTACAGATCGGAGCGATTCACATTTGTGACCACTACCAAATCTGCCGATCAGCATGCGCCACCCTCCCTCCTTTTTTGACATTAAGCTCTGAGACCTTTTACAATGACTGCAGTTGTAATATTGGATTGCTTTGACTCCGTCCCAATCATACAGTATGCTGCACATTAACAGCTTTCATGACAAGTGCTTCCCATTAGGTCACATGGCACAATAATACCAGAGGACATTGTTAGTAGTATTATCATCATACTAGTGAACAAGTGGATTACTACAAAAGACTAAGAAATTAGGTTTCCCTTAAGAGTTATGAAGGATAAAAATAGCTAATATTAGAGCAACTAAGTTATATTCTATTTAGCAGTGATATGAGTAGTGGAACAATTAGTGATAAAGTTATGTAAAGTGGTCCTGAGTAAGGCAACTGGTTAGCAGAACTTGTTATGCTAAATTTTCACGACCGATTTTATATGGTGTGCGTTACACATTGCAAAGTGACTCATCAATTACATAATGGAAAAATACTACATAATTTCAACAATATGAATATTTTTAGAAAATTATATGAAAATGGGTAACTGTTGACTGAAGATAGTCATTTCAACTCAAAAATAGTACTACTAATATTAATAATATATTTGTAGCAGACGCCTAGGAAATTGTGTTTAAGAAGTATGAAGTATAGAAGTAGCTAGTATTACAGCAACTAAGTTGAAGTCTATTTAGCAGAGTAAAAAGTGTAGTGGAACAATTAGTGATAAAATTATGTATAATGATCCTGAAGAAAACAGCCGGTTAACAGAGCTAGTTATGCTAAATTTTTCATGACCGATTTTCATACGGTGCGCATTAGATATTGCAAAGTAACCCTTCAACTTATATAATGTTAAAAATACTGCGAAATATTATAAAGATTATACGTTTTAGGAAGGTGTATGAGAAAAGGTGGTTATTGGCTGAGTAAAGTTATTCAGACACAAAAATAGCATTGTATTATTAACTGTATATACATATGTAAAATATTAAAAGGTGTGGTTGCTAATATAGTTGTTTCTAGAAGTACTTATATTAACATAACTTATTGAAGTCTATACAGAAAGGAAAATCAGTAAATTAGTTAAACGTTCGCTGCGTAAGTAGTAGAGTCGAGTTATATGTAACTGACTGAGCTGAAGACTGGACCGGCTTTTACTTACCATTTTACCAACATTTGTGGTCTTTTAGACAAGCTAGGGTGAACATGTTAATGTGTCTCTCTAGGCTCCGTTTGAACCCATTGGGGTTTTCACAACATCTAATTTCAGATGGTAGTTGGTTCCAAAGAGTGCAATATTTAATGGTGAAAAAGTTTGCCCTAATGGATTTTCTGTAGGTAGCCACCTTGACAAGGTAGTTGTGGTTTCGCAGCTGATATGATTTAATATTTTCCCACGTTGTGGATGAGTTACTATAACAGTGTTTTCTTATGACTTTGAATAGTAGAAATAAGTTGCACTTCACTCTCCTTAACCACAGAGGTTCTAAATTCAGACGCATACACCTGTCAACATATTCCACTGGTTGGTCAAACCCTATTATGCGTTTCGTTAGGAATCTCTGAGCACTTTCGATTTTTTTTCGGTCTGCAGACCTTAGGTTACTATACAGGAGAGCACAATATTCAAGCTTGGGGCGGATACATGTTCTATATATAGCTAATCTTGCTTCTTGGGTGTAGAAGTTACGCAGTACAAAGCCAATAATTCGTTTACAGTCAGATACAACCTTATTTGCATGATCGGAGAAGGTTAGATCTGAGTATGTTATCCCGAGATCTGTGACAGTATTCAGTTTCGAGAGGAGCTTACCGTACATATATAGGCACATTCTCGGTTTCCAGCGTCCCAGGTGGGCTATACCGCACTTGTCTGGGTTGAAAGTCAGTTGCCACTTTTCGCTCCAATTGCCTAGATTGTTTAAGTCATGTTGGATTTTGCTTTCGATGTTCATTTCATCGTACCCATAATCATATACTATCTTGAGATCATCTGCAAAGAGGTATGGCTTGCCATACTTGATCACAGAGACTATGTCATTTATAAATAGGAGGAATAGAATAGGGCCAAGAACGCTACCCTGTATTACGCCACTAGTTATCGGCTTTGATGGAGACAGCTGGTGGTTGATTTTGACTAATTGCTCTCTTTCTGTGAGAAAAGAATTTATCCATTTGAGAAGTTTCCCGGTTATTCCGTAGGATTGGAGTTTTGTTATGAGTCTGATATGTGGGACTTTATCGAAGGCCTTGCTAACGTCGAGAAATAATGTTGTTACCGAATGCCCATTATCAATGCATTGTGTAATGTAGTCAAAATAATCTAAGTGGCAAGTAATGCACGACCTTCTACTTAAGAAACCGTATTGGAATGGGGATAATAGGTCATTTGACAGCAAGTACTGAATGATTTGAGTCTTTACTATCTTTTCCATTACACGTGAAACTACAGACGTGATGTTGATGGGGCGGTAGTTGTTGATATCAGCTGTAGGCCCGCATTTATGGATAGGTACAATATAAGACTTCTTCCAGCAGGTAGGGTATGTCCCATCGCTTAGTGAAATTGAGTATAACTTGAGTAGGAGTAAATTCATGTCACTACCACCGTTTTTCAGCAGAATGGGAGATATACCATCTGGACCAATAGTGTTACTAAGCTTAAGATTTGCGACAGCTTTATCAATCTCGTGTGTGGTGAAAAGTACATCACTTAAACATTCGTCTGTTTTACGTGGGAAATCCACGACCTCATCGTTCTCTAAGGTCTATCATCTGGCGAAGTGCTTGCTAAACAGTTCACATATCACCTCAGGATTTTCGTAAGCAATCCCGTCTAAGTATAATATTTTAGGATAAGCTGTTTTGGAGTTCGTCAACCTACTTTTGAAACGTTTGGCTATGTCTCCTGAGTTATGCGGTGCCTGAATGGCTCGCCTTTCTTTGTTTCTGAGGCCCATATTTCTCAACTCTTCAATTCTATTGAGAAGGGACTTAATAGCAATTAGTGATGACAAGTCATGATATCTGTAGTATTTTATTGAGTGCTTTCGTAGACTTCTCCTAAACGATATCGGAATATAATCGCTTTGGGGGAATCTGAAGCTAAGAATCTTCTCAGGTGCAATGACGTCATGAATTGAGTTAATATTCTGATAAAAGTTGTTAAGAATTGCCTCTAAGGACTCGTTCGAAAAGTACGAGTCCCAATTAGTACATCTAATTATGTACTGATACAATTCCCAGTCAGCATGTGTGTACAATCTCATAGGTGTCTGGCCAGATTCATCTCTGCTTTTTTTCAGGAAAAATGTCAAAAGAATACACTACTATTTTATGGTCACTCCCTGGAAATTCATATCCCACATGTACTGTAGATGGCTTTATGTTGTTCGTGAAAATAAGGTCTAGGATATTTGCGGATCTAGTGGGTGAATTTATGTGTTGTGTCCACCCTCCTGTGACGATGGAATTCAGAAGATTATCATACCTTTGGGGTCCTCGGAGTGAAGACCATGATACTTCTGGCATGTTGAAATCACCTCCGATAACTTTATAACTGTGGGGAAGTTTGGCTGTAACATTAAAAATATTGCTGAGCATATTATCATATTCCCTGTTGGATGAAGGGGGTCGGTACACACAACCCAAAAGTATAGGTTTACTTCTGACAATTTTTATTTCAACCCAGATGGAGTCATTGAGTTGTGACAGAATTGGGTTACTGAACTGGGTTGCACATAAGGATTGTTCACAGTAAATTAGTGTTCCACCCCCAGGACCTCTGTATCTGTCCCCTCGGAAAAGGTTGTATTTATCAATCCTTAGGCTATCATTGGAGATACCACTTGTGCACCAGGCTTCAGTGATCATAATCAATGACGGTCTGCATATGGAAGATAATGTACTTAGTGTTAAGTGTTTGCTTAGAACTGATCTAGTATTTACTAGGATAATAGATAATCACTGGTTATGTGGTTTCAGTGAGTGGACAACGTCTTGATAAAATAATCCATGAGTATCCTCTATATGCATGTTATTAGACTCATTTGGTGTCGACACTATGTCAGCTATCTCCCAGGAAATATGCCTTGCCCTAGCTGTAGACTGTTCGCTATGCCGACAAGGAATTGATCTGATATCATGCGTGCTGTATGCATGATGTCAGGTGTTTCTGTTAACTGGCGCTGGTGAAAATCCCGCCCGAAAGTATAACCGATATGAGTATTCGGTAGTTTGTTGCCAGTACAAGAATGAAGTGTTTGTATATGTTCCGGGTAGTCATCAGACCATAGCAAGTTTTGTGCAGAAATTGGCACATGCTCCCTACTAGACGCATAGGATGTATGAGTGGGTTCTGTTGGCTTGCTAAATGTAGTCTGTGGCCGATGTTTGGGGGATTTTCTATAACTTTCAGTTGATAGAACATTAGAAGGGGGTTGGCTAACAATGGGTTTACGTAGTGGATGAGCAGAATAATACCCACTACCTTGCTGTGCTGTTTGTCTAGAATTAGTGGTAGGAAATAACTGACTTTCCACTTGACACCAATTAGGCCTACCTCTAGGAGCTAGGTCTACCATATTTGACTTTCTCTTAGGATGATGGCCCAGAGGTGCTTTCGTCTCTATCATATCAAAGGGCTTTCTTACTCCGGGTTCAGTATTTAATTTATTTACTTCTTTTTCCCTTTTCTTATGATCAACTGGTTGATGATGGCTAACAGGGCAGCCAGCACATGCTATGTAGCGATTCTGTTGCTTGGACACCTCATGCGCTTTAGTTTTCTTAATGGAAATGGGACGTTTGTCATGACGCCTAGAAAACTTGCTAACTTGGGTAGCAACGTTCGACTGGTGCTTCACAGCGGATGCATTGTCAGACTGAGGAGTAACTGACTTATAAGGAGATGACTGGAACATGAGTGGGGTGGTTTTTTGATGTTTTCTAGCTCTTGACGTTTGTGTCAGTGTGAAAGCGATGTATTTCAACATTATGTGCCGTTGACTCATCTATGTCCACCATTTCAGTGTCAGCATCAGTGTCGTTATATAGTACTTGGCTAATATTAGTCTGTGCTTGAGAAAATATCTGATGCATGCGGTCATTAGGTTTTTCAGTAGACGGAATAATGCATGGAACATCATCTACAGTTGTCCTATTAGAGATATCAATATTCAGTGTTCCTGAGCGGCATCGTCTTTGGCACGGTGTTAAATCAGGTGCAACCTTAATGTTAGTGTAGGGTGTTGAAGAGCCTATTATCTTACCAGCTTTCAGAAAATTCCTGGATTCTTCGACAGACCTGAACTTGAAAAGCACCGGACATGAGTGGTTTGCAGATTTCTTAGGAAGACGCAAAACCTGACATTCTGTCAACGACATATTACAAGCCCTCAGACACGAAGCTTTAAGTTTGGCAATAGGCTCTCTGTCTGGAATGTTATAGGCCAAGACGTTATGTGAAGACATAATCCTCTTAACAGCTTCTTCAGCCAAATAGTCAATTATGCGCTCGGATTTCATAAGTGATTCAAGACAGATGTTTTGTGATGGGTCACACAATTGCGCGAGGGGCATAATGCTGTCAAACTTCCTCTGTAGGTATGCCATTGACTTCTGAAGTATCAGTAAATCATTTTTGCTACAAGCCGCATTCTCTGTCAGTTCACCCATGATATCAGATACCATAACTCTGGGTGTGTCTGGTGTCAAAGGTGTAGAATCGTCAACGGAGCTGAGGCCCTCAGATGGTTGACGAGCGTTAGATCTCAGTCTCTTGACGGTACTTACACGTTTGATTGACTTAACCATTACAGAAATAGGAATTTTCACAATTTCCAGAAAAAAGTCTTGAGGATATAAAGAAAGGTAGCTGTATTATCGAAGTATCAAAACAACTACGATAAACAGATATATATTGCAAAATAAAAAGTCAGACTTTCCTTTACAGAGCTTGCTGTAGATAAAATCCTGAGTTCCACATGGTTAGAGAGGGCATCAGAAAATTCCGGGTTGTAGATTTCATGGGTGAATACTATATGTAGGTTCACGTGATACAATACAATCCTTGTTAAGTATGGATATGTGGATAATGTGAGGAAAGCGGCTAATTTCCAAAACAATAAGGAAAGATGCTCCAAGCAGAGAGTGAACACCAGTAGTGCAGCAGTTCGAAATTTGGTATTTGCATGTGGAAACATGCAGGAGCAGAATATTACCATCGAGTGAGTCAGTGGGATTTGAGAGGCAGCTTTCATCATATTTTCATTACTTCTTAGATATCCAGGTTTATTGGCGCTGTGTAGGTAGTGATTTGGATTTTTCATCACGATCAACATATGGATGAATATCCAGATGTGTACTACAACTTGTTTGTTGCTCAGATTTAGTTAATGACATCTCGTGTAGGGTTTGGTTACTCTACGATTTTGACATTCCGCAAAGTGTCGCCGTGATCATGGAGAGTACACGTATGCCTTAAATGCATTACCTCGTTGACTCCTACCTCCACTGAGTATATACAATGGTAACTGTGGATTTATGTAATTCCTCGCCACTGTGGATAGAGCATCACCACATTCTTTTTGGAAAGGAGACGAGTTGGTGGATTATATATAACTTCCAAGTAACTTATATCTTTTCATGTGATGTTGCAGTAGGTTTATAATCCATGTTTAACGTGCCAAAGGGTAGCAGAAGTTCACAGGAACCAATGGCAGTGTTTGATCAGGAGCAATAGACTAATTTGTGGGACAAACTAGTGTTTGACATCCAGCCTGTAGAGCTGTACGGACTGCATATAACAGCTTAGCAACCTGAAGGTAAATCATACCCATTAAGAGCAGCACTGAGCTCTTCTAAGAACATATTACCAGCCTGCCAAATTCTGCTTACGATTAGAACTTTCACCACACGAGTAAGAATCGACGAGCCCCAGGCAGTTAGACAAATGATGGGGCGATCATCGGAACTAATGCACTGCACCTCCGTTTTCAAACACCATGTTCAGCAGCTTGAGGAAGGAAGTCCTTGACAGCAATGCACGCACGATGCACGGCAATAAAGGTGGCTTTCCTCTCAGATGGCCCTTGGTGATACTCCGATAGTCTCTGTCTGCAGACTGCTACGTCCCACTCATATCCTATGGATAGGCTCACCATGGCTACTAGCCGTTAAATTCAGCTCCTACGAGCAAATCACTACAGTGTTCCAGCAGTGTTACGAGAACAATAGGAAAGTTATCGGATATATTTGGTGCTGTAAAAGCCGATCTCGAACACTAAGGAGGCAGCAAACTGAATTTAAAATAAGTCCTCATGCCTCATTAACAACAAATAATGATATATTCCCATGTGTGGCTCAAGAGGGACGCCAGTTTACAGACATCGTCTGCTGGACTTACTCGGTACGTTGGTTGAAATTCCAATTGGTGAATTTTTCGTGGATAACTCTTATTAAAATTGTGTTATATATTGTCTGACTCTCATTTTCTGACATGGTATACTGGTGTCCGCGTCATGTGATCTGACTGAGGCACACTTTTAACTTATGGGCTGCTACATATTGCGCCTCAGACGAACTGTATCGAAACATTGCTGTAATGAGCAGGATGGAATAAGTGGAGGGCAATATCATCAAGACAAATAGTCGAATTTGCTATTTTTATTTTACTTGTATTACTATTATTGCTATAATTTCCTACTTTATGCATAATTTTCTGCGTATTACATACACAAATTTGCTTAATAGTTGCTATAACAAGGTTTGGCTTTATTATTGTGTAATCTTTCCCTTATGGGTAAATTTCGTTTTGATAAAATCTCACAGTGTTATACAGTAATGTTTACTGATGATGTTTCGAGCACAATTTATTGCTCATAATTGTATCAAACCTTGATATGATGAGACTTTCTCAAGACATATTTTCCTCATAATGGAATTACACTCTTCCAAAGAGCACAAGTTTTATTCTTATATCATTGTGTAATGTTTATTTATCTCCAGTGTTGTGACGCACACACCTTCATTAAGTCCAATATATTCAACCCCCGCCTCTAATGGCCCTTACACTGATGTTCTCCGGTCCTTTGCCAACCTGTTCAAACCGGTTTCCAAACTTCCTTGTGTGACTTCTACTGTCACTCATCATATCGTGACAACTGGTCCACCTGTATTCACAAAGCCACGGCGATTGTCCCCAGAATAACTAAAAGCCGTAAAGGCCGAGTTCAAACACATGTTAGACATGGCGATAATCCGTCCATCCAGCAGCCCGTGGTCTTCCCCTTTACATGTGGTGCCTAAAAATAACGGGATAGACTGGAGGCCTTGTGGTGATTACCGCAGGCTTAACGCACAGACCGTGCCAGATCGCTACCCCGTACCACATATACATGACCTTACATCTTCTCTCAAAGGTGCCACGGTATTCAGCAAACTTGACTTAACAAGGGCTTATCATCATATCCCAGTTCATCCCGACGATATTCCTAAAACGGCAGTGATCACTCCTTTTGGTCTTTTCGAATTCCTTCGAATACCGTTCGGTCTCCGCAACGCCGCACAAACATTCCAGAGTTTCATTCACGATGTTTTGCGCGGATTGGATTGCGCGTATGCCTATCTCGACGATATTCTCGTGGCTAGCCCAGATGAAGCTACTCACCGCACGCATTTACAGACAGTTTTTGAGCGGCTAACAACCCACGGTTTGACACTTAACATGTCTAAATGCCAGATTGGCGTCCGTTCGTTGACCTTCCTGGGACATGTCATTAACGAGCATGGAATTCGCCCGCTACCTGGGAAAGTGCAGGCAATACGCAACTTCCCGGAACCTACGTCAACAAAATCTTTGCGCACATTTCTAGGCATGGTGAGTTATTACTGACGATTTGTTCCTCAGTGTGCACATATTTTACAGGCACTCACAAACCTACTAAAGAATACGAGCAAAACATTCAGCATGACACCAGAGGCTCGAGAAGCGTTCCAGAAAATTAAGTCGGCGATTGCAGACGCCACCATGCTAGTCCACCTAGACGTTCAACTTCCGCTTAGCATCTCAGTGGATGCATCTAACACAGTAATTGGAGCTGTTCTACAGCAACAGGTACATACCTCATGGATACCAGTCGCCTTTTTCTCTCGGAAGTTGTCCGCAGCTGAAGCGAGGTATAGCACCTTTGGCAGAGAACTCCTCGCCATATACGCAGCTATCAAACGTTTTCGCCATTTTATCGAAGGTCGGAAGTTCACAGTATTTACCGATCATAAGCCCCTGACGTACGCCCTTCACACCACTACAGACAGGTACTCACCACGTGAACTACGCCACTTGGACTACATTTTACAGTTCACTTCTGACATCCAGCACGTTTCTGGAGCTGATAATCCCGTAGCAGACGCGTTGTCTCGCGTATGCGTTATGTCAGCGCCATCAACCATAGATCTGAATAAAGTGGCTGAACTTCAAATGAAAGACTTGAACTTAGAACACCTGTCAAACGAAACCTCGCTGAGGATAGAACGTGTTCCCCTGCCGAACAGCGAAGCATCCATACTGTGTGACATGTCAACAGGCACTCCTCGACCAATTGTCCCTAGGCCTTTACGTCGCACCGTGTTTGAGTGCTTACACAACCTCCCCCATCCTGGAGTTCGAGCAACGGACAAGTTGATGTCGGCCAGATTCGTGTGGCCTGGTATCAGCCGCGATTTGCGTCAGTGGACACGTACCAAAGTAACCAAGCATAACGCCACACAGTTGGGGACTTTTGCAACCCCCGATGCTCGTTTCCACCGTATTTGCTTGGATATCGTGGGGCTCCTACCCCCTTCCAATGGTTGCTGGTATTTTCTTACATGTGTGGATCGCTTCACGCGTTGGCCAGAAGCCATTCCGATACCAGATGTAACGGCCCAAACCATCTGCCGTGCGTTCATGGAAGGCTGGGTTGCTCGTTTCGGATGTCCCGCCACTGTCACTTCCGACCGAGGACAACAATTCGAATCCATAAGTTTCAAGAAACTCTTAGAGATGCTGGGATGCAAACGTATTCGAACAACCGCGTATCATCCCGCGGCAAATGGGCTTGTAGAGCGTTTTCACCACCAATTAAAAGCCGCATTGATCTCAGTAGACAACAGTAGGTGGACGGATTCTCTGCCCTTGGTCCTACTTAGCATCCGTGCCACACTCAAAGTGGATCTACAGTGTTCCTCAGCTGAATTGGTGTACGGCACTACGCTGCGTTTACCAGGTGAGCTTGTCGCCCCTGACACTGTCGATCGACTTTTCCCTGATATCACCTGTTACGCCCAGGGCTTACAGGTTGTCCCCCCCTTAGAAGGTTAGTGGGAAAACAGCAAGCTTCGATATATAAAAGTAGCAAGGTTGTGTACAATAACAGTGAATGAACAAGAAAGTGTGAAGATAGTAATAAAATAGTTTTTTAAATATATCGTGAAGGGAAAGAATGAAGGGAAAAAATTAAGGCAATTTATGGGCACTATGTACATGATTAATGGCGTAAGACGGAATATAAGAAGAAATAACGCTGGTGCCTTGGTGCGATTTCAGGCTTCTGAGTTGTCTGGTGTTTTTTACATCGTTTATTTTTATTTATCTTTTTTTACAGACTTTATTATGTTCACTTGGGTTGTGCCATGCTGACACTTATTGATTTTGTGACCCGTACTTGTAATTTCTTTGTATGACTTTAATTATACAGCTTGCAACATTTTTTTAAAATGGTGATTGTACTTACTCATAACTATTGGTTGTACACACACTTCTCTGTACATTGCATCAGTTTTCACAGCGTTAGCAATTTCCCTTGTTTTATTTCAATTTGGCGTATCACTTCCATGTTACACTAGTTCCCTCGCACTTATTCCGCTTAAGGTTTTGGTAACACTTTATGCTGATTTTGAAATCTTAACCTCTTATTCTATTTTTTTCTGTTGCTTTTACTTTGCTCCTCCTAATACGTTGGTATGTTGATTGCCTTTGGTATTACTACTAGTTTTGGTTGATGAGGAAGGACGGAGCATTAGTCGAAGTTGAAACTCAGACATAATGAGTCACCTTCCCGCTATAACAACCTGGGAAACGGAGATAAACCATCCGACCTCCACATAATTCAGCCCGTAATAGTATGTCGTTAAAAAAATAAACAGATATATAAAAAAGATAAATAAAAATAAACGATGTAAAAAACACCAGACAACTCAGAAGCCTGAAATCGCACCAAGGCACCAGCGTTATTTCTTCTTATATTCCGTCTTACGCCATTAATCATGTACATAGTGCCCATAAATTGCCTTAATTTTTTCCCTTCATTCTTTCCCTTCACGATATATTTAAAAAACTATTTTATTACTATCTTCACACTTTCTTGTTCATTCACTGTTATTGTACACAACCTTGCTACTTTTATATATCGAAGCTTGCTGTTTTCCCACTAACCTTTTAAGGGGGGGATAACCTGTAGTGTACATTGAACCTTCGAACTTTTGTTTGAACGGACTAACCTGACCTTTAGCACTACTTCCTCTTTCGAGTCGTGAACCTCCTGTACGGTTTTGGTTCGCTCTCTCGTTGTGCTTTCATCCGGCACACTCTACGAGCTTACCACCTTCTCGACTGCAGATAAGTGTACACCCTCTTATTCTTTATGAAATCTCATATCGCTTTTGTGTAAATATAACTCTGTTCCAGTCATGCTAGTCATCTCAAGTCTTTTTACCTCGATTCAGTTCGTTAGTATTTGCACATTAGACAGAGTACAACTAAGGTCATAAAGCGGTGAAGAAGTTTTTGTAAGAGTGGCTAATTTAGGTCTAAGTTAAGCCCAAGTCAAGCTCTTACAACGCCATAAAATTACAGAAAGATGAGCAATAAAAGGATCGATTCCCTTTGCTTATTACATAGTAACTGATATTTTTCATGTCTAACAGAATCTTCGTCACATAAAATACGGGCTAAATACGATATTGTAGAATTTTTGTACTTAGTGGTGCGAGCATATAACTTCTTATATTGACTTCTCGTCCTACCTGATGAGATACAAAGGGATAGTTGTGAATAAAACGGGGGGCGGTGCGGAGGGTCTGACAGTACGGTCTCTGCCCATTTTGTACGGGAATTTATGTGTCTCTCGACTATAGTACAGGCGAGCTCACGCAGTGGAATACCACAAGCCCTACTCACTGCATTTAATACCCTTCGTTATATGATATAGTCTCTTTTGAGAAGCCCAGGAAAGATTAATGGAGAGCAATAGAGTACAATAGATAAAATACAGGAATTTAAAAATTGCAGAACTATAGGTTGGTTGGTACCTGAATGTCTTAACTTTTTAATGTAGAAGGTAATACGAAACATTTTCTTAGAGATTGATAAAATGTGGGATGACTATAAAAGGTGAGAGGAAAGAACTAATCCAAGGTATTTAATGCTTGACTTGGTTTCAATTTTAGTGCCATCTACGCTACAGGCATCATGAGAACTAACTAGTTCATGTATGTCACGTCGATGCTTGAAAGTAAAGTTAACTGCCTAACATTTGGAAAGATTTAACATAAGGCCATTTGACTTAGACCACTTTGCCGATGTCCAACAGAAATCTATTAAGTTTGGAGCAGTCAGACTCGGAAGTGATAGGTATTGACACAGTCAGATCATCAGCATATTTGACAAAGTTAGTTTCGTTTAAATGAGGTAGGTCGTGTAGGAAGAAAGAAAAAAGAAAAGGAGAGAGGACGGTACCTTGAGGAACACCGGCTTTTGTAAGCAAAGCAGAAGATTTGCCATTATATGCAGTATACTGCATTCTATCAGAAAAATAAGAGTGCAACCAACTCCTAGCCCAGGATCCTGTTTGCGTCAACGAAAGCTTATCTAATAAAAGGCTTCTAGGTACAGAGTCAGAAGCCGATGTGTAGTCTAGGAAAGCAAGACGAACATATTTGGCACCTTTGTCTAAACAAGAAACAACATTATGATATAATACAACCGCAGCATCCACAATACTTCTACCATGTTTATATGCAAATTGTTTAGGATCATTAAAATGTCTCAATGAAGGTTCAATGTTCTTGATCTACTCCATTGAATGACTAGCTAGCAGATTGTACTCACAAGCTAATGTCAGAAATGACAACAACCATGTAAATAAATAAATTTATTCTCATAGTACAGTACATGAGGGACGCCAGTTTACAGGCATCATCAAATTGTTACAGAAATAGAACCATATAATTCAGTCACAATTTACAGGCAGTGGCAAGATATGCTTTACATGTTCGCTGGAGATTATACATACACTTGATAAATGTTAATCCCAATAGTATAAAACAGCCTTTTCACTTATATACAATCATTTCTGTCCACAGTTGGAAAAATCTGCTAGATTGTCAGTGAATGCAACACATCAGGAAATACAGAAGTATTGTCTTCGCATTAACAAAAAAACCAGGTCTTTGGTGGATGGATTATAAGTGCCTGGGAAAAAAATAAAGCTTGAAGTCAATTTTCATGCATAACTTCGTTGTGTACAGAATCCTTGAATTATAGTTTATTGATGTGTTATTTTGAAATCAGTGATATGTTTATCTCATTTGATCTGCAATGTCATTGTTGGGAGTAAATACATAAGCTTCAGACGCATTAATTAATGGATTTCTGCTGCTTGTGGGTATTTTCTTAGTGTGAGGAAGGTTTATGAATTTCAGATGTTCCGACAGGAGTTGAGAATATTAACTGCTCAGCAACATTATGGATATAAGTTCATCACATTATCTAAGGAAAGGTGGGTTGCAGTTGGTGAGGTTTATATGGTGCCCAACGAGCGTACATCTGTCCATGTGATGTTGTGGTGAGTTATACCTTTTTCATGTTGTAGGTTTATGTCCATTTTATTCCACTTATTGTGTTGTGTAGTACTTTTACAAACGAGATATCTTGTCTGTTTGAGGGTACGTATCTTAACCGTTAATGTTTTATCTAGAATTATAAATATAGGCAAAAAACAACAAGTGTAGTATTTAAGCTTATACATTAAATGGACCTATAATTTCGGAGGCTCTCAGACAGGAACTAGAACTACTGTCGTTTGCAAACTCTTGTAGTTTGTCATTAAGCACCTTTTTGAAGGAGACCAATGTACTTGCTTGACGCATTTCCATTGGTAGTTTATTCCATATCTGTGCATACCTAATCAAGTAAAACCTTTGCCTGGTGGCTGTTTTACATTGTTCGATAGCTATTGTCATCTGAAAGTCGAGTGCCACTAGTAGAGGTAAAAACTAAGTGGTTTAGAAGCTAATAGTAAAGTGTTAAGTTTAGTCTCAGGCGTCTTAGCCATAGTGTTTCTAGTCCTAGGGTATCACATCTAGTGAAGAAGTTCGCACCATTTTCGGTTCCGAGTAATTTTAACGTGAAGTACCTCTGCACTCCCTCGACTTTCAATTTGTCCTCTATGCGTATACTATTATACATGAATGAACAGTAATCAAATAAAGGACGCACACAAACCTTGTACAACAGAATTCTAGACTCATTTCTGTAGAAGTTCATGAGTAGGAAGCCGATAAGTCTACGTGACTTTGACACCTGTTTGGAGATATGTTCAGAAAATGATAAGTTATGTGGATATTTCAGCCCTAGATCCAGTACAGATTCCAGTCGTAGAAGTGCATGGCCTTGAATTGTCAGGTCAAGTTCTAAATTGTTGCAACCTATGCAGAGCCAGCCACATTTTTCGACATTAAATTGGAGTTGCCAGGTGTCACACCATCTATCCATTTTTTCTAATTCTTGCTGTATGGCGTTTACTGTTATTCCAAGATCTGTGTTCTTGCATTTATAGGTCACTTTTAAGTCATCTGCATATGGTACTGGTTTACCTACACTAAAGCATTCACAGATACTGTTTATATATATTATAAATAAGAGTGGGCCTAATACACTTCCCTGGATCACACCACTACTTACTGGTTTAGGCCTTGAGATTATCGAGCCAACTTTCGTTGTCTGACTTCGACCACAGAGAAATGATTTTATCCAGCTCAGGAGAGGGTCACATATCCCTAGTGAGCATAACCTGCTGACTAGCAGATTATGGGGAACTCTGTCGAAGGCCTTTGTTATATCGAAATATATCACAATTACTAGTTCTCTGTTGTCCCTACTTCGTGTAACTTCGTCGAAGAAGTCTATGTGACAGGTCACACATGATCTCTTTTTGAGAAATCCGTGTTGTGATGGACTGATAAGTTCATGTTCTAGTAAGTTGTCTGACACTTGGTCTTTAAACACTTTCTCCATTATTCGGGATATTACTGGTGTTATATTGATAGGTCTATAGTTGTATGCACTGGTTTTGGCCCCTGCTTTGTGCTTGGGTAATATGTATGTGGTTTTCCACACTTCAGGATAAGTTCCAGTTTCCAGTGAGGGAGTAAATATTCTAAGTAACAAGACTACCATTTCAGTGCTACCATTTTTGTATATGACAGATGGTATGTCGTCTGTTCCAGTAGAACCATTAGACTTGAATGTCTTAATCGTTGAGTCTATATTTTGTATATTAAAGTCTATTTCGCCTAATTTGTGGTTACTTTTGCAGGTAATTTGGAAATTTCGGGTCGGGTGCACTCTGGCGTCATTGCAAAACCACTCACTCAGGAGTTCACTTATGACCTGGGGATCATTGTATATTATACCCTTATGTTCTAAGCTGCTTACAGTATTGTCAGAAATAACAACAACTATGTAATTTCACCGCAAATCAAATTCATGTAATGTAAATAATTCTTATCCATGCCTGTACAACTGGTTGATATATACACTGGTGACTCATCAATATTGATTTTTCACACCTGCATGATTGAATTTACTGAATTCCCATTGGTTGTTAATACTTTTTAAATGTGGCATTGATTTTCTTAACTGTATAAATACGGAGTTTTGTTTAACATTTTCGACTGTTGTAGAGACAATAAAAGCTCTCGTATCAACGTCCAGTCATCTTTCTTTGTCTTGCGTGCCCGGCGATATTGTCGTTGTTGTTGTTGACGTGCGATTAGGACATATTAGCCAGCGCATTAAGTTAGATTCTCTCGTAGTCTACAAGGTCATAACATTCATACATAACACCAGTGTGTCCTACATGGATAGGAATAATCATATTATTATAGATGTGAAAATCATCATCATTCGTTTCGCCCTAACTTTTTATTTTTATTTTGTTACTCTATATTTTTTGTGTTGTTTACTACCATGAGCTTGAACTAACCGTTAGTATATAACACTTTAAAACTCAATGACTACAGACTCTTATTAATATTAAGGGGAATGAATCTTGCGGTTATCTCTCATAGTTTGCTTAAATTATTATTTGTTGGCTGCCTCTGCACCTCTCTTTCTGTTTTCTCCTTTCTTCTCTTCTCGAAGTTATTGCATTGGAGCACTGCAAATGTACAGTAATACTGCTTTCTACCTTTGTATTACTTGAGTGTTATTCAGAATATTGTTGGCACATACGATGAACAACGGAACAAATTTCATTCTGAATTCTGTTTATCATCACCAAGTTGGTCCCTTGTATCTGCTAATACCAATATAATGCTGTACTTACCCTCTACTGTGGAGTTTTATAAATTTTCGGACCCTTATTAATTGATCAAACGATGATGATCGCAAGCTCTGCATCCTGTGTGTCTTACTCTCACACCTGTGTATCAACTCTCTTCCTACCTTCCATTAACGCAACCTTTCGTAATTCCCACATGAAGTTGACTGACTAAAAGCATATTATAGATAAAAATTTAGACTTGAACCAATATATTGTAATTTATTCTTATAAAGTTTCTAGAGATTTTTCTGTTTTTCCAATTTTTAATGTCATAAAACCGTGTTCCATTTCAAATTGAACTTGTCAAATATGATCGTGCCTGCGCAAACGGTATGTCAATCGCGTAAATGCTTAATTTATGTGAATAAAATACTATTATTACTAACATAACAATTAAGAAGTCAACATATTAGGAACTACTAGAAGTTTATATCGGTCATTACTTCTGACACAAGTGACACAAAGCAATGAGAAGACGCAATTTGTCCGAATCGTGTAATGTATTTGCGCAACACAATGCGAACAATCTGATCACACACGGAAGTTAAAAGTATATATTGAAGGTCTAAACAACAATGAAGATCACTAAACCAAATGACAGAGGTAATAGCACATCTGCTATGGCATCTAAACAAGGTTTACCAAGGAAGTTTCAGTGGGATGACGAATTGTTTTTGAACGCACAAAGGTGGTCTAAACTTTCTAATTGCAAGGGCTTCCAAGAAATTTGGGAGACACCCCAAACACGTTTTATAGACCGGTTTAAAAGGTATGTAAACGTCAATTTTGTGTTCTGTCTCTATAATATGTTTCATGTTCTCACTATTAATAGGTTCTGGCGATTCTGTTTGCTTCTGGAGCAGTTTAGGAATATGCTCTCAAGTCCTTACTTGCAGAGGTCTATGAGTCCTCCCTAAGCTGATATAGAAACTGCTTCTAAACTTTACGTCCAAAGCTTTATTAAATGTCGGACATTACGTCTACATGATTCCAAGACAATTCTGCGAATAGCCTTTGTACAAACGCACATAATGTGGCTTCAAGATAATAGCAAATAGAGGGGAGTCTATGAAGGTAAGCTCAATAGTAGGACAAAATTCCGCACAACTCAGTTGTCTTTACATGCCTGATCACGACGATATTTAAATTATTCAAGTCCAGGAAACACTAGAATATGCTATAGTGCGCATTTAACTCAGTTAAAAGTTTTGGGAGAGAACAGTGAATTTCGCAAGTGTTAGTGAAACATGTTCCAGTTTCAGCCCATATATGAATTCCAATCTTTGCTTGTATCTATGGTTTCCATTGACTTTTAGCAATCAAAACACCACACAAAAGTGCAGAAGCACGAACGAATTCGATATCAACCATAGTTTAAGGTTCCTGCAAACGTAGGTACTGCACAGTAGCTGATCGGAGAATTTACAACCAAGTACAGGTTGCCGGCAAGCTGAAAAGAAATGTTTTCAAAAGCCAGTCGCTGAAATGTAAGCGAAGCCTACTCGGTATTCCAAATAGTCATTGCACAAACCATATATTTAAGCATCCCACCAGAAAAACAATACCTCCATGCTTAAGAACAATATCAAACAATACTCTTCACGCAAATTCACCCAACAAGAGCCAAATAAGCACCAAAATCACGTCAGCTGCATTTACCCGGACAACTAGCTATAAGTGCAATCAGCCAAACCGTGCAAATGCCGACGGTGGCGCTAATTAATAAAGGGTACACGTCATACAGTCTCCATTTCTTCTCTATCTTTTAAGTCTAGAGTGAGATCGTGTTGCGTAGCCAGTTAACTTGATGACTGCAGATATTATAGTCAGTATTATATTATTAAATAATTGGGAAAGTATCTATCGTCATTTGACAGGGAGTGCTATATCGGAAACTGCACTTTTAGAAACGAAATTTATATGCCAAAGAAGATTTGCCGTTTGGACCGATCAGACCGATCGTGGTAGTCATTCTAAAAAATCGTTTGATTAAAATATTGGCCGGAGACACATCAGTTATTTGCTGGTACACATTCAGCTTTTCAGGGTTTCAAAATTTGCCCCCCCCCCAGCATCAAGATGTAAGTTGTACTCAGTGGTGCACATTGCAGCCTAAGACCGGACTAATTACTCTTCTTGACTGAACTGTTGCCTAACACATGAAAAGAACTCAGTGAAGAAAGGCAAGGTTCATATAGCTCCACATATACTGGTATCTGCGGGTTAACCACACTGAAGCACAGCTGATTGCCTGGAAACATCTGAAAGACATCGAGCTACCGCACAGTAACGATGGTACAGTTGGACTTATGATTGTTTACTCTGCTTCAGGTGTAAGTAATACTTCGCAGGAACAGTTTTATTGGGAAGAAGCAACTGTACACTACTTCTGCGAATCTGGGTTATGTTATGCTAGGGTTCAAACACCATGTTGGGCAGTCGCATAAGATATTACGTTGCCATCTCTCTCATGGTCAAGAAATGCTATGCAGTCTTCAACGGTTATATGAACACAAATCTAAATATATGGATGGTCTAACTAGGTAGCATTCTGAATTGGACGAGAGAGCACTGAAGGTGGCTTCCGGGTCCTCCAAACTAGTCGAAAGTCGATTTGAATTAGAATTACCACGGAAATATGATCTTCCCAATCCGAAGGACAACTGTGGAATTGTGAGTCATAGACATGAGTGTCTTCGGAGCGTCTTTCTCAATACCACAGTCTATCGAGCATACATGAAGAAGTCACGATAAGGCACTTCTTGAAAGGAAAGATTGTGAAATCGGTTGGAATATATGCTCATTTGGAAAGAATACTGTGGTATGTAGCTCATCATCTGTTTAGGAATCCGAAGAAACCTAAAAGGTCTCGATTGTTGTTTGACTGTGTGGCTGAGTTCGACGATACATCTTTCAACAACCAATTACTACAAGAACGAAACACTGCAACTTTTAAGCTCCCGAGTCAGTAGTATAGAGCTTGCAGATGACAAGGAAGAAATGTTTTTACAAGTGAAGGTTCCGAAACAAGATAAAGGAGCATTCTGCCTGTTATGATGTGGTGTGAGTTGTCTGCTAGCCAAAAATTGTAGACAACAATTTACATCAATGTTTACATCCCGAATCCGGGTCATGAGAAAAAACAATGGCAAAGCTCAACCTTGAGGAACTCACGTACCAGTCACAGCGTACTTAACGTGTGCAAATGCGATTCGCAGATTTGTTGCCTGACCTTCTAAGAAACGGACTCAAAGAGATGGCAGAATAGCCTCCAGCAAGGAAACAAACAATCAGAGAACGCTGCTTTTCTGTTAAAAATAACGATCTATTGCATGATCCTTGTCTTCTGTCGTTACAATGGTGGAGGGATGATGGTAAATTTATCAAAGTGGCTTGTATGTATCAGCTGTGCATCCGATTCATGCTGTCATCTTTTCGTACCTATCATGTCTTATAGGATGCTGTCAGGATGTTTGGCAGCAAAGGATCAGACATATTTCTCATTCTTGTATAAAGGAATTTCTACGTGAACGACTACTTGAGATCAACTTATAATCTTGAACAAGCTTTTTCTTAGTAGTATAGATGAGGTCTCTTCTTGAGAATGGAGGATTTTACACTGACGAGATGGGTCAGCAACTCCGTGCAAGTAGTTGAATTCATACCGGTGAAAGAGCTTGCACAAGGACGGATAGAAACATACATTGAAAGGCACCCTATTGAATGTGCCTTACGTTTGCCTTTGGACACGAAGGCAGATTCCTATTGTTATAAAATCCACATGCATGACAAGCTCATAACAAGGGATAGAATTCGGTCGGAGGTAGCCTCATTGAATGACTCTTTAGGCTTCTTGGCACCGACAGTTAGAGATAAGCTCCAGTCATGATAATGGATTGAGAATCCCTGATTGATTCGGTGATAAGTGAACGAACAATCATATGTTTGTGCCCAGTAAATTATTCAGTATTTTCACGGCGCCCTCACAGCTTATGTCTAAAGGAAGGGGCAGACAGGCTTTAACATCCTTTCCCTCCTTTCCTCGAAAAAATGCAGCAGACAAGTCAACATCTGCCTCTTGCCACTCAATTTACTCCCAGTAATGTTTCGAAACTGACTAGGGTTGCCATAAAGGCACATTACGTCAACCCTATGCATGCACATATTTTTGACAATGGAGCTCAGTGATTCCTCTGTGTATGAGACAAACTAGTTCCCTTGTCCACCTCTTAAGCTGACATTCTTCCTCTCAGACTTGCTGGCAAGCTCAGAATTGAGCTGCCTCAGCTCCTCATCTAAATCTATCTTTCTAACCAGTTTTTCCTCACAACATGAATTGGATGAACAATCTTTATTTTTACTATGGTTATTACAAAAACACGCGAACAAAAACAGATATTTTTAAAAAGAATCAAGTAAAACCATGTGATTCGGCAAGGGTTTGTCCTTCTACCTTTTAGTCAAACGTAGCCCTGAAGTAGGCTCGGATTCCAGTTCTTCGAGAGTAGTTTCCAGTTTAAATACACAAAATAATCCAAATCTGTTCTTTGAACCTGACAATCAGAACAGCAGGATTTGTATGCTAGGCCAGACCAAAAAGAAGATCTCGGTTCTCCGCCAAACCAAATTGAGGGAACTGGATGCCCAACCAAACCGATTTGAAGGACATTGTTGCGGCCGCTGCACGAATAACCCCTTGAAGTGACAGACCCGCAGTCTTCAACCAGAGACCAAAACAAGACCAAGTGTTTTCGGAGATAATTATATCGATGACACACTAATGAATAGCTGCAAGATTACTGGTCAACTAAACAAAATGTATCAGATAAAGAGGGTGAGGGTGTGTTCTATGACGTGTTAATTTTTCCGCGCCTCAGGTTTTCTCGTCTTTCATTGGCTGGAACAGTGGCGGTAAGTTTATATTTGACTTTGGTAGGTTGGTGATGTCGTGTGCAGCTGTGTGTGCTTGCGTCGTGCATTGTTTCTAAGGAGATTTGATGAATGTAATTGTAAACTTAGACTTATAAAACGTGTTGTTCTTCTTTTTTTGTGCATGTACAAGGCTTTGTTTGTCATACAGTCGGTTTTTTGGCCTGTCGGTTGCCTGCGATGTCAACGAACCCGTGGGTTTTTGTGCTGTTCTAAAATTTATTGTTTCGTGCGGTATATCTTGATGGATATTGATCAATCATGCATTTGAATATTGCTTTGTTTACTGAATTATCTTGAAATAGTTGTGACATAGATGGATGCTAATTGACGAAGGCTTTTTTGCAGTTCACAGCAGGTAGTCATTGCGACAGGAAGCAGTGCAGACGTTAGTGGAATTTTCGGTGAAGTAATGCTTGGAAGACGTTACTTCAGCTGGGAGGAATTTGAGAAAGCATTAGAAGAATTTCAAAAAGTGAGGAAGTTATTTAATGCTAACAATGTAGTTGTCCTGCACTCACTACGTGCGTATTCAGAGCAGAAGAATAGCGGATGATATATTCAAGTACGCATGTGTTGGTTTTAAATGTACTTTTGGAGTGCATCGTGTAAGGCCTGGCTTAAAATTGAGAAACAAGTCGTAAGAAGAATTATACTATGCTATTATGAATATTTAAGGTCTAAATTTTGCAATTGTCCTTCTTCGATTCGGGTGGTTTTGCATATTAGTGAATACGTAATTACTGCTCACAAAATGGTGCATAACCATCCATGCGATAGGGTGTACATGCAGAATGACCCCTGGTATAGAAGACTAACAGTAGAAGAGAAAGAAAACTTGGAACCCCTTCTTCAGCAATCGCACTCATCCGATGAAATAATTGCGCATGTTAAGGAAAAATTCCGCAAGGATATAACTCGTAGTGACGTTAAAAATATGAAAGCCCTAGTTAATAAAGGTAACTTAGACGTAATTGTTATTTACTTAAGGTATGTCGAGCCGTCGTGACATTTTTGATTTCCTGAAATGCCGTGGGAAGTTAATGGAGTATTACTCAGATGAACCTACGCGGAATTCACTAACAAGAGTCTGTTTTTCAACTAATGAGCAAATCCAGTTGTATAAAGAGTTCCCGGAGGTTGTCGGTATTGACTCTACATATAATACAAATAAAGGGAAGTAAGTTTACCAATTCATTAATCAACACGCAGGTATTCATTGTTCCAATTACTTGTGACGGACAATTTTGGTCGTGGGCGACCAGTGTTATTCGCCTGGACTCGAAAGGAATTCAAGCGTGATGTAGTGTGGATTTTGGACTCATTTAGTCAAATAATGGAAGATACATCTAAAACTGAGACATTTATTATGGACTGTGCGCAATGTGAAATAGGAGCAGTGAAGTTAACGCACAGGCAAGCGCACATTGTGCTCTGTTCTTTCCATGTTTGTCGTGCATTCTGTCGTAAAGTAAATTTTTTTATCGCATTAAAAATTTTACTTGCAGACACGGAATCCCATTGTTAAGAACTATTTATGTCGCTTAGTTCAGTGTAAAAGTAGATCAGAGTAATGCCTGTAATATTTTCATTTTCCAGATTTAATTTCTATTATAGAGTTATAAGCAGATTAGATGTTCGTGTCAGTCAATATATACAGCGTCGTTGGATGAGTAGACGAGAATTGTGGGCAGCAGCTTTCAGAGATCACGTGCTGACTTATGGTAATGCTACTAATAATCGAGTAGAAAGTTCACACAGGCAAGTGAAGCGGTACTTGCAAAGGTCAGACAGTCTGCAGAAAAGCATGCTGAAGGTTTATAAATGGTGTCAACGAAGTTATTCCAGAATTCAGCAGGAGTCGATGATTGCTGGGTCGCGATGCCTCACGTATTCATGTTCACAACGTTTATTACCAATCCTTCGACTGCTGACGCCATACGCTTCCAGAAAAGTGATCCTTGAATATGAAAAGCGACGATGGGCTTCTGTGGAGGTTGAAACTTCCGATTATGTCTTCTTCCAAGACCATGGGAGGAGAGTAGAGGTTGATCTGCGTGCTTGTACATGCACTTGTATGACGTTTCAGACATGTCGGTACCCCTGCAGGCACTTGCTGTTGGTCCATTTCAGAAAGCCGTGTTTTACAGGTACATTTGCGTTTGTGTTCGTAATTATATTTACTTTTCTTGTTCCACCTTTTATAGTCAATCATGTGCTTCAGAAATGTAAACACTGGACGTGGTCACGCGACTCATGCGCATCTCAAAGCATTTCCGCAGTTGTCCCTCGAAATCCGTGTAACACAGTGCAAACCCAAAGGAGGCTTCTTATTGAGTGCCTGACAAAACTTACTGACAAATTTGGAGATGCGTTTGCCGCGAACATCACAGCAGACTGTGTCGCATATGTACAGCGTTTTCTTAATATGTAAACAAACTAATGTTGTCTTATAATAAATATAAACTTTTCATATAAATCTTGTTGTCTTTCAATTAATGTGTTCGCTTTGTGAGCACGGCATGCCAGGCCGGTGCTCTGTAGGACTTGAACTCGTTACTATACTTAAGTGTAATTCTGCAGATGCACTATAGACCGATATACGTGATGAATTATAAGTAGTTTAGTGGACCTTAAGTCTATGTCTACAGTTACGTGAAAACGTCTCATAGTCATACGCAAGTCTGTAGGGAACAATAGGTACAACTTAGACACTGCATTGCAGTTACAGTTGGTATACGGTTTCCTGTATTACAAATCAGTGTATTACTAATATTTAAATTAAAACGTTATGGCAGTCCCTATGACAACGGGTGTTAACGTATACTGTAAAGTTAAGTTCACACATGACGAATATATACGTAGGTTGACTTGTAGCAGTAGTAGTAACAATTCGCTTACGTTCAATTATGCAGTCAAATAAATCATCAAGTATCATTGATAAGTCTGACATCTGCATCGTCATGCAAAAGAAATTAGTTTCATTTAGATAGAATAAGAAAAGTATTGCAAGCAGGATGTTAAATGTATTTTATGAAAAAAATAAGCAAATGTCTTTACACAATTGTTTATCGTAATTATTTCGCCCATGTTGAATTCCTGTGACCCAGGAGACTGACATTACCGGATATCTGTAAATAAGTGAACAAAGTGTATCTTTTAAAATCGCAGAAGTAAGTAAGACGTAATATTAAAGTTAAACCCTTTATATTTACATACCTTTTCTGAAAAAGGTTCTTTTTCATTCTTCCGTTATGAAAGCATTCTTCTGCAGTTTGCAATGTCACACAGAGATTGTTCGCCTTATACAGTACAGCAGCAAGCAAATAATAGTAATTCAATAAGTCGTCTAAACGGGTATTTACAATGAATGCATGTAATTTCTACAGGCACAATAAGTTATGTAATGAATTACAATCCTCAAGTATAATAAAATAATACTTTTTAAGAAGTTCAAGTTGTTCACTTAGTGAACGAGTAATTAGAACAGGTTATGATAAATGTCAACTTGTAAACCATTCACAATGAACAGTGTACAGGAAACTTCATCACATCTTGGTTTCAACCAACTTTTCCTTCACGCACATAAGCATCCAGTCACTACATACACTCAAGCATTGTAACCTGAACATCACAAAATCCCTACAGATAACTTCTTTCATAATAAATGATTTAAACATATGAGGCATAAGTGATTCTTCAATATCCTTCATAGCCACAAGTAATTCATTAAGCATCTCAGAATATCTTAGTAATCTGAACACGAACAGTTGTCAAGACTGGGATAACTTATGTAACAGGTGCAGTAGTTGTAGGACACACCTGCTAGCTACTAATCGACAGAAAATTGATACTAATTTTAAGCAGTCTGACATTTCAGGAGGACCATCTGCAGTATTCTTCGTAACCCCATGCACACTGATATACACGTAATCTGATGCCATTTTTCACAATGAACAATTAAAGCCTTCTGACATTCCAAGTGCTAATGTCAATTAAACTAGTATCATGTCTTCGCCTAAGCAATTTTAAATGCGAACTTCATCAAAGTAGATATAATCACCAGGAAATGCAGCAGCCTGTCTCATTCATTGCATGATCTCTTCCATGTGCTATGGAATATTTCAGTCATCACAGATGATAAAAGAAGTGTCTGACATCCTCAAAACACACATCAAACTTATGTCTCTAGGCTATTTCTATTTCAAACGCACGATTCTCATAGAATAACTGGGATGACCACAGCCATTGCCTGCAGTCAATTTACAACCTTAAGATCTGAAACAACTCACGAAAAACAATGCCTAAATGCTCTAAAACCCTAATAACGGACTTTTTATGCGATATTTCTTCAAAATGATGACTCTTTTATTAGTAATTCATCTAGGCTGTCATGACAATATTACGCATTACTACGAACACAATACACAAAAATATTGCATTTTTCGGCTACAGAAGCCTAAAATTAGTCAAATAGAATCTATTTTCACAATACTGAGCGGTTAGAACGTCTCTATAGGCGTGAACGCGATAACCCATGCAATGCGCGAAAACACCTTATCATAGAACATAGCTTCACTCGATAAAGACGGCATAAATTTTCAAATGTGATGTAATCCGTCACCAAACAACAAAAACAAAATGTATGAACACAAAGTGGCTCTCAGTTAACAGAAATATGCATCCAAACAGAGTAAGTACGCCAGTCGAATGAATCACAAACGGTTTAGTTACTACAAAATGCAAAATGATATGTAAAGTTCAAATTTATTGTTTGAAGCTGCAATATTTAACTTAACAGTAGTATTGCGTGGTGGTGCACATTGCATCAGTTTGTACTACACTTAATTTTAAGGAATAACACTTCGAGACAAACAAAGCGAACATTTAACTTCCTACCAAAGAGTGTGGATTATGACAACCAAGTCTCCGACCAGCACGCTAGTTTTATCATACCCCGTAATTTCCACGATTTTACTTCAAACCCCATGTTAATAACATACACGAACATGGAATTTACACCTAGATATTGTAACTAGGGTATTCTGACCTTCGAAAAGATCCATCCTTTTAAATTCTCGTCTCGTGATTAAATACGCCTGACCTTCTTCACTGCGATTGAATAAAGGCAGGCTGGTTTCCTGAACAAATTGGCCTGCTGATATATCTTCTCTGATGAAAGAAAACACAAGCATTTGAAGGTGGAATGTTTGTACAATGTATGAAGCTTAGAAGGCTGCCGATGTGGCAAAAGAAATGAGAAGGATCCGCATGGATGAATTTGGACTATCCGAATTTTAAAATTAGAGGTCAGTTATCAACCACGACCACCCAGGCGACAATTACGAGCAAAGTGAAGTCACCAACAGCAGGTTTTCTACACTGGGAACCAGTCTCCTCTTCCATGGTAGTGACTGGAATATTCATCTCAAAAGCGAGTGAATTGACATTAATCAAACTCTGTGTGCCTGCAAACAACTCAGAACGACAGAGGAGATTCCCATAGACACTGGTGGAGATTATTGGTGACTTCCAAAATAGAGTTACCAAAATCCCAATGAGCGAAAAGGGAGCAGACAACACAGGAAGATAATTCATGATTGGGCAAGACGCTGTCGGAGAAATGAATGATGATGGGGAACGCTTCTCTGAATTTTGTGCCTTCAGTGATTTGGTCATTGCAGGCATCAGGTACAGGTACAAGGGTATACACAAAGCAACACTGATGTGACTCTGCGGACGCGTCGAAAACCAGATAGACTTGATCTTAATGCTGCTCAGGACTCAGCCTGTCAGGTACAAATTCAAAAGGGGAGGCAGATTTGGGACCAGACCACCATCTAGTTCGAGAAACCTTCTGGGCCAGCCTGAGAGCATTCAAAACAGCTGGAGACAGACCACAATTCAGGTTGGTTGGTGAGTTCCTCAAGGTTAAGCTTTGTCATTGTGTTTCTCATGACCCGATTTCGCGATGTAAACATTGACCTAAATTGCTGTCTACAATTTTGGCTGGTAGACAGCTCTCACTACACTCGCCAGCCCGCCAGATAGCTTCGCGTGCAGGCGTTCCAACCTTCTTGGTGACACATCCTCTCGTTGATGATTCTTGCGGGCCGGCCTGTCCCATTGTATACATCGTTGGATCAGACTGGCGCTAACAATTTCTGTTTATCACCTCTTCTGGTGGCATATAACTGACCCCGTCTTTTGGCGACTGTGTATAGTCCTTCTCACTTCGGAAGGAGTTTACATGAACCTAGCCCTCATCCAACTGCATATATTTTGTCTCTACACTTCACTTGATCCCTGACTTCAGAGGTAATGCACTGAGTCTTTTCTCTATGCACAGACTTCGCGGCCTCCCTCCACTGCTTCTATATTACATTCTTGACTGCTTCTTTCCGTTCTGCTCTCAATTTCGTCATAATCCACTTTTGGTGAGGGGCCAGGTCTCGTTGTTAACAGGTAATCATGTTTTTCTACCAAATATCATTTGAAAGGGTGACTTCCTCGTTGTTTTCTGGGCGGTAGCACGACGTGCCAGTAGAATCAGTAGAAGCTCCGTCTCCCAGTTACCGCCCTTCGAGACCAGCCACTCCTTCAGTGTACGGTCGTTTATCTCCGTCAAGCCATTCGCTTGTGGATGATATGGGGTCGCTTTGATCCTCCAGATGCCCAGCTGTTGCACACGGAACGTAAATTCTTCGCTTTCAAAACAGGGACCTTGGTCTGTCAGTATCGCCTTTGGTACGCCGTGGTCTGCAACGATGTGTCGAAATGCTTTGTCTTAAGAGGTCGGGTGTTCTGGCTCCCCCTGTATATGCTAGCTGGTGACATTCTTGTATCGTCTCGTGGAGCGACAACTTAGGTATGACGGCCAGCCAGCCTCCATCGTTCTCTCGCCAAGTCAGAGTCCCGTAAGCACTCACTTCTAGTTGATCTCTCTGTCGGAGTCGTGTGGTTAGCTCCCTACTCGCTGTAGGTTGATCCACTTCCATTTTGTTGGTGATCACCTGTATTACCATTTTCAGTGTGTCATCTAACTTCTGCCTGCGTGAAAGTCTTAGTGGGCCTTGCTCCACTGCATGTTCTGTAAGCGATCTCGGGCAACTCAGCCTCGTCTTTTGGTCTCGATAACAAATCTACCAAGACATTTTCATTCCCAGGAACTTTTGAGATCGTAAAGTCGTACCTCAAAAGACGCAAAATCCACCGTGACGATTCCCCCGTGGGTGTCTCACTGTCTTCAAAAACTGTAGCGGCTTATGAACAGTTTCGACATGGAGCCGTTGGCCGAGTAAATAAGGTCTCCACTTGTTGATCGGTCATGCCAGTGCTAAACATTCTCTCTCTGTCGTTGAATACTTACTCCCTGTGTGTGTCAAAACCCGACTGGCATACTCGCCGATTCCTTCACCCTGTCTTAGGACTGCACCTATGTCGTAGTCACTAGCTTCTGTGCATTTGTTGGTGAACGAGCAGCTGTTTAATTCTGCCGAATGTCTTCTGCGACTCCTCAGGCCAAACAAACTCTGGCCCACCTAGCAACCTGTACAGAGGGGCTGGTATCTCACTGAAGTTCTTCACGAACCGACTATAAAACGCTGCTGTACCAAAGAATTGTCGCAGTTTCCTGTTTGATTTCTGGACTGGGATCGTCTTTGTCGCCAAGATTTTCTCTGGTGGCGGTTTAATCTCACCATTTCTCATTTGTGTCCCAAAAGGGTAACATTCCTTTTGGTTATCTAAGACTTGGATTTGTTGACACGCAGTCCAAACTCTTCAATGCGTCACAGCACGGCTTCCACATGGTTTACACGGTCGCTTTCGTTTTGACTATAAATGACGAGATCATCACCGTACACCTCCACGTTTTTCAAGTTATCAAGTAATAGCGTCATCAGTCGTCTGAACGTAAACGGTGCAACTGCTAGTCCAAACAGCATGCGCTTAAACCGATATTGTGTCTGACCCACGATGAACGTTGTCTTGTCTCTATCACCCTGTTTTATCGGTATCTGCCAGTATCCTAAACTGAGATTGAGAACCGAAAACAAATTTGCGTCATGGAGGCAATCTAAAGTTTCTACTACCATTTGCGTGGCACACGGTATCAACTCTGTCATACTTTTTAAGTGTCGAAAATCAACGCAGAATCTATACTTTCCATTCGATTGTTTTTACTAACAGAACCGGAGAGTTGTACGGGCAATTGACCTCTTCAGTAATGCCATCCTTTAACTCTTCGCGATGTAAACGACGTTATTGTCGGATCACCAAACGGAATTTCATGATTCACTGTATCGCAGTAACCGTATGAGTCCCCATCTGCAGTGAACAGTTGATCTTACATAATAATTAGCTGTAGTAGAGAAGACTGGGAACGGCTTTTCCTGGATTTATTTTTGCATTTTATTCAGCAGGCATGTTAACAATTGGACGCTGTTTAATAACACACGTCAGCCAGATTAAAGTATGGGTGGTTTTTATGCTGTGTGTAAACTGAAGTTGCATAAAAGAATTACTGTCAGGCAAGTTAAGAAATGTTTTTAAGTGAATCTTCACGACACGTTGTTTTAATGCGCACAACATCCGGCCATGATCAGTCGCCATATTGTTGCGGAAGTGTCCATTGTTGGTACGTTCCTATGTGGGATGTGGATGTCTCACCGCAACTGCATTACACACTTGGGGAAAACAGATGGAGGGATCACCCTAACGGGAACACTGCGAACGGGCTAATACCACATCGCAGAGGTAAGTCAGCTTTTATGAATAGTAGTAAACATGACCTACTATATGTATAACAATATTTCATAAACTTATTTTTATTTTGAACATATCTTTCCAACAATTAATAACTCCTTGAGAAATATAACCACTGAAAAGCTCACATGACGATTTTGGTTCTTAAAAGACCAGCAGCCAAAAATTACCCATGTAAAATTCAGGGTAAAGCCTATCACATAAGAACTGCCAAGTCATCAACCATTAATAACCCATACACAAGGAATAAAAATCTATAGCAACTAATACAACATGATGATGACGACAAACGTCGCCCATACTTGTAGCTTATTTTTGATGGGTTCAGTGCTAATAATACTTACTATATGATGGTTTGATGACTATTTAGCTAGTGGTTGTTACTTCAATCAAGTGTGTCGTTATCAATTCATCAATATTTTCATGTTCTCTTTTCTCTTGACTGACATGTCTTTTGTGTTGGAGAGTACGTTTAATTTCTTTGCTTACATATGTACACATGTATAACGTGAGTTGAGTTAGTAGAAAGCATCCACATTACCTGAGTCTTTTACTTTAAACAGACGAACACACATATATACGTGTATGTTTCTATGTACTTCTCATCTTTCTTTCTTTCTTTCTTTCTTGCATTCATTGGAACGAAGCATGTTTTTCTTTTTTGTATAATAAAGAAACTTGTGTTGTAGATGATCAGTGCTGACTACTACTGCTACTGCTACTGCTACTGGTGTGCTACTGACTAACTGTAAGCGAGATATGTTTTGAAAGACAAGTCTTGGTAATCGCCTATTCTGGAGATAAAAGCGGTTTTGTTAAGTAAGCAAAATGAAAGGTGAAATTGTGTACACATGTATTTTACTTGAAGATGATGTGACTGATTTTATTTTTACCCTAGTCTACATTGTGTGTGTGTGTGTGTGTGTGTTGGCATAAACGATAGAGTTGAGAGTGGTCCATATGTGTTATATTTTTCATGAATGTGACAGATGATGATAACTTTTGACATCGGAGGGTAGTTTTGATCATTTGAAGTGGTCCTGGTTAATATGAATTGTTATGTAATTTTGCAATTATGATCTTGTTATTGTTGTTTCTGAGAAAAACATTTTCTAACTTCACTTGTCCTGTTCTTGATTCTTTAAATCCGGTTGGGTGAGCGAATTGTTAGCCTTGCTTGAATTGAAGCACACTAGGTGGTAACTATGAGTATGAGTATATGATATGAGTAGTGTAGGTGGAGTTCTTTTCTGAATTAGACCTGAATTAGACGATTGTGTTGGTAAATATAATATGTCGGTAAAATAAATGACGAGTGCACAGATGGTGTTAATGAATGCATTGTAAGTTGTTTGGTAACAGTATTGATAATAATAATAATAATAATAATAATAATAATATTAAAAGACCTGGTGGTGATGGTGAGGCAGTAGGCGTTTAGTGCCTAGGAAGAGTTAGCTAATGAATGTTGTTACAGAGTGACTTGTGCCTCGAGGACTGAAGTAATATATAAATGGGAGTGTTTAACGCTGGTCATGGTTTTTGTTGACGACAGTATTATTGTGACTGTTATCATTTCCACTGACTGTTATTGTTATTCCTAATACTACTTCGATTGTTGTTATCAGCATCATTTCTCTTATTGTTGTTATTATTGTTATATGCGCTTTGATATTGTCGTTATCTGTGTTATCGATGGTAGTGGGAATAAATAGTGAATAGGATTTACTTGTGTGCATTTGGCTATTGTGTTAGAAATGATTTGGATTTTGTGCCTAATAATGAGATGTGAATATGGTTATAATAAGAATAGTCATAATAGTGGAAAGTGGTAGCGCTCTGATCTCGTTGGTTAGACTCATAACTTGTTAGTTGCTGAGTGGTGAATAGGCATGATACACTTGAGTGTTGACACTTTGAAGAAGTGTTGTTTTCCTTGACGTTGTGTATCTGAAAGGGTAGTTTTCGTGCATTCGTTAGGTTTGCATTAGTTAGACAGGTGTTAGGTGAATGGAATGAATTTATGCCCATGGTAAATAAGTTGTTGACTGTCCTGTTTTTTGTTCTGTTGGCTATGGTTAAAGTGAGTGTAGACACTGTGTTTGTGTGTGTGTGTGTGTTTAGTGTGATTGGGAAGGTATTTTTATGGCACTGATAGCTTAGCTTAACTGGGTGTTGACACGACCGAGTAGTGGTGGGAGGGTGGGTCAGCGTTTTTTTAAAGACTTGTGTTGCGTAATTGGGCGACGACTTACTATGTTGTATGGCGAGGGAGTAGCGGAGAGGGTATGATTCAGCCACTGGACGTTTGACAATTGACATGGCTTAGCATCAGTTTATTTGTGTCTTTTATTGCATGGTGACATGTCAACTTGGCCTATTTCACTATTGTGTTTGTAAGGGAGAAGGGAGTAGGCTTGTAATCTACCTCTTTCATGACAATTGTGATAATCAATGAAACTGCAGGTATGTATATGTAATTAATATGTTGCCTCATGGTAAGCTAATTCTAAAAATGCTAATTATAATTAAAAAATGTTGACAATACGAATTAAATAATGGTGATGTGTTGTTACTTACATTTTGTAATAGCTGTTGACTTTGTATGTTTTTCTGTGGTTTGTTTCTTTCTCTCTACTAATCAGTCTCTACTCATAGGTAGTGAAACAGGTTTGCTGAAGACTATTTGGTGTAAACTGGTTGGCAAGTTGTTCGGTCAGTCAAGTATCTATGCACGCATACACTATGAAATCCCTTGTATTTGGCTCACTTCACACTGATGGATAATGCATTTTGACGACAAAGAGATCGGCGTTTGCAACTGACTTATTGTTTTTACTTGAAGACATGAGTCTATAAATAATTTGGAGTGGATCATGGAAGAGGCTGGAGACTGATTGATCAAATAATAATAATAATAATAATAATAATAACTAATAATAATTGGTTGGATAATAATTTGACTAGCTGCTGTTTTGTCACCTGTGGAAACACACTTTTGTGTGATTTTGTCTGTAAGGTTCGAAGACAAATAGGCAATGTGGCTGGCGGTGTGTGATGGTCGGTTGTCTAACTGTACACCACTGATTGTTTGCTTCCAAATGGAATGCAATACTTTCTGGTTTTGTTTTTTCAAGTCAATAGTGGTGAGTGAAAGAGGACATTTCATGGTGAAAATTTCTGCCTGTCATAATATGCAATACTGATGAATGAATGTTGGTGGAAGCCGATCACTACTACTTGTTGATGGTGGGTGAAGAAAAGACTTTGGTCGGAGGTGATGTACTATGACTATGACAGTATGGGTTGGCGCTACTTGTAGCTTATTTTTGATGGGTTCAGTGCTAATAATATAATACTTACTATATGATGGTTTGATGACTATTTAGCTAGTGGTTGTTACTTCAATCAAGTGTGTCGTTATCAATTCATCAATATTTTCATGTTCTCTTTTCTCTTGACTGACATGTCTTTTGTGTTGGAGAGTACGTTTAATTTCTTTGCTTACATATGTACACATGTATAACGTGAGTTGAGTTAGTAGAAAGCATCCACATTACCTGAGTCTTTTACTTTAAACAGACGAACACACATATATACGTGTATGTTTCTATGTACTTCTCATCTTTCTTTCTTTCTTTCTTTCTTGCATTCATTGGAACGAAGCATGTTTTTCTTTTTTGTATAATAAAGAAACTTGTGTTGTAGATGATCAGTGCTGACTACTACTGCTACTGCTACTGCTACTGGTGTGCTACTGACTAACTGTAAGCGAGATATGTTTTGAAAGACAAGTCTTGGTAATCGCCTATTCTGGAGATAAAAGCGGTTTTGTTAAGTAAGCAAAATGAAAGGTGAAATTGTGTACACATGTATTTTACTTGAAGATGATGTGACTGATTTTATTTTTACCCTAGTCTACATTGTGTGTGTGTGTGTGTGTGTTGGCATAAACGATAGAGTTGAGAGTGGTCCATATGTGTTATATTTTTCATGAATGTGACAGATGATGATAACTTTTGACATCGGAGGGTAGTTTTGATCATTTGAAGTGGTCCTGGTTAATATGAATTGTTATGTAATTTTGCAATTATGATCTTGTTATTGTTGTTTCTGAGAAAAACATTTTCTAACTTCACTTGTCCTGTTCTTGATTCTTTAAATCCGGTTGGGTGAGCGAATTGTTAGCCTTGCTTGAATTGAAGCACACTAGGTGGTAACTATGAGTATGAGTATATGATATGAGTAGTGTAGGTGGAGTTCTTTTCTGAGACCTGAATTAGACGATTGTGTTGGTAAATATAATATGTCGGTAAAATAAATGACGAGTGCACAGATGGTGTTAATGAATGCATTGTAAGTTGTTTGGTAACAGTATTGATAATAATAATAATAATAATAATAATAATATTAAAAGACCTGGTGGTGATGGTGAGGCAGTAGGCGTTTAGTGCCTAGGAAGAGTTAGCTAATGAATGTTGTTACAGAGTGACTTGTGCCTCGAGGACTGAAGTAATATATAAATGGGAGTGTTTAACGCTGGTCATGGTTTTTGTTGACGACAGTATTATTGTGACTGTTATCATTGCCACTGACTGTTATTGTTATTCCTAATACTACTTCGATTGTTGTTATCAGCATCATTTCTCTTATTGTTGTTATTATTGTTATATGCGCTTTGATATTGTCGTTATCTGTGTTATCGATGGTAGTGGGAATAAATAGTGAATAGGATTTACTTGTGTGCATTTGGCTATTGTGTTAGAAATGATTTGGATTTTGTGCCTAATAATGAGATGTGAATATGGTTATAATAAGAATAGTCATAATAGTGGAAAGTGGTAGCGCTCTGATCTCGTTGGTTAGACTCATAACTTGTTAGTTGCTGAGTGGTGAATAGGCATGATACACTTGAGTGTTGACACTTTGAAGAAGTGTTGTTTTCCTTGACGTTGTGTATCTGAAAGGGTAGTTTTCGTGCATTCGTTAGGTTTGCATTAGTTAGACAGGTGTTAGGTGAATGGAATGAATTTATGCCCATGGTAAATAAGTTGTTGACTGTCCTGTTTTTTTTTCTGTTGGCTATGGTTAAAGTGAGTGTAGACACTGTGTTTGTGTGTGTGTGTGTGTTTAGTGTGATTGGGAAGGTATTTTTATGGCACTGATAGCTTAGCTTAACTGGGTGTTGACACGACCGAGTAGTGGTGGGAGGGTGGGTCAGCGTTTTTTTAAAGACTTGTGTTGCGTAATTGGGCGACGACTTACTATGTTGTATGGCGAGGGAGTAGCGGAGAGGGTATGATTCAGCCACTGGACGTTTGACAATTGACATGGCTTAGCATCAGTTTATTTGTGTCTTTTATTGCATGGTGACATGTCAACTTGGCCTATTTCACTATTGTGTTTGTAAGGGAGAAGGGAGTAGGCTTGTAATCTACCTCTTTCATGACAATTGTGATAATCAATGAAACTGCAGGTATGTATATGTAATTAATATGTTGCCTCATGGTAAGCTAATTCTAAAAATGCTAATTATAATTAAAAAATGTTGACAATACGAATTAAATAATGGTGATGTGTTGTTACTTACATTTTGTAATAGCTGTTGACTTTGTATGTTTTTCTGTGGTTTGTTTCTTTCTCTCTACTAATCAGTCTCTACTCATAGGTAGTGAAACAGGTTTGCTGAAGACTATTTGGTGTAAACTGGTTGGCAAGTTGTTCGGTCAGTCAAGTATCTATGCACGCACGCTACACTATGAAATCCCTTGTATTTGGCTCACTTCACACTGATGGATAATGCATTTTGACGACAAAGAGATCGGCGTTTGCAACTGACTTATTGTTTTTACTTGAAGACATGAGTCTATAAATAATTTGGAGTGGATCATGGAAGAGGCTGGAGACTGATTGATCAAATAATAATAATAATAACCGTAATAATAATAACGTAATAATAATTGGTTGGATAATAATTTGACTAGCTGCTGTTTTGTCACCTGTGGAAACACACTTTTGTGTGATTTTGTCTGTAAGGTTCGAAGACAAATAGGCAATGTGGCTGGCGGTGTGTGATGGTCGGTTGTCTAACTGTACACCACTGATTGTTTGCTTCCAAATGGAATGCAATACTTTCTGGTTTTGTTTTTTCAAGTCAATAGTGGTGAGTGAAAGAGGACATTTCATGGTGAAAATTTCTGCCTGTCATAATATGCAATACTGATGAATGAATGTTGGTGGAAGCCGATCACTACTACTTGTTGATGGTGGGTGAAGAAAAGACTTTGGTCGGAGGTGATGTACTATGACTATGACAGTATGGGTTGGCGCTACTTGTAGCTTATTTTTGATGGGTTCAGTGCTAATAATATAATACTTACTATATGATGGTTTGATGACTATTTAGCTAGTGGTTGTTACTTCAATCAAGTGTGTCGTTATCAATTCATCAATATTTTCATGTTCTCTTTTCTCTTGACTGACATGTCTTTTGTGTTGGAGAGTACGTTTAATTTCTTTGCTTACATATGTACACATGTATAACGTGAGTTGAGTTAGTAGAAAGCATCCACATTACCTGAGTCTTTTACTTTAAACAGACGAACACACATATATACGTGTATGTTTCTATGTACTTCTCATCTTTCTTTCTTTCTTTCTTTCTTGCATTCATTGGAACGAAGCATGTTTTTCTTTTTTGTATAATAAAGAAACTTGTGTTGTAGATGATCAGTGCTGACTACTACTGCTACTGCTACTGCTACTGGTGTGCTACTGACTAACTGTAAGCGAGATATGTTTTGAAAGACAAGTCTTGGTAATCGCCTATTCTGGAGATAAAAGCGGTTTTGTTAAGTAAGCAAAATGAAAGGTGAAATTGTGTACACATGTATTTTACTTGAAGATGATGTGACTGATTTTATTTTTACCCTAGTCTACATTGTGTGTGTGTGTGTGTGTGTTGGCATAAACGATAGAGTTGAGAGTGGTCCATATGTGTTATATTTTTCATGAATGTGACAGATGATGATAACTTTTGACATCGGAGGGTAGTTTTGATCATTTGAAGTGGTCCTGGTTAATATGAATTGTTATGTAATTTTGCAATTATGATCTTGTTATTGTTGTTTCTGAGAAAAACATTTTCTAACTTCACTTGTCCTGTTCTTGATTCTTTAAATCCGGTTGGGTGAGCGAATTGTTAGCCTTGCTTGAATTGAAGCACACTAGGTGGTAACTATGAGTATGAGTATATGATATGAGTAGTGTAGGTGGAGTTCTTTTCTGAGACCTGAATTAGACGATTGTGTTGGTAAATATAATATGTCGGTAAAATAAATGACGAGTGCACAGATGGTGTTAATGAATGCATTGTAAGTTGTTTGGTAACAGTATTGATAATAATAATAATAATAATAATAATAATATTAAAAGACCTGGTGGTGATGGTGAGGCAGTAGGCGTTTAGTGCCTAGGAAGAGTTAGCTAATGAATGTTGTTACAGAGTGACTTGTGCCTCGAGGACTGAAGTAATATATAAATGGGAGTGTTTAACGCTGGTCATGGTTTTTGTTGACGACAGTATTATTGTGACTGTTATCATTGCCACTGACTGTTATTGTTATTCCTAATACTACTTCGATTGTTGTTATCAGCATCATTTCTCTTATTGTTGTTATTATTGTTATATGCGCTTTGATATTGTCGTTATCTGTGTTATCGATGGTAGTGGGAATAAATAGTGAATAGGATTTACTTGTGTGCATTTGGCTATTGTGTTAGAAATGATTTGGATTTTGTGCCTAATAATGAGATGTGAATATGGTTATAATAAGAATAGTCATAATAGTGGAAAGTGGTAGCGCTCTGATCTCGTTGGTTAGACTCATAACTTGTTAGTTGCTGAGTGGTGAATAGGCATGATACACTTGAGTGTTGACACTTTGAAGAAGTGTTGTTTTCCTTGACGTTGTGTATCTGAAAGGGTAGTTTTCGTGCATTCGTTAGGTTTGCATTAGTTAGACAGGTGTTAGGTGAATGGAATGAATTTATGCCCATGGTAAATAAGTTGTTGACTGTCCTGTTTTTTTTTCTGTTGGCTATGGTTAAAGTGAGTGTAGACACTGTGTTTGTGTGTGTGTGTGTGTTTAGTGTGATTGGGAAGGTATTTTTATGGCACTGATAGCTTAGCTTAACTGGGTGTTGACACGACCGAGTAGTGGTGGGAGGGTGGGTCAGCGTTTTTTTAAAGACTTGTGTTGCGTAATTGGGCGACGACTTACTATGTTGTATGGCGAGGGAGTAGCGGAGAGGGTATGATTCAGCCACTGGACGTTTGACAATTGACATGGCTTAGCATCAGTTTATTTGTGTCTTTTATTGCATGGTGACATGTCAACTTGGCCTATTTCACTATTGTGTTTGTAAGGGAGAAGGGAGTAGGCTTGTAATCTACCTCTTTCATGACAATTGTGATAATCAATGAAACTGCAGGTATGTATATGTAATTAATATGTTGCCTCATGGTAAGCTAATTCTAAAAATGCTAATTATAATTAAAAAATGTTGACAATACGAATTAAATAATGGTGATGTGTTGTTACTTACATTTTGTAATAGCTGTTGACTTTGTATGTTTTTCTGTGGTTTGTTTCTTTCTCTCTACTAATCAGTCTCTACTCATAGGTAGTGAAACAGGTTTGCTGAAGACTATTTGGTGTAAACTGGTTGGCAAGTTGTTCGGTCAGTCAAGTATCTATGCACGCACGCTACACTATGAAATCCCTTGTATTTGGCTCACTTCACACTGATGGATAATGCATTTTGACGACAAAGAGATCGGCGTTTGCAACTGACTTATTGTTTTTACTTGAAGACATGAGTCTATAAATAATATTGGAGTGGATCATGGAAGAGGCTGGAGACTGATTGATCAAATAATAATAATAATAACCGTAATAATAATAACCGTAATAATAATTGGTTGGATAATAATTTGACTAGCTGCTGTTTTGTCACCTGTGGAAACACACTTTTGTGTGATTTTGTCTGTAAGGTTCGAAGACAAATAGGCAATGTGGCTGGCGGTGTGTGATGGTCGGTTGTCTAACTGTACACCACTGATTGTTTGCTTCCAAATGGAATGCAATACTTTCTGGTTTTGTTTTTTCAAGTCAATAGTGGTGAGTGAAAGAGGACATTTCATGGTGAAAATTTCTGCCTGTCATAATATGCAATACTGATGAATGAATGTTGGTGGAAGCCGATCACTACTACTTGTTGATGGTGGGTGAAGAAAAGACTTTGGTCGGAGGTGATGTACTATGACTATGACAGTATGGGTTGGCGCTACTTGTAGCTTATTTTTGATGGGTTCAGTGCTAATAATATAATACTTACTATATGATGGTTTGATGACTATTTAGCTAGTGGTTGTTACTTCAATCAAGTGTGTCGTTATCAATTCATCAATATTTTCATGTTCTCTTTTCTCTTGACTGACATGTCTTTTGTGTTGGAGAGTACGTTTAATTTCTTTGCTTACATATGTACACATGTATAACGTGAGTTGAGTTAGTAGAAAGCATCCACATTACCTGAGTCTTTTACTTTAAACAGACGAACACACATATATACGTGTATGTTTCTATGTACTTCTCATCTTTCTTTCTTTCTTTCTTTCTTGCATTCATTGGAACGAAGCATGTTTTTCTTTTTTGTATAATAAAGAAACTTGTGTTGTAGATGATCAGTGCTGACTACTACTGCTACTGCTACTGCTACTGGTGTGCTACTGACTAACTGTAAGCGAGATATGTTTTGAAAGACAAGTCTTGGTAATCGCCTATTCTGGAGATAAAAGCGGTTTTGTTAAGTAAGCAAAATGAAAGGTGAAATTGTGTACACATGTATTTTACTTGAAGATGATGTGACTGATTTTATTTTTACCCTAGTCTACATTGTGTGTGTGTGTGTGTGTGTTGGCATAAACGATAGAGTTGAGAGTGGTCCATATGTGTTATATTTTTCATGAATGTGACAGATGATGATAACTTTTGACATCGGAGGGTAGTTTTGATCATTTGAAGTGGTCCTGGTTAATATGAATTGTTATGTAATTTTGCAATTATGATCTTGTTATTGTTGTTTCTGAGAAAAACATTTTCTAACTTCACTTGTCCTGTTCTTGATTCTTTAAATCCGGTTGGGTGAGCGAATTGTTAGCCTTGCTTGAATTGAAGCACACTAGGTGGTAACTATGAGTATGAGTATATGATATGAGTAGTGTAGGTGGAGTTCTTTTCTGAATTAGACCTGAATTAGACGATTGTGTTGGTAAATATAATATGTCGGTAAAATAAATGACGAGTGCACAGATGGTGTTAATGAATGCATTGTAAGTTGTTTGGTAACAGTATTGATAATAATAATAATAATAATAATAATAATATTAAAAGACCTGGTGGTGATGGTGAGGCAGTAGGCGTTTAGTGCCTAGGAAGAGTTAGCTAATGAATGTTGTTACAGAGTGACTTGTGCCTCGAGGACTGAAGTAATATATAAATGGGAGTGTTTAACGCTGGTCATGGTTTTTGTTGACGACAGTATTATTGTGACTGTTATCATTGCCACTGACTGTTATTGTTATTCCTAATACTACTTCGATTGTTGTTATCAGCATCATTTCTCTTATTGTTGTTATTATTGTTATATGCGCTTTGATATTGTCGTTATCTGTGTTATCGATGGTAGTGGGAATAAATAGTGAATAGGATTTACTTGTGTGCATTTGGCTATTGTGTTAGAAATGATTTGGATTTTGTGCCTAATAATGAGATGTGAATATGGTTATAATAAGAATAGTCATAATAGTGGAAAGTGGTAGCGCTCTGATCTCGTTGGTTAGACTCATAACTTGTTAGTTGCTGAGTGGTGAATAGGCATGATACACTTGAGTGTTGACACTTTGAAGAAGTGTTGTTTTCCTTGACGTTGTGTATCTGAAAGGGTAGTTTTCGTGCATTCGTTAGGTTTGCATTAGTTAGACAGGTGTTAGGTGAATGGAATGAATTTATGCCCATGGTAAATAAGTTGTTGACTGTCCTGTTTTTTTTTCTGTTGGCTATGGTTAAAGTGAGTGTAGACACTGTGTTTGTGTGTGTGTGTGTGTTTAGTGTGATTGGGAAGGTATTTTTATGGCACTGATAGCTTAGCTTAACTGGGTGTTGACACGACCGAGTAGTGGTGGGAGGGTGGGTCAGCGTTTTTTTAAAGACTTGTGTTGCGTAATTGGGCGACGACTTACTATGTTGTATGGCGAGGGAGTAGCGGAGAGGGTATGATTCAGCCACTGGACGTTTGACAATTGACATGGCTTAGCATCAGTTTATTTGTGTCTTTTATTGCATGGTGACATGTCAACTTGGCCTATTTCACTATTGTGTTTGTAAGGGAGAAGGGAGTAGGCTTGTAATCTACCTCTTTCATGACAATTGTGATAATCAATGAAACTGCAGGTATGTATATGTAATTAATATGTTGCCTCATGGTAAGCTAATTCTAAAAATGCTAATTATAATTAAAAAATGGTGACAATACGAATTAAATAATGGTGATGTGTTGTTACTTACATTTTGTAATAGCTGTTGACTTTGTATGTTTTTCTGTGGTTTGTTTCTTTCTCTCTACTAATCAGTCTCTACTCATAGGTAGTGAAACAGGTTTGCTGAAGACTATTTGGTGTAAACTGGTTGGCAAGTTGTTCGGTCAGTCAAGTATCTATGCACGCACGCTACACTATGAAATCCCTTGTATTTGGCTCACTTCACACTGATGGATAATGCATTTTGACGACAAAGAGATCGGCGTTTGCAACTGACTTATTGTTTTTACTTGAAGACATGAGTCTATAAATAATAATTTGGAGTGGATCATGGAAGAGGCTGGAGACTGATTGATCAAATAATAATAATAATAACCGTAATAATAATAACCGTAATAATAATTGGTTGGATAATAATTTGACTAGCTGCTGTTTTGTCACCTGTGGAAACACACTTTTGTGTGATTTTGTCTGTAAGGTTCGAAGACAAATAGGCAATGTGGCTGGCGGTGTGTGATGGTCGGTTGTCTAACTGTACACCACTGATTGTTTGCTTCCAAATGGAATGCAATACTTTCTGGTTTTGTTTTTTCAAGTCAATAGTGGTGAGTGAAAGAGGACATTTCATGGTGAAAATTTCTGCCTGTCATAATATGCAATACTGATGAATGAATGTTGGTGGAAGCCGATCACTACTACTTGTTGATGGTGGGTGAAGAAAAGACTTTGGTCGGAGGTGATGTACTATGACTATGACAGTATGGGTTGGCGCTACTTGTAGCTTATTTTTGATGGGTTCAGTGCTAATAATATAATACTTACTATATGATGGTTTGATGACTATTTAGCTAGTGGTTGTTACTTCAATCAAGTGTGTCGTTATCAATTCATCAATATTTTCATGTTCTCTTTTCTCTTGACTGACATGTCTTTTGTGTTGGAGAGTACGTTTAATTTCTTTGCTTACATATGTACACATGTATAACGTGAGTTGAGTTAGTAGAAAGCATCCACATTACCTGAGTCTTTTACTTTAAACAGACGAACACACATATATACGTGTATGTTTCTATGTACTTCTCATCTTTCTTTCTTTCTTTCTTTCTTGCATTCATTGGAACGAAGCATGTTTTTCTTTTTTGTATAATAAAGAAACTTGTGTTGTAGATGATCAGTGCTGACTACTACTGCTACTGCTACTGCTACTGGTGTGCTACTGACTAACTGTAAGCGAGATATGTTTTGAAAGACAAGTCTTGGTAATCGCCTATTCTGGAGATAAAAGCGGTTTTGTTAAGTAAGCAAAATGAAAGGTGAAATTGTGTACACATGTATTTTACTTGAAGATGATGTGACTGATTTTATTTTTACCCTAGTCTACATTGTGTGTGTGTGTGTGTGTGTTGGCATAAACGATAGAGTTGAGAGTGGTCCATATGTGTTATATTTTTCATGAATGTGACAGATGATGATAACTTTTGACATCGGAGGGTAGTTTTGATCATTTGAAGTGGTCCTGGTTAATATGAATTGTTATGTAATTTTGCAATTATGATCTTGTTATTGTTGTTTCTGAGAAAAACATTTTCTAACTTCACTTGTCCTGTTCTTGATTCTTTAAATCCGGTTGGGTGAGCGAATTGTTAGCCTTGCTTGAATTGAAGCACACTAGGTGGTAACTATGAGTATGAGTATATGATATGAGTAGTGTAGGTGGAGTTCTTTTCTGAATTAGACCTGAATTAGACGATTGTGTTGGTAAATATAATATGTCGGTAAAATAAATGACGAGTGCACAGATGGTGTTAATGAATGCATTGTAAGTTGTTTGGTAACAGTATTGATAATAATAATAATAATAATAATAATAATATTAAAAGACCTGGTGGTGATGGTGAGGCAGTAGGCGTTTAGTGCCTAGGAAGAGTTAGCTAATGAATGTTGTTACAGAGTGACTTGTGCCTCGAGGACTGAAGTAATATATAAATGGGAGTGTTTAACGCTGGTCATGGTTTTTGTTGACGACAGTATTATTGTGACTGTTATCATTTCCACTGACTGTTATTGTTATTCCTAATACTACTTCTATTGTTGTTATCAGCATCATTTCTCTTATTGTTGTTATTATTGTTATATGCGCTTTGATATTGTCGTTATCTGTGTTATCGATGGTAGTGGGAATAAATAGTGAATAGGATTTACTTGTGTGCATTTGGCTATTGTGTTAGAAATGATATGGATTTTGTGCCTAATAATGAGATGTGAATATGGTTATAATAAGAATAGTCATAATAGTGGAAAGTGGTAGCGCTCTGATCTCGTTGGTTAGACTCATAACTTGTTAGTTGCTGAGTGGTGAATAGGCATGATACACTTGAGTGTTGACACTTTGAAGAAGTGTTGTTTTCCTTGACGTTGTGTATCTGAAAGGGTAGTTTTCGTGCATTCGTTAGGTTTGCATTAGTTAGACAGGTGTTAGGTGAATGGAATGAATTTATGCCCATGGTAAATAAGTTGTTGACTGTCCTGTTTTTTTTTCTGTTGGCTATGGTTAAAGTGAGTGTAGACACTGTGTTTGTGTGTGTGTGTGTGTTTAGTGTGATTGGGAAGGTATTTTTATGGCACTGATAGCTTAGCTTAACTGGGTGTTGACACGACCGAGTAGTGGTGGGAGGGTGGGTCAGCGTTTTTTTAAAGACTTGTGTTGCGTAATTGGGCGACGACTTACTATGTTGTATGGCGAGGGAGTAGCGGAGAGGGTATGATTCAGCCACTGGACGTTTGACAATTGACATGGCTTAGCATCAGTTTATTTGTGTCTTTTATTGCATGGTGACATGTCAACTTGGCCTATTTCACTATTGTGTTTGTAAGGGAGAAGGGAGTAGGCTTGTAATCTACCTCTTTCATGACAATTGTGATAATCAATGAAACTGCAGGTATGTATATGTAATTAATATGTTGCCTCATGGTAAGCTAATTCTAAAAATGCTAATTATAATTAAAAAATGGTGACAATACGAATTAAATAATGGTGATGTGTTGTTACTTACATTTTGTAATAGCTGTTGACTTTGTATGTTTTTCTGTGGTTTGTTTCTTTCTCTCTACTAATCAGTCTCTACTCATAGGTAGTGAAACAGGTTTGCTGAAGACTATTTGGTGTAAACTGGTTGGCAAGTTGTTCGGTCAGTCAAGTATCTATGCACGCACGCTACACTATGAAATCCCTTGTATTTGGCTCACTCACTTCACACTGATGGATAATGCATTTTGACGACAAAGAGATCGGCGTTTGCAACTGACTTATTGTTTTTACTTGAAGACATGAGTCTATAAATAATAATTTGGAGTGGATCATGGAAGAGGCTGGAGACTGATTGATCAAATAATAATAATAATAACCGTAATAATAATAACCGTAATAATAATTGGTTGGATAATAATTTGACTAGCTGCTGTTTTGTCACCTGTGGAAACACACTTTTGTGTGATTTTGTCTGTAAGGTTCGAAGACAAATAGGCAATGTGGCTGGCGGTGTGTGATGGTCGGTTGTCTAACTGTACACCACTGATTGTTTGCTTCCAAATGGAATGCAATACTTTCTGGTTTTGTTTTTTCAAGTCAATAGTGGTGAGTGAAAGAGGACATTTCATGGTGAAAATTTCTGCCTGTCATAATATGCAATACTGATGAATGAATGTTGGTGGAAGCCGATCACTACTACTTGTTGATGGTGGGTGAAGAAAAGACTTTGGTCGGAGGTGATGTACTATGACTATGACAGTATGGGTTGGCGCTACTTGTAGCTTATTTTTGATGGGTTCAGTGCTAATAATATAATACTTACTATATGATGGTTTGATGACTATTTAGCTAGTGGTTGTTACTTCAATCAAGTGTGTCGTTATCAATTCATCAATATTTTCATGTTCTCTTTTCTCTTGACTGACATGTCTTTTGTGTTGGAGAGTACGTTTAATTTCTTTGCTTACATATGTACACATGTATAACGTGAGTTGAGTTAGTAGAAAGCATCCACATTACCTGAGTCTTTTACTTTAAACAGACGAACACACATATATACGTGTATGTTTCTATGTACTTCTCATCTTTCTTTCTTTCTTTCTTTCTTGCATTCATTGGAACGAAGCATGTTTTTCTTTTTTGTATAATAAAGAAACTTGTGTTGTAGATGATCAGTGCTGACTACTACTGCTACTGCTACTGCTACTGGTGTGCTACTGACTAACTGTAAGCGAGATATGTTTTGAAAGACAAGTCTTGGTAATCGCCTATTCTGGAGATAAAAGCGGTTTTGTTAAGTAAGCAAAATGAAAGGTGAAATTGTGTACACATGTATTTTACTTGAAGATGATGTGACTGATTTTATTTTTACCCTAGTCTACATTGTGTGTGTGTGTGTGTGTGTTGGCATAAACGATAGAGTTGAGAGTGGTCCATATGTGTTATATTTTTCATGAATGTGACAGATGATGATAACTTTTGACATCGGAGGGTAGTTTTGATCATTTGAAGTGGTCCTGGTTAATATGAATTGTTATGTAATTTTGCAATTATGATCTTGTTATTGTTGTTTCTGAGAAAAACATTTTCTAACTTCACTTGTCCTGTTCTTGATTCTTTAAATCCGGTTGGGTGAGCGAATTGTTAGCCTTGCTTGAATTGAAGCACACTAGGTGGTAACTATGAGTATGAGTATATGATATGAGTAGTGTAGGTGGAGTTCTTTTCTGAATTAGACCTGAATTAGACGATTGTGTTGGTAAATATAATATGTCGGTAAAATAAATGACGAGTGCACAGATGGTGTTAATGAATGCATTGTAAGTTGTTTGGTAACAGTATTGATAATAATAATAATAATAATAATAATAATAATATTAAAAGACCTGGTGGTGATGGTGAGGCAGTAGGCGTTTAGTGCCTAGGAAGAGTTAGCTAATGAATGTTGTTACAGAGTGACTTGTGCCTCGAGGACTGAAGTAATATATAAATGGGAGTGTTTAACGCTGGTCATGGTTTTTGTTGACGACAGTATTATTGTGACTGTTATCATTGCCACTGACTGTTATTGTTATTCCTAATACTACTTCTATTGTTGTTATCAGCATCATTTCTCTTATTGTTGTTATTATTGTTATATGCGCTTTGATATTGTCGTTATCTGTGTTATCGATGGTAGTGGGAATAAATAGTGAATAGGATTTACTTGTGTGCATTTGGCTATTGTGTTAGAAATGATATGGATTTTGTGCCTAATAATGAGATGTGAATATGGTTATAATAAGAATAGTCATAATAGTGGAAAGTGGTAGCGCTCTGATCTCGTTGGTTAGACTCATAACTTGTTAGTTGCTGAGTGGTGAATAGGCATGATACACTTGAGTGTTGACACTTTGAAGAAGTGTTGTTTTCCTTGACGTTGTGTATCTGAAAGGGTAGTTTTCGTGCATTCGTTAGGTTTGCATTAGTTAGACAGGTGTTAGGTGAATGGAATGAATTTATGCCCATGGTAAATAAGTTGTTGACTGTCCTGTTTTTTTTTCTGTTGGCTATGGTTAAAGTGAGTGTAGACACTGTGTTTGTGTGTGTGTGTGTGTTTAGTGTGATTGGGAAGGTATTTTTATGGCACTGATAGCTTAGCTTAACTGGGTGTTGACACGACCGAGTAGTGGTGGGAGGGTGGGTCAGCGTTTTTTTAAAGACTTGTGTTGCGTAATTGGGCGACGACTTACTATGTTGTATGGCGAGGGAGTAGCGGAGAGGGTATGATTCAGCCACTGGACGTTTGACAATTGACATGGCTTAGCATCAGTTTATTTGTGTCTTTTATTGCATGGTGACATGTCAACTTGGCCTATTTCACTATTGTGTTTGTAAGGGAGAAGGGAGTAGGCTTGTAATCTACCTCTTTCATGACAATTGTGATAATCAATGAAACTGCAGGTATGTATATGTAATTAATATGTTGCCTCATGGTAAGCTAATTCTAAAAATGCTAATTATAATTAAAAAATGTTGACAATACGAATTAAATAATGGTGATGTGTTGTTACTTACATTTTGTAATAGCTGTTGACTTTGTATGTTTTTCTGTGGTTTGTTTCTTTCTCTCTACTAATCAGTCTCTACTCATAGGTAGTGAAACAGGTTTGCTGAAGACTATTTGGTGTAAACTGGTTGGCAAGTTGTTCGGTCAGTCAAGTATCTATGCACGCACGCTACACTATGAAATCCCTTGTATTTGGCTCACTTCACACTGATGGATAATGCATTTTGACGACAAAGAGATCGGCGTTTGCAACTGACTTATTGTTTTTACTTGAAGACATGAGTCTATAAATAATAATTTGGAGTGGATCATGGAAGAGGCTGGAGACTGATTGATCAAATAATAATAATAATAACCGTAATAATAATAACCGTAATAATAATTGGTTGGATAATAATTTGACTAGCTGCTGTTTTGTCACCTGTGGAAACACACTTTTGTGTGATTTTGTCTGTAAGGTTCGAAGACAAATAGGCAATGTGGCTGGCGGTGTGTGATGGTCGGTTGTCTAACTGTACACCACTGATTGTTTGCTTCCAAATGGAATGCAATACTTTCTGGTTTTGTTTTTTCAAGTCAATAGTGGTGAGTGAAAGAGGACATTTCATGGTGAAAATTTCTGCCTGTCATAATATGCAATACTGATGAATGAATGTTGGTGGAAGCCGATCACTACTACTTGTTGATGGTGGGTGAAGAAAAGACTTTGGTCGGAGGTGATGTACTATGACTATGACAGTATGGGTTGGCGCTACTTGTAGCTTATTTTTGATGGGTTCAGTGCTAATAATATAATACTTACTATATGATGGTTTGATGACTATTTAGCTAGTGGTTGTTACTTCAATCAAGTGTGTCGTTATCAATTCATCAATATTTTCATGTTCTCTTTTCTCTTGACTGACATGTCTTTTGTGTTGGAGAGTACGTTTAATTTCTTTGCTTACATATGTACACATGTATAACGTGAGTTGAGTTAGTAGAAAGCATCCACATTACCTGAGTCTTTTACTTTAAACAGACGAACACACATATATACGTGTATGTTTCTATGTACTTCTCATCTTTCTTTCTTTCTTTCTTTCTTGCATTCATTGGAACGAAGCATGTTTTTCTTTTTTGTATAATAAAGAAACTTGTGTTGTAGATGATCAGTGCTGACTACTACTGCTACTGCTACTGCTACTGGTGTGCTACTGACTAACTGTAAGCGAGATATGTTTTGAAAGACAAGTCTTGGTAATCGCCTATTCTGGAGATAAAAGCGGTTTTGTTAAGTAAGCAAAATGAAAGGTGAAATTGTGTACACATGTATTTTACTTGAAGATGATGTGACTGATTTTATTTTTACCCTAGTCTACATTGTGTGTGTGTGTGTGTGTGTTGGCATAAACGATAGAGTTGAGAGTGGTCCATATGTGTTATATTTTTCATGAATGTGACAGATGATGATAACTTTTGACATCGGAGGGTAGTTTTGATCATTTGAAGTGGTCCTGGTTAATATGAATTGTTATGTAATTTTGCAATTATGATCTTGTTATTGTTGTTTCTGAGAAAAACATTTTCTAACTTCACTTGTCCTGTTCTTGATTCTTTAAATCCGGTTGGGTGAGCGAATTGTTAGCCTTGCTTGAATTGAAGCACACTAGGTGGTAACTATGAGTATGAGTATATGATATGAGTAGTGTAGGTGGAGTTCTTTTCTGAATTAGACCTGAATTAGACGATTGTGTTGGTAAATATAATATGTCGGTAAAATAAATGACGAGTGCACAGATGGTGTTAATGAATGCATTGTAAGTTGTTTGGTAACAGTATTGATAATAATAATAATAATAATAATAATAATAATATTAAAAGACCTGGTGGTGATGGTGAGGCAGTAGGCGTTTAGTGCCTAGGAAGAGTTAGCTAATGAATGTTGTTACAGAGTGACTTGTGCCTCGAGGACTGAAGTAATATATAAATGGGAGTGTTTAACGCTGGTCATGGTTTTTGTTGACGACAGTATTATTGTGACTGTTATCATTTCCACTGACTGTTATTGTTATTCCTAATACTACTTCTATTGTTGTTATCAGCATCATTTCTCTTATTGTTGTTATTATTGTTATATGCGCTTTGATATTGTCGTTATCTGTGTTATCGATGGTAGTGGGAATAAATAGTGAATAGGATTTACTTGTGTGCATTTGGCTATTGTGTTAGAAATGATATGGATTTTGTGCCTAATAATGAGATGTGAATATGGTTATAATAAGAATAGTCATAATAGTGGAAAGTGGTAGCGCTCTGATCTCGTTGGTTAGACTCATAACTTGTTAGTTGCTGAGTGGTGAATAGGCATGATACACTTGAGTGTTGACACTTTGAAGAAGTGTTGTTTTCCTTGACGTTGTGTATCTGAAAGGGTAGTTTTCGTGCATTCGTTAGGTTTGCATTAGTTAGACAGGTGTTAGGTGAATGGAATGAATTTATGCCCATGGTAAATAAGTTGTTGACTGTCCTGTTTTTTTTTCTGTTGGCTATGGTTAAAGTGAGTGTAGACACTGTGTTTGTGTGTGTGTGTGTGTTTAGTGTGATTGGGAAGGTATTTTTATGGCACTGATAGCTTAGCTTAACTGGGTGTTGACACGACCGAGTAGTGGTGGGAGGGTGGGTCAGCGTTTTTTTAAAGACTTGTGTTGCGTAATTGGGCGACGACTTACTATGTTGTATGGCGAGGGAGTAGCGGAGAGGGTATGATTCAGCCACTGGACGTTTGACAATTGACATGGCTTAGCATCAGTTTATTTGTGTCTTTTATTGCATGGTGACATGTCAACTTGGCCTATTTCACTATTGTGTTTGTAAGGGAGAAGGGAGTAGGCTTGTAATCTACCTCTTTCATGACAATTGTGATAATCAATGAAACTGCAGGTATGTATATGTAATTAATATGTTGCCTCATGGTAAGCTAATTCTAAAAATGCTAATTATAATTAAAAAATGGTGAGAATACGAATTAAATAATGGTGATGTGTTGTTACTTACATTTTGTAATAGCTGTTGACTTTGTATGTTTTTCTGTGGTTTGTTTCTTTCTCTCTACTAATCAGTCTCTACTCATAGGTAGTGAAACAGGTTTGCTGAAGACTATTTGGTGTAAACTGGTTGGCAAGTTGTTCGGTCAGTCAAGTATCTATGCACGCACGCTACACTATGAAATCCCTTGTATTTGGCTCACTCACTTCACACTGATGGATAATGCATTTTGACGACAAAGAGATCGGCGTTTGCAACTGACTTATTGTTTTTACTTGAAGACATGAGTCTATAAATAATAATTTGGAGTGGATCATGGAAGAGGCTGGAGACTGATTGATCAAATAATAATAATAATAATAACCGTAATAATAATAACAATAATAATAATTGGTTGGATAATAATTTGACTAGCTGCTGTTTTGTCACCTGTGGAAACACACTTTTGTGTGATTTTGTCTGTAAGGTTCGAAGACAAATAGGCAATGTGGCTGGCGGTGTGTGATGGTCGGTTGTCTAACTGTACACCACTGATTGTTTGCTTCCAAATGGAATGCAATACTTTCTGGTTTTGTTTTTTCAAGTCAATAGTGGTGAGTGAAAGAGGACATTTCATGGTGAAAATTTCTGCCTGTCATAATATGCAATACTGATGAATGAATGTTGGTGGAAGCCGATCACTACTACTTGTTGATGGTGGGTGAAGAAAAGACTTTGGTCGGAGGTGATGTACTATGACTATGACAGTATGGGTTGGCGCTACTTGTAGCTTATTTTTGATGGGTTCAGTGCTAATAATATAATACTTACTATATGATGGTTTGATGACTATTTAGCTAGTGGTTGTTACTTCAATCAAGTGTGTCGTTATCAATTCATCAATATTTTCATGTTCTCTTTTCTCTTGACTGACATGTCTTTTGTGTTGGAGAGTACGTTTAATTTCTTTGCTTACATATGTACACATGTATAACGTGAGTTGAGTTAGTAGAAAGCATCCACATTACCTGAGTCTTTTACTTTAAACAGACGAACACACATATATACATACGTGTATGTTTCTATGTACTTCTCATCTTTCTTTCTTTCTTTCTTTCTTGCATTCATTGGAACGCAGCATGTTTTTCTTTTTTGTATAATAAAGAAACTTGTGTTGTAGATGATCAGTGCTGACTACTACTGCTACTGCTACTGCTACTGGTGTGCTACTGACTAACTGTAAGCGAGATATGTTTTGAAAGACAAGTCTTGGTAATCGCCTATTCTGGAGATAAAAGCGGTTTTGTTAAGTAAGCAAAATGAAAGGTGAAATTGTGTACACATGTATTTTACTTGAAGATGATGTGACTGATTTTATTTTTACCCTAGTCTACATTGTGTGTGTGTGTGTGTGTGTGTGTTGGCATAAACGATAGAGTTGAGAGTGGTCCATATGTGTTATATTTTTCATGAATGTGACAGATGATGATAACTTTTGACATCGGAGGGTAGTTTTGATCATTTGAAGTGGTCCTGGTTAATATGAATTGTTATGTAATTTTGCAATTATGATCTTGTTATTGTTGTTTCTGAGAAAAACATTTTCTAACTTCACTTGTCCTGTTCTTGATTCTTTAAATCCGGTTGGGTGAGCGAATTGTTAGCCTTGCTTGAATTGAAGCACACTAGGTGGTAACTATGAGTATGAGTATATGATATGAGTAGTGTAGGTGGAGTTCTTTTCTGAATTAGACCTGAATTAGACGATTGTGTTGGTAAATATAATATGTCGGTAAAATAAATGACGAGTGCACAGATGGTGTTAATGAATGCATTGTAAGTTGTTTGGTAACAGTATTGATAATAATAATAATAATAATAATAATAATAATATTAAAAGACCTGGTGGTGATGGTGAGGCAGTAGGCGTTTAGTGCCTAGGAAGAGTTAGCTAATGAATGTTGTTACAGAGTGACTTGTGCCTCGAGGACTGAAGTAATATATAAATGGGAGTGTTTAACGCTGGTCATGGTTTTTGTTGACGACAGTATTATTGTGACTGTTATCATTTCCACTGACTGTTATTGTTATTCCTAATACCACTTCTATTGTTGTTATCAGCATCATTTCTCTTATTGTTGTTATTATTGTTATATGCGCTTTGATATTGTCGTTATCTGTGTTATCGATGGTAGTGGGAATAAATAGTGAATAGGATTTACTTGTGTGCATTTGGCTATTGTGTTAGAAATGATATGGATTTTGTGCCTAATAATGAGATGTGAATATGGTTATAATAAGAATAGTCATAATAGTGGAAAGTGGTAGCGCTCTGATCTCGTTGGTTAGACTCATAACTTGTTAGTTGCTGAGTGGTGAATAGGCATGATACACTTGAGTGTTGACACTTTGAAGAAGTGTTGTTTTCCTTGACGTTGTGTATCTGAAAGGGTAGTTTTCGTGCATTCGTTAGGTTTGCATTAGTTAGACAGGTGTTAGGTGAATGGAATGAATTTATGCCCATGGTAAATAAGTTGTTGACTGTCCTGTTTTTTTTTCTGTTGGCTATGGTTAAAGTGAGTGTAGACACTGTGTTTGTGTGTGTGTGTGTGTTTAGTGTGATTGGGAAGGTATTTTTATGGCACTGATAGCTTAGCTTAACTGGGTGTTGACACGACCGAGTAGTGGTGGGAGGGTGGGTCAGCGTTTTTTTAAAGACTTGTGTTGCGTAATTGGGCGACGACTTACTATGTTGTATGGCGAGGGAGTAGCGGAGAGGGTATGATTCAGCCACTGGACGTTTGACAATTGACATGGCTTAGCATCAGTTTATTTGTGTCTTTTATTGCATGGTGACATGTCAACTTGGCCTATTTCACTTTACTATTGTGTTTGTAAGGGAGAAGGGAGTAGGCTTGTAATCTACCTCTTTCATGACAATTGTGATAATCAATGAAACTGCAGGTATGTATATGTAATTAATATGTTGCCTCATGGTAAGCTAATTCTAAAAATGCTAATTATAATTAAAAAATGGTGAGAATACGAATTAAATAATGGTGATGTGTTGTTACTTACATTTTGTAATAGCTGTTGACTTTGTATGTTTTTCTGTGGTTTGTTTCTTTCTCTCTACTAATCAGTCTCTACTCATAGGTAGTGAAACAGGTTTGCTGAAGACTATTTGGTGTAAACTGGTTGGCAAGTTGTTCGGTCAGTCAAGTATCTATGCACGCACGCTACACTATGAAATCCCTTGTATTTGGCTCACTCACTTCACACTGATGGATAATGCATTTTGACGACAAAGAGATCGGCGTTTGCAACTGACTTATTGTTTTTACTTGAAGACATGAGTCTATAAATAATAATTTGGAGTGGATCATGGAAGAGGCTGGAGACTGATTGATCAAATAATAATAATAATAATAACCGTAATAATAATAACAATAATAATAATTGGTTGGATAATAATTTGACTAGCTGCTGTTTTGTCACCTGTGGAAACACACTTTTGTGTGATTTTGTCTGTAAGGTTCGAAGACAAATAGGCAATGTGGCTGGCGGTGTGTGATGGTCGGTTGTCTAACTGTACACCACTGATTGTTTGCTTCCAAATGGAATGCAATACTTTCTGGTTTTGTTTTTTCAAGTCAATAGTGGTGAGTGAAAGAGGACATTTCATGGTGAAAATTTCTGCCTGTCATAATATGCAATACTGATGAATGAATGTTGGTGGAAGCCGATCACTACTACTTGTTGATGGTGGGTGAAGAAAAGACTTTGGTCGGAGGTGATGTACTATGACTATGACAGTATGGGTTGGCGCTACTTGTAGCTTATTTTTGATGGGTTCAGTGCTAATAATATAATACTTACTATATGATGGTTTGATGACTATTTAGCTAGTGGTTGTTACTTCAATCAAGTGTGTCGTTATCAATTCATCAATATTTTCATGTTCTCTTTTCTCTTGACTGACATGTCTTTTGTGTTGGAGAGTACGTTTAATTTCTTTGCTTACATATGTACACATGTATAACGTGAGTTGAGTTAGTAGAAAGCATCCACATTACCTGAGTCTTTTACTTTAAACAGACGAACACACATATATACGTGTATGTTTCTATGTACTTCTCATCTTTCTTTCTTTCTTTCTTTCTTGCATTCATTGGAACGAAGCATGTTTTTCTTTTTTGTATAATAAAGAAACTTGTGTTGTAGATGATCAGTGCTGACTACTACTGCTACTGCTACTGCTACTGGTGTGCTACTGACTAACTGTAAGCGAGATATGTTTTGAAAGACAAGTCTTGGTAATCGCCTATTCTGGAGATAAAAGCGGTTTTGTTAAGTAAGCAAAATGGAAGGTGAAATTGTGTACACATGTATTTTACTTGAAGATGATGTGACTGATTTTATTTTTACCCTAGTCTACATTGTGTGTGTGTGTGTGTGTGTGTTGGCATAAACGATAGAGTTGAGAGTGGTCCATATGTGTTATATTTTTCATGAATGTGACAGATGATGATAACTTTTGACATCGGAGGGTAGTTTTGATCATTTGAAGTGGTCCTGGTTAATATGAATTGTTATGTAATTTTGCAATTATGATCTTGTTATTGTTGTTTCTGAG